>CM065471.1:44563445-44991244 GCA_032872505.1 Leptopilina syphax
TGCATTATAGCTGTAAAGTCGACTTTTTACGAGCTTGAGATCAAATTAAACTTAGGTTATAGTCCCGGAGTGTTAAATGTCGAAAAAGGGGTGGAAAAGTGTCAGTCTCATGTTAAACTGACATTTAAAATCTAGACGAAGAAAGTCGAATGGAGGGGGAATAATTTTAAGCGAGCGATATTAATTATAATATGATACAGGCTTCGCATTCATTTACTAAAATCTACTATTTACTACTTTTTTATGTTATGCTACTATTTGGGAACTTTTTTTTTATATTTCAGGCACTAAAAGCTACTATTTTTGTTTTTTTTTTCATTTTAAACATTTTCATAAATTTTTTTGCAATAATTCAATTATTTTCATAAATATTAATATTCTATATAGAATTTCAATCATTTAAAGACAATTTAATAAAAATTCATTGCAAGAATTCAATTATTTTCATAAATACTAAAATTCATAGCAGGATTTCAATTATTTTTAATGCAATTTTACTAAAAATGTCAGTATTCTTAAAAATTTAATTTCAATTCCTCGAAAAAATCAATTATTTAAAAAAATATTTTTTAAAAATTCGTTGGAAGAATTCAATTATCTGCATAAATAATTCTTTGAAAGAATTCAATTATTTACATATAAATAATTCTTCGAAAGAATTCAATTATTAAAATAAATAAATTGTTCAAAAGAATTCAATTATTTTGAAAATTACAAAATTATTCCCGAAAATTCAATTATTTTGAGGCATTTTAATAAAATTCTTTGCAAAATTGAATTATTTTCATAAATAACAATATTCGTCACAAAAATTCATTTATTTTTTAAAGTAATAAGTTTTTTCTTAAAAATTCAATTATTTAAAAAAATTATAATAAAATCTTTTGCAAGAATTCAATTATTTTCAAAAATAACAAAATTTTGCACAGAAATTCAATATTCTTTTTAAACTTTTTAATAAAATCTCTCGCAATAATTCAATTATTTTTTATAAATAATAAAATTCTTCTCAGGAATTCAATTATTTTTGAAAATTTTAATAAAATTCTTTGCAACTATTGAATTATTTTTTAAATAATTAAAATTCATTGCAGGATTTCAATTATTTTTAATACAATTTTACAGGAGTTGCTCAAAAAAACGTAATTATTTTTAAAAATTCAATTTTTATTCCTCAAAAAAATTAATTATTTAAAACAATGTTTATAAAATTCTTATAAAGAATTTAATAATTTTCAAAAATAACAAAATTTTGCACAAAAATTGAATTCTTTTAAACATTTTAATAAAATTTTTTCCCAATAATTCAATTATTTTTATAAATAATAAAATTTCTTTTTAGGAATTCAATCATTTAAAGATAATTTAATAAAATTCTAAGCAAGAATTCAATTATTTTCATAAATAATCAAATTCATCGCAGGATTTCAATTTTTTTTAAATACAATTTTACAGGAATTACTCAAAAAACGTAATTATTTTTAAAAATTCAATTTCGATTCCTCAAAAAAATTAATTATTTAAAAAAAATTGTTTTTTAAAATTCTTTAGAAGAATTCAATTATTTACAAAAATATTAGAAGTTTTCACAGGAATTCAATTATTTTCAAATTTTTTAATAAAATTGTTTGTAAAAAATCAATTATTTTAAATACTATTTGAATTAAATTTTTTTTGAAATAATTTAATATTATTCTTTTATATTTTAATAAAATTCTTCATAAGAATTCAATTATTTTTAGCATTTTAATAAAATTCTTTGCAAAGTTCAATTATTTTCATAAATGACAATATTCATCACAAGAATTCAATTCTTTTTGGAAATAATAAATTTCTTCTTGGAAATTCCATTATTTTAAAAAAATCTAATAAAATCGTAGACAAGAATTCAATTATTTTTCATAAATAATAAAATGCTTTTTAGGTATTCAGTGATTTTTAAAAAAAATTTAATAAAATTCCACGCAGACATTTAATTTTTCTCAAAAATTGTAATAGAATTCTTTGTAAAACTTAATAATTTTTAAAAACTTTTCTCAATTCAATGATTTTTAATATCTATTATTTTCATAAAATTTCAAAACAGGATTCAATTATTTAAAAAAATTTTTGTAAAAATCTTCGTAAGAATAATAATTATAAAAATAATAATAATTCATTTTTCAGGATTTCAATTATTTAAATTTTTGCATATAATTAGTCAAAAGTTATCAATTATTTAAAAACTTTTATAAAATTCTTTGCAAGAATTAAATGATTTTTATAATTATTTAAATTCTTTCATGAATAATAAAATTCGTTGCAGGAATTCAATTTATTAGCAGAATAAGAAACAAGTAAATGTTTTTGATTTAGGAAAAAGTCAGGAAAATTAAAAATATAGAATGGAATTTTTGGCAATTTTGTCTAAAATGAGTTTTTTTTGGTCATCAAGTTTAATTTTTTCCGATAGCTACTTTTTTACTACTATTTTTAGTTTGAAAGCTACTTTTTGCTACTTTTTTAAAATTAATTATCGAATACGAATTCTGGTATGGTTAAAGTCAGATTCGAAATTATCTAGTCAAAAGTGCACGTTAGTTAATAATTATTTAAATTTAAACTTAAAAATTGATATTTAAATTTATTCTTATTAAGGCTAAATTGGATATGTCCAATTTATTTTATTCTTAAATCTATTTGTAGATGTTAAATATTTACTTTCAATTTCGTTGGTATGAAAAGTGCTTGAAATTTACAGACCGAGTATTTTCTACCTTTCTTTTTTTTTGTTCAGTTTTTTTTATCCTACATAAAAAAGTTTTTACTCAAATAACCAATAACTACGCCTTAAAAACATGAAAGTATAAAGTTGGTCCATCGTAACTATTTCGAAATCGAGTCTCTTCGACCAAACTTTGATGGTTACGACGCTGGACTCCCAAAGTTTTCAGGTGGCGAAAACTCACTTCGAAATTGAATTTTGGACCAATTTACTACTTGTCATAAATTCGTTTGAATTTTCCATTTTTTGCTTTTATAACTTACAGGAGAAAAAAAAACAAAAAATTGTCAGCAGTATTTTTCTTATATTTTCATATTTTTACAGGAATATGATATTGAAAAAGTAAACAACATGTCTGAGAATGAAATGAGTGACAAAATATTGTTTTAATGAGAGTAAGAAGAGAAAAAATTGGAGATCAAATGAAACGGAATATTGAGACGGTCTTCTTGATTTCGGTAAACATACAGCGAGAGTTACAGTGGTAAGCCACAGTCTGGTGGTACACCTTGTTTCAGAGGTAGAAGACGAAGAGCTCCAGGGCTTTTTAGTCTCTATATCAAGGGTTGAAACTTGTATAGGAGGATACTGTTAAACCTCTTGTAGAATTTATTCTGTGTCCTTCTCTTTTCAAAAGTGATATTGTTGTCAAATAAGCTAAACCATAAAAATGTATTTCAATTTTATTTATTTATTTGCTTTTTGTTATTCTGTAATTTCACTTCACTTTCACTTCACTTTCACTCCACTTTCACTTCAACTTTCATTTCATCTTCACTTCACTTTTACTTCCAAAAAGTTCAAACCTTATAAAATTCAACAACTTAGAAGAATATTATAAAACATAAAGAAATGGATTACTCCGAGTCTTCGACTCGGAGTGATCCATTTCTTCATGTTTTATAAAAAATTAAAGCTAATCGAGTGATAAAATCATTATTTTAATATTATAAAAATATTCTTGTTGTAACTTCCTCAAAATTATTTTCAACATTTTGATTCAATTCTTATTTTCTAGAATTTTGAAATAAAATTCTTCTTTAAATGAATTATTTTTAATCATTTTTGAAAAAGTTCTTTAAGAATTTTCAAATCCATTTTTCTACAATTCAATTTTATAAAATTTCGATTATTCAAAAATTCTTTAATTAAATATATATTAGAAACTTTTTTTTAATTTCAATTAAACTTTTTCTGAAACATTAATATCTACAGTTGTTAGTATGAAAGATTCAAATTTTTAAAGATTTAAATTTGAAATCTTTTCAAAAGTCAATTATTTCTATAAATTCCCGCCACAATATATAGTTTTAATATTTAATTATTATCTAAAATTTTAACTGAAATTAACTTTTAAATCTATTTTTATTTAAAAATTCTACTAGAATTCAATTATTTAAATATACAAAAATAACAATATATTGAATAATTTCATGTTTCATAAAATTGAATTCTCAAAATAATATGTAAATTTATCAAAAAATTCGTAAATAATTGAATTCTTTTGTCGAATTTTAATATAGAATTTTTAAAAATAACTACATTTTTCGTGGAATTCGATTAAAATTGTATTAAAAATAATTGAAATTCTGCTATGAGTTTTATTAATTATGAAAATAATTGAATTTCTAAAAAGAATTTTATTATTTATGAAAATAATTGAATCCCTCAGAAGAATTTAGAATTTTTATGAAAATAATTGAAATTTGCAAACAATTTCATTAAAATTCCTAAAAATAATTGAATCTCGACAAGAATTTAAAAATTTTTTATGAAACTAATTGAATTTCTAGGAAGAACTATTATATTTATCGAGATATTTGAATTCTTTCAAAATAATTCAATTATTTTTATAAATAACAAAATTCTTCCCAGGAATTCAATTATTTTTGAAAATTTTAATAAAATTCTTTGCAACTATTCAATTATTTTCATAAATAATAACATTCTTTTTTAAAAATTCAATTTCTATTCCTCAAAAAAATTAATTATTTCAAACAATGTTTATTAAATTCATATAAAGAATATAATAATTTTCAAAAATATTAAAATTTTGCACAAAAATTCAATTCTTTTTAAATATTTTAATAAAATTTTTTCTGATAATTCAATTATTTTTATAAATAATAAAATTCTTCTTAGGAATTCAATCATTTAAAGATAATTTAATAAAATTCTAAGCAAGAATTCAATTATTTTAAGGCATTTTAATAAAATTCTTTGAAAAGTTCAATTATTTTCATAAATAACAATATTCATCACAAGAATTCATTTATTTTTAGAAATAATAAATTTCTTCTTGGAAATTCCATTATTTAAAAAAATTCTAATAAAATCGTAGACAAGAATTCAATTATTTTCATAAACAATAAAATGCTTTTTAGGTATTCAATTATTTTTAAAAAAATTTAATAAAATTTCACGCAGACATTTAATTATACTCAAAAATTTTAATAGAATTCTTTGTAAAACTTAATTATTTTTAAAAACTTTTGACAATTAAATGATTTTCTATATCTACTGGTTTCATAAACTTTTCACACAGGATTCAATTATTTAAAAAATTTTTGTAAAAATCTTCGTTAGAATTCAATTCTTTTCATGAATAATAAAAATTTTTCAGGAATTGAATTATTTAAATTTTTGCATATAATTAATCGAAAGAAATCAATTATTTTAATTTTTTTTTATAAAATTCTTTCAAGAATTTAATTATATTCATAAACATTTAAATTCTTTCGCATGAATAATAAAATTCGTTGCAGGAACTCTTATATATTTATCGAGATAATTGAATTCTTTCGAAATATTGTCCAAATATTTCAATTTGAAACGTTTACAAAATTCAATTATTTTTGAAAGTGAAAGTGAAGTGAAAGTGAAGTGAAAGTGAAGTGAAAGTGAAGTGAAAGTGAAGTGAAAGTGAAGTGAAAGTGAAGTGAAAGTGAAGTAAAAGTGAAGTGAAAATGGAGTGGAAGTGGAGTGAAAGTGGAGTGAAAGTGAAGTGAAATGAAATTACAGAATAGCACAGGGAAAAAATTAATTTTATTGGAGAGAAAGGAAAAAATTAGCCTCGAAAGAAAGAGAGAGGCCGAGGGGGGAAAAAGGTAAAGAAAAAAAATTGAGAAGGCAAAAAGAAAGGATATTAGATATTCTTTGAAAAAAGTTAATTGACAGTGCAAATCCTCTTGTGAAAATTAATATCACAAGCCAAGCGGTCCACCACTGTAGAGGATGAACTCTAAGCAGGAATTCATTAGTGGACAAAATTATCGCGGATCGTGTCACGAATTCATACAAGACCACAAATTGAACAGCGTTTGGAAATGCCCAACTTGGAGATTCTAATTCGATCGTGAATTGCAAAGCGATGCGACAATTCGCGGAACAATGACGCGACAACTGTGCACACGGTCAATAACCTCACTGTGCGCGCGGGGATTCAAAATAGAAATTACATTTCATGAGGTAAGAGTATGGTGTACGTATAGGTGAGAGATTTTGCCATCGCTATTTTCTCTCTCTCTCTCTCTCTCTCTTTTTGACAGACACTATGCTACATCAATGTTTTATCATTCTTGTCAGTTGATGGTATTATATTTCTATTTATGATCATGTCTGATCCACTGACTTTTCCACTATTGGATGAAACAAAATGGATCATCTTGTTGTGTGCGAGAGAGAGTTCTTTGGCCCAACGTACCTTTAAAAATAGATAAACAGAAAAGCAACCGGCCAAGATGAAAAATTCAATTCTTCCATACTGTACTTTTTTTTCTTCTTCAAATCGATTTTTCCTTTTTTCTCCGCTTGCATATTTAAGCAAAATTTACTTTCATAATTCAAAGCTTTATATAGAAGCAAAATTTTAACTGACAGTTTCAAATAAAGTTTTATAAAAGTAGAGAGATTGAATTTTATATGAAAATTAACGATTTTCTTCATAAAGAATAGAATGGAAGTTGAAACCTCGGTTGAAAAAAAAATGACTGAAAAATTTAAAAACGATAATAAAAATTTGTCCATTTTTCTATGTCGCGAGTCTATTTCCTCTTGAACTAGATCGACAGGTTTGATTTCTCATTCTCACTTTTGTGATATTCTTCTTGTGATATTCTATTTCTAGAAAGGAAATATCAAACCATGACAACAAAGATGTACGAAACGTTTGTATATATGCAAAAGACGAAGGATGCACTGCAATCTCAGTGGAGATCGACAAACTCAATTTCCTGGACAACAGAGACCATCGAATGAAAAATCAATTTCAGAACCATTTTTTTTTTTTTTTTTGCTAGAAATAAAATAATACCCTCTGATGTGATGAAAATAAAAAAATCAAGTCCCTTCTTTTTAAAAAAGAGACGATTTTTTCCATGTGAAGAAAAAAATAATTTTTTGGAATAGTTTCTGATTGGAGAAAGAGAGTATCCATTAATGCGACATTGGTGGCTGGTGAACAATCGCTCCGAAACACACTATCTTAATTAGCCTTCTATACTCGAGTGTCTGGTGGTGTTATCGATCTCTCGGCATGCTTCTATCTAAATGGATACGTATTACCAAATTACGCTCAACTCGGGAGAAGAGGTGACGTCGAGGGCCCGTTGTTAATGGAGTATGACTTAATGCGAAACTCCTATAAGCCTCGGCTCCAATTGTGACTTCTAAAATGAGACCCTCATCTGCTAAATGGCATCTCAATGACTAAGACTCTTTTCCATTTAACCCAATCTTCATTCCGACTAATAATCACCATATTCTTTTCTATACGTTTTTTCTGTAAATTACGCACCAAGAGAAAAAGTTCATTTATTCGAGAGTTGAATAAAAGTATATATTTTCTTCAAAAAATACTAAAATTAGGGTCATTTGGGGTAAAATCATATATAGTGTTACACTGAAAAATGTTTATTTGATTCAAATAACCGATTAATTGACTATTATCAACTAAATATTTACTTAAATCAAATAATATTTATTGGAGTCAATTAAATAGTATTCAAAGAAAATAATAATTTCAGTATTTGAAGCAAATATGAATTGAATCATTTTATTGACTCCAATAAATATTATTTGATTCAATTAAATATTTAATTGATAATAGTCAATTAAACGATTATTTGAATCAAATAAATTTTTTTTTCAGTGTATCTAATGAATTAGTTAATTCCAGAACTCGAACCAGTGAAAGTATTTAAAAATACGGACATTATGGACCACAAATTACGGACCAAAGATTTTAATTTAAAACCTTTACACAATTCAATTATTTCTAAGAATTAACGATTTAATGATCTTAATATTCAATAACTTTTTTAAATTTTAATTCTGTAATTCATTTTTAAATCAATTTTTATTAGAAAATTACACGAGAATTCAATAATTTAAATACAAAACTAAATAATTTATTGAATAATTGAAAATTTCTTAAAATTCAATTTTTACAAAGAATTTTATTAAAATTTTGAAAATAATTTTATTTATGCAAAGTATTTTATAATTTTTCAAAAGAATTGAATTCTTGTGACGAATTTTGATATTTATCAAAATAATTGAATTTGGAAGAAGAAAATTGTTTTCAAAAATTCAAAAGTATTTTGTTAAGAAATTTTTTTTACAAAATTCAAAAGTATTTTACAATTTTTCAAAAGAATTGAATTTTAAAGAAGAAAATTCTTTTGAAAAATTAAAAAATTTTTTATTAAGAAAATTCTTTTCCAAAATTCAAAAGTATTTTATTAAGAAAATTGTTTTTCAAAATTTAAAAGTATTTTTTTAAGAAAATTCTTTAAAACATTCAAAAATATTTTATTATTTTTCAAAATATTTGAATTCTTGTAATAAATTTTGATAATTATCAAATTTAAAAATTCAATTAAATTTATTAAAATATTTGATTTTATGTGAAGAATTTTTTTGTTTATCAAGATAAGTAATTAAATTCTTTTGCAGAATTACTTAAACATTTTTGTAAATAATTGAATCTTTATTATTTATAAAAATAAAAATAATTAAATGTTTGCGTAGAGTTTTAATAAATATTTTTTTAAGTAACTGAATTCTTTTGGAAAATTTTATTAAAATAGTAGATATTGAAAATCATTGAATTAAGGAAATTTTTGAAAATAATTGAAATATTGCCAAGAATTGTTATATTAAAGTTTTTGAAAATAATTTAATTTCGAAGAAGAACTTTATTATTTATCAAGATAATTGAATTCTTGACCAAAATTTTTAAAAAATTTTGAACATAATTGAATAATTGCGAAGAAATTTGTAATAAAAATTTGTAAATAATTGAATTCCTGTGAAATTTACATTATTTATAAAAATAATTAAATGTTTGAGTAGAATTTTATTAAATATTTCCTTAAATAATTCAATTCTTTTGGAAATTTTTGAAAATCATTGAATTTTTGACAAGAATTATATTAAAATTTTTGAAAAGAATTTAATTTCGTAGAGAATTCAATTATTTAAAATTTTAAAAAAATTTATTGTATAATTGAATGTTTCTTAAAATTCAATTCTCTTAAAGAATTTTGTCAACAAATTTTTAAATAATTGAATTCTTTGACGAATTTTAACAAAATTTTTATGAACATTTATATTTTTCAAGGAATTCGATTAAAATTGTATTAAAAATAATTGAAATTCTGCAATGAGTTTTATTATTTATTCAATTTCTAAAAAGTATTTTATTATTTATGAAGACAATTGAATTATTTGAGAAGAAATTTATAAAAAATTTCTAAATAATTGAATTTGTGTGATATTTGTATTATTTATAAGAATAATTGAATGTTTGCGTAGAATTTTATTAAAATTTTTTTGACTAATTGAATTCTTTAGAAAAATTTTATTTAAATTTTTGAAATAATTGAATTTTGTAGAGGACTTTTATTATTTATAATTTATAAATATAATTAAAATTTTAACCAGAATTTTTTTTAATCTTTGAATATAATTGAATTTCTTCGAAGAATTTTATTAGTTTATGAAAATAATTGAAAAAAAATTTTTCCAATCATTTTTAACTTCTCAAAAATTCCCCAAATTATATCGTACAATTTACGAACTTTTCATACTTTTTCAAACAAATTACCGACTTGATGGACGTTTTTTTCAAAAAAACTGACTTTTACAAACTTTAATCAAATTTACGGATCTTTACAAGATTTACTGGTAGCAAAAGAAAAAGCTTATTTTTTATTCTTTTTTAATATTTTCAAAAAAAAGAAAACAATAAAAAGAATATAGAATGAAGGAAAAAAGGGGGAAAGCGCGAAAAACACAGAGGAATAAAAACGTAATTCCCATAAAAAAAATCCAACAGATTCGATACTTAATTCGCTAAAAATTGGGGTTTGTATAATCCAGACAATGTTTACCCTTTGTATATAGAAGAAAAGTTAGGAAATATATTTTTTTTTACACTTTCTATACAGCGTAATGGTGCATTTACGAGCAATAAACTCCAGATGAATGAACACGCTTTTGTAGAGTTTATAAACTGATTGGCTACTGGGAAGTACAGAATTGATATCCCCTCGGGTAATATTGTTCTCCATATAGTTCGATCGTTTAAATGCAGTTTAGTCTAATTTTATACCGAAATCGTTAACCATTCCTACTGTCTAATACAAGATCGATACTAATCCTCAAATTTTAACTATACACCATTAATTGAAGACAAATGCCATATCCAAAAATCAATAAAAATAAAACAAAATCAATAAACAAAACAATAAAAATCAAATATTTAATAAAACATTGAATTTAACGATCATTCCAAATTAGCAACTCGGAATTATCGTTAAATTCAATGTTTTATTAAATATTTAAAATAACCGAGTGATAAAAAATAAAATCGAATATTTTTTAAAAGAACAAATATATTTTTCATTTTTCAGGTGAAAGTGATGCTGAGAGTTTCACCTGGGGAAGGAGGGAGTTTTTTCAATGCCGATAAAAGGAAAAAACAAGTGACCTTGATCGATCCGGCCTCGGCCCAATCTTCGACAGCCGAAGATCGTAGACCCACTGTCGCGGCACCGAAAATGTTTGCGTTCGACGCTATTTTCACCGAGGAAGACTCACAGGTGAGTTTTCAATAGACTGAACTAACTTTTCGTATTTAAGATAACTTTTCATATTTTTTCTAAACTCACTAAACAATGCTTTCAAAAAATTTTTTACCGAAATTTAACGCTGTCTTCATTAAACCTTAAGGCCCTCTACCCTACACTTTCATGTTTTGTATTTGTTGACCAACAGATTTTTTTATAGATTTTAATTCATCCAAATCTTATATGGTTAAAGAAAAAAATATTTTTCGTATATTTTTAAATTTATCAGAAAGAAATGACAAAGAAAAAAATAATTATTTTCCCCTTGATTCTTTGATTTTCAGTGTGATGGAATTTTAGATTGGAATATGGAAATTCCACTGATTGAGATTTAGAGAGAGATTAGTGTGAAATAATTTGGGTCATCTTCTGATTGCAATTGTGGATGAATGAATAAAAAATTGATATGGATTAAGTGAAGCAAAATGTGTGTGTGTGTGTGTGTGTCGTGTTGGCTGTTGTCTATTTGACTAGAGGTTTCTCTTTACCCACAACATGGCCATTTCAAGTCGATGCATAATCCAGAGTCTATCGATCCACATCCACCTCCTTGTTGTAATTAGCTGAGCAGTGCATACACCCCGTTTATCGTCAGGGAGACTCTGTTGATTCACGATTAAGTGCAAATATTGTCTCGAGTAAACGTGGTCAATAGTGAAACTGCCACGAAAAATTAATTCACTCTTCTAATTCAATAGAATTTTCTTCACTTTCTTCTTAAAATTCAATCAGACTCATTACATTATACGGTTTATAACTTTATAATAAAAATAAAATAATAAAATCATTCAAAATGTTCTAGTATCTAGTGCAAAATTTTGTTATTTGGGAAAATAATTGAATTTTTCGATTAATTAATTTAGAATAGTATTAAAAATAATTAATACTTTTATGTTTTCATAAACACTAACTCTTAATTCTTTCGTTATTAGGTACAATTTCGAAAAAGAACGTTATTTTCAAATCACGAACATTATTAATAAAAAACAAAATCCATAGTCAAAAAGCTGTTTTCATTTAATTAAATAAAATAAATTGAAACATGGAGATTGATTGAATGCGCGACTCTATTTGTCAAAAAAAAAAGAAGCTGAAGTCAAAAAATGAAAGGTGAAAAAGTGAATGAAATGGATATTGAATGTTTGAAACGAAATGTGAACGTGCCCCTTCGACAAGTTACATTTATATGCACCATGAACTGAACGGGAAAACGTCCCTGCCGGGTGCATAACTAAACTAATTTCTCGACCTCTAAACTCAACCTCCACACCGCATCGACCGACTATCCCTCAGGCAGAGATGTTGACTCTACTTGCGACTTCAACATCAGTTTCCTATGACTTTCCGTAACCAAAGAACCTACACATATAACTTTCTTGAAGAGAACCTCTTTTAGAATATGGGTCTTTCATTTATGTTAGCTGCCATGTTACTTTGAAATTTCTCAAGATTCCCCAAGTTTTAAACTAAATTTTCATCTCTCTCTCTCTCTCTCCCAAGTATCAAATTTCACGTCACGAAATACAATTAACACCATTCTCCTCTCACTTTCCTTGCAAACTTCAACCCAAAATTAATCAAATCCTTTATTACAGCATTTCGAACAAATGTTTCAAAAGAAAAAATTTACATCTCTCTAATTATTCTTGTTTATTTCCCGATGTACCAACAATTTAACCTATGTTTATTCACACGTTCTTAAATTTGTTTCTCTCTAACAAAATTTTTCATGGAAATTCAATTTTTTAAAAAACTTTTTGACAAAATCCTAAGCAAGAATTTAATTATTTTTATAGGGTCGTCTAAGTTTTATTCTTCTAAGTAAAATAGAATAATTTTTTGCCTAAAAGTTAGAGATACAGTTTCAGGGCATATATTATTAATTATGTTATAATACCGTTTAGAAATTACAGTCGTTCGAAAAATGGTTGACCACCTTGGTGCCGTATATAAATAATATCAAAATTCAAATCAAAACTTAAAATTCGATGTGAAGATTGATTTCTTCACACGTGCCCCTCAAGATTTCTTCACTCCCTTACATTATTCATTTGTTACGAATAAGAATTCCGCTGAGTTTGATTTTCTTTTTATATTTCAAATATAAAAGAGGCAAAAAAGAAAAAAAAATGTATATACACGATTCCAGCCCACATACGGGAGGAAAAAAAATTACACGGATTTCACGACACGCGAGAGATATTTCCGGATATTTCGCGAATCTCGTGGGACATTACCCGGCGTTCGATTTAAATGAGCCGCTTTATCCGGGCAATGTTTCGCTCTCTATGCACGTCGAGTATTCTCTAGAGATCATCCAAACGTATACTCTCTCTTTCCTATCCACTATTTCTCTCTCATTCTCACACCCTCTATTTTTCTCTCTCTCTCTCTCTCTCTCTCACTCCTTTCTCTCTTTTTTTTTCCTTGACTGCTGAACGCATTTTAGAAGACCTATAGAAACGAATCGATTGATTCGATCAAACGCCATACTACTGATTGTCATCCTAAAACACAATGGAACCAAATCTCCGTCTCTTTCTACTTTATCTGAATTGTCAGCAATCCTCTTTTCCCGTGTTTGTATTCTATTATCCATTCTACATTTTTAATAGAGCATTTTAAATCGTAGGCTCGGTACAAGTAGATCTGAATTTTCTTTTTTTAATTAATCAAATATAGTAAATTTAAAGTGGACTTTTAAAATTATTCATTTAAACACTCGGGAAAAAATTTTGTTTGAGTCAAATACTTGCTCTTAATTTCAATTAAGTTGAAAATAACTAATTTTAATTAGTGACTGACATTTTGCTTTTGAATTAGTAAATTCAATTCATTTTAATAATAAATAGTACTTTCCACTAATATTTTAGTAAAATTTACTAATTCAAAAATCAAAAGCAAAAAGTCAGTCACTAATTCAAATTAGTAAATATTTTTACGAATTCAAATTTAGAGAATGACTCTAAATAATATTCTGCGATTCACTCTAAACATTATTAGATACTCAAAAAAATGATCTATTACATTTATTTACAAATTTCTTCAAAAGTAAAATTATTCAAAAACCTTTCTTAAATAAATAAATTTAAATAATTTTATCCATTCTATTAAACTTCTTTTGTAAATAAACATTTAAGAATTATTATTTTTCCGTAGGAATTAAAATTCTTCAAAACATTAAAATTCAAACTGATTTGAAATTCAACAATTTATAAGAATTCAATTACTATAAAATTTTTCAAAAAAAAAAGTTAATTACTTACACAAATCCTAATAAAATCCTTCGCAAGAATTCAATTATTTTTGCAAGTAGTAAAATTTATCAAAAAAATTCAATTATTTAAAGAAAATATAATATATAAATTTCGTTTGCAAGAATTCAATTATTTTCATAAATAATAAATCGATTATTCGGTAATTCATTTAAAAATCAATTTTTATTAGAAAATTCGAGAAGAATGAAAATAATTTTTCTAAAATAATTGAATTTCAGAGAAGAATTTTATTATTTATAAAAATAATTGAAGAATTTTATTACTATTGTAAATAATTCAATTCTTGCAACTAATTTTATTGAAGTATGTAAAAATATCTGAAGTTCTGTGAAGAATTTTCTTATTTATAAAAATAATTGAATTCGTTGCAACGAATTTTATTATTTATAAAAATAATTGAATTCGTTGCAACGAATTTTATTCAAGTCTATAAAAATAATTGAATTTCGGTAAAGAATATAATTATTTATAAAGATAATTTAAATTTTGAAAAGAATTTTTTTTTAATTTTTGAACATAATTAAAATTCTGCGAAGAACTTTTATTTTATTGAATTTATTTTTATTTATTTTTTATTGAATTCTTACGAAGGATTTTATTAAAAATTTTGTAAGTAATAGAATTTTTTTGAATCATTCTATGAAGATTTAAAAGAATAATTCAATTATTTCAAATAATTCAATAAAAATTGTATTAAAAATAATTGAAATTTTTTGATGATTTTTATTATTTATGAAAATAATTGAATTTTGAAGAAGAATTTTATTATTTAGAAAAATAATTAAATCCCTGTAAAAAATTTTATTACTTATGAATATAATTGAATTATTGGGAAAAAATTTATGAAAAATTTGTAAAGAATTGAATTCCTGTGAAATTATTATTTATGAAAATAATTAAATGTTTGCGTAGAATTTTATTTACATTTTTTTATAAATAATTCAATTCTTTTTGAAAATTTTATTAAAACAGTAGATATTGAAAATCACTAAACTGAGAAAAATTTTTCTGAATAATTGAAATTTTGCTAACAACTTTATTAAAATTTGCGAAAATAATTGAATTTTAGAGAATTTTAATAAAATTTTTGAAAATAATTCAATTCTTTCGAAGAATTCTTTCAAAGTATCAAAAATAATTGAAATCATGAGAAGAATTTTATTATTTATGTAAATAATTGAATTTTTGCAATGAATTTTATAACATTTTTGTAAATAATTGAATCCCTGTGAAAAATGTTGTTATTTGTAAAAATAATTCAACTTTTGCAAAGGATTTTATTAAAATCTTTGGAAATAATTGAATTTTTGCGAAAAATTTAATTTTTTTAAATAATTGAATTCTTTTGAGAAATTTTAATAAAATTGTAGATTTTAAAAATATTTGAAATGCAGCAAAGAATTTTATTATTTGTGAAAATAATTAAATTCTTTGAAAAAAATTTTCCAAAAAAGTTTTAAAATAATTGAATTGTTCAAAATAATTTGATAACCAATTTTCGAAAAAGAATTTTATGAAAATTTTTAAGAACAATTTTTTTATTTCAACTAATATTTAATATATATAAATATTTAAATTTCACAAGGAAAAACAATTTAAAAGCATAATATTAGTTGCTTTTGATATTTTTTAATGACATGACAGTCTTGCAGAGTTTAAGACTCAGTCCCAAACTTTTTATTAATGAGTAAAAATAGCACATACCTCAAGTAATTATTCAGTAAAAACACTTTTTTTTTTTTTTGAAAATTCGAAAATAGCAAAGTTTTAGTTTGAAAAAACTCACCAATCTTCGTCCAGTGGAAGTTATTCCTGAAATCAAAAAAAAGAAACTTTAATAAATATTTATATTTCTCAATTATACCAAGTATAATTTTAGTCAAATAAAAGTATATTTGTCACAGAGCCTACTAAATTATTTTTTTTCTTTCGAATAAAAATTTTTTTTAGCAAAAACAAAATTTTTATTTGATCCAAATGAAATGTATTTTAATCAAATAAAATTATTTGCACCAACTGAAATGTATTTGAACCAAATAAAATTATTTGAACTAAATTCAAAACTAAATTTGTTGTGTACAAATTTTGTGAAAATTAACAAAAATTAATTATTATTTCTCAGAGGACAATTAACTAGATAGTATAAATTTGGCCCCAACATAATAAATGAAGTTTCATTATTTATCGTTTCTAAAAACTGCAAACTTCCGCCTCACGTTTTCAATAGATTTTGTGTTTTGTTTTCGATTTTTCAAACACAAATCTTAAATACCTTTTTTCAACCACTTTTCCCAAGATTACAATTATAATTCAACGTACCCAATTAAAACGAATCCACTATCGCACACGATAAGATGAAAATGCAAAATTTCACTAATTGTAATCAGCGACGAGGTTTGAAGGGGTGAAGTGGGGTGGGAGGGGGAGACTAATGAGGTGCCCGCCGTGAATACCAGTAATATCAAGATTAATGATGGTCAATGCTAGTCGAATGAGAGTTTAGTAAGTAAATGAGCAATAGATCGCGCATGGTACAATTGTAGATATAGAATGGAGAGAACATTCATGAAACAGGGAATACACGTAGATGGGTCATCATGTGTATGTAATCTGCTGGTGCAGCGTGACTATTAGCCGTAAGTCAATAATAAAGCCCTTGTCCCACTCGGGCCATAATGGCACCGGTGAATTATCCTGTACTGGACGCATTGTCCTCTCAATTCGCTCGTGGCGATATTATTGTCCACAAGCCCCAGGGCGATCTCCTCGGACTCTGCGTTTTCCCTTATCCGCAAAATCTATCCATCTGCATCTCCCTGCCAATTAGAATTCCTCCTGGTCCACCTTTCTGATATAACCCTTTTCCCCCACCCCTTAATCATCCATTCCTCCGGTATATCAATTTTCAAAACAATATTTTCACTGCACTTTCTTTATTCTTCACTAATTTTCGATTTATGATTTTCCTTTCCTCGAGCATAACATTCTTGACGATCGTTATCAAAAATGATTCAATTAAAAAAAAAAAAAAGAAAAATAACCGTTTAGACTACTAATTGTTGAGCGTTTTACTACTAATTGTTGACACAATGAGAAACGTGTTATTCGCGCAAAAATAAAAACGGTTTTGCACTCTCGAGTAAAGTGCAATCTCTCGAAATGAAAATTTTCACCGTCAACAGGATTTTAATTAATTTACAGAAACCCCTTTTTCCCGTTCGCTTTGTTAGCTCATGTATCAAACCGGGAAATTTTGAAATTGTCCGCTCGTAAAGTCAGGGGATTTCCAGTATGTCATTCCACTATCAATAAACACATCTATATGACGTGAGCTCTATATCAGTACGTACATAATTCGGAATACAATTTATCTTGTAATTTCAAATAAAATAACCAACTGAAAATTAAATAAATACTAAATACTAAAAATTAATAGTCGTTGTTTAAAGCGTTAAGCAATCTAACAAGAGATGGTACGATGACACCTCATTAGGCCTACGCAAACTCTCTTGGCAGTTGCTTGACACCTGTCATACTTCATTAGTATTCGTCGCCCTTCACACAGGGAGATTAATCCCTCTGTAATATGGAAATGTATTTTGAGTGGACAAAGAGGGAGAGGAGGGGGGGTTAGCATGACCAATTCAGAGTAAGAGAGAGAGAGAGAGGATTCGAGTCGAAAACCCATCCGCAGAACCGTATGATTGGTTTACAGATTGCCGAGAGTGTCCATCCTTCTCTAGCCAACGTCAGCTGACCTCTGATCGTATTCAGATGAACCGGCTATTTAGCAAATCTGCCAAATCCCCCAGACCAATCATCTCCAGGTGCAAAATTTCAAGATTAAAATGATAAATCAATATCCAAGCACTTTGGATATATTTTCAATTGATTAGTTATCCGGAGATTGTGTTTCAGACATTATATTGCAAGCACAACAAGCTTTAATTTAATCAGCGACGAATTCCAACTAAAGTGCGGCGCAAAACTTTTACGGAAATCTTTTTTAAATCCAAAACTAAAAATAGGGCCCCAAGGTGGACAACCATCTTTTTAACGACTATAATTCCTAAACGGTATCATACGACAATTAATAATATATGCCCTGAAATTGTATCTCCTAACACTTTAAAAATAATGCTTTCAAAATTTTTTTACCGAAATGAGAGATTCTTTCTTAATTTTGAAAGAGCAAAAAAAAGCTTCTGATACAACAGCGAAAAGTTTCTCTAGACTAGCGAAAGTCTTACGACTTTCGCTATTCCAGAGAAACTTTTCTAATGATAATCATAAAAACTAAAAATTTTGTTACAATGTATAATGTATAATGTATAATGTATAATGTATTGTTACAATGTACAGTTTACTATTCCAGTAAAAAATACCCGATAGGAATTTTACAACAATTTCAAATAGAAATTCATGACAACACTCCTTCCTATAAACTTTAAGAAAACTAAAGACAATCTACTATACTAAACGCAACAACTATTCATTCAACTATCCAAAACTAAACCAAGTATTTACGCACGCGCGATATATGTATACATATAGGCATAGATTTTCAAACTTCCCTGTAAACTATACAAACTCTTAACTCTCTATCCATACCCTTTAGCTCTACATATCAATTTTCGAAATTTCACCCATAAACACCAAAGTTTCAAAACAAAGTATTCATAAACCAAGAAACCACAACCACTTTATAGTTTATAAATCCAAGAGAAATACTTTCGAACAGTAAAAATTCCATTCTATACACTGAACAAAAAATTTTAAACCCAAAAACAAATAGAATTGAATCAAAATTGAATCAACTGAATTCAAATCTACAGATTCTGATTTTTCCGTTATTTTAAACTGATTTAGAAGCAAAAAGTCTCACTGATTGTTGGGTGAAAGTATGATTTTTAAGTTTTTAACTGATTCAAATTTGAAAGTAGCAGACTTCCCACTTGATAATTAATTTTAAGAAAGTAGCAAAAAGTAGCTTTGAAACTAAAAAAAAGTAGTTAAAAAAGTAGCTATCGAAATATTAAAATTGACAACCGAAAAAACTTGTTTTAGACACTTCGCAAAACTGACAAAAATTCTATTCTGTATTTTATTTTTCTGACTTTTTCCCAATTTTCATAAAAAAAAATTTACTTCTTTCTTATCCTGCTAATAACTTGAATTCCTGCAACGAATTTTATTATTCATGAAAGAATTACAATATTTATACAAAATAATTTAATCTTTAATTTCTTCTTACGAAGAATTTTAAAACAAATTTCAAATAATTGATTTCTTTCGACTAATTTTAATGCAAATTCTAATTTAAATAATTAAATTTCTGCAAAATTTTTGATTATTATCAAGAAAAAAATTTAATTCTCACGAAGACTTTTACAAAAAAATTTTTTAATAATTGAATACTGTTTCGAAATTTTAGGAAAAGAATTCTATTAAAATTTTGGACAATACAATTGAATGTCTATGTGGAATTTTATTAAATTTTTTTGAAAAAAATTCAATTGCTAAAAAGCATTTTAAAATAATGAAATTTCCAAGAAGAAATTTATTATTTTCAAAAAGGAATGAATTCTTGTGATGAATATTGTTATTTATAAAAATAATTGAATTTTGCAAAGAATTTTATTAAAACTCCGAAAAATAATTGAATTTCCACAAATAATTTTGTTATTCATTTCTAATAATTTAATTATTTCGAAGAATTCTTATTTATGTAAATAATTGAATTCTTTGAAACGATTTTATTAGAATTTTTTTAATTATTCAATTTCCAAGAAGAAACTTTTTACTTTTAAAAATAATTGAATTTTGGAAAGAATTTATTAAAATGCCTCAAAATAATTGAATTTTCGAGAATAATTTTCTTATTCATCTTTAATAATTGAATTCTTTTGAAGAATTTTTATTTATGTAAATAATTGAATTGTTGCAAACGATTTTTTAGAATTTTTTAAAATAATTGAATTTCTAACAAAAAAATTTATTAATTTTAAAAATAATTGAATTTCTTGTAATAAATATTGTTATTTATGAAAATAATCATTGAAGTTTGCAAAGAATTTTATATTATTTATAAAAATAATTGAATTATCGGGAAAAATTTTATTAAAATGTTTAAAAAGAATTGAATTTTTGTGCAAAATATTAATATTTTTGACAATAATTGAATTCTTTAGAAAAATATTATAAACATTGTTTTAAATAATTAATTTTTTTGAGGAATTGAAATTGAATTTTTAAAAATAATTACGTTTTTTAAGCAACTCCTGTAAAATTGTATTAAAAATAATTGAAATCCTGCCATGAATTTTATTATTTATGAAAATAATTGAATAGTTGTAAAGAATTTTATTAAAATTTTCAAAAATAATTGAATTCCTGAGAAAAATTTTCTAATTTATAAAAATAATTGAATTATTGCGAAAGACTTTATCAAAATGTTTAAAAAGAATTGAATTTCTGTGCAAAATTTTTGTTATTTTTGAAAATAATTGAATTCTCCCAAAGAATTTAAAAAATACATTGTTTTAAATAATTTATATTTTCGAGGAATTGAAATTAATTTTTTAAAAATAATTACATTTTCTGAGCAATTCCTGTAAAATTGTAATTAAATAATTAATTAAATAATTGAAATCTTGCGATGAATTTTATTATGTATAAAAATAATTGAATAGTTGCTAAGAATCTTATTAAAACTTTTAAAAATAATAGAATTCCTGTGGAAATTTTATTATTTATGAAAATAATTGAATTTTATCAATTTTTTAAAAACAATTTAATTCTTTTGTGAAATTTTATAAAAATACTATAGATATTAAAAATAATTGAATTTCGAATATTTTTTAAAAATAATTGTATCGTTTTAAAAAATTTATTTATATTTTTTGAGAATAGTTTTTTGATTTCTAATATTATCGAATTTAAAGTAGTGGAAATTCTAAAAGAAACAGAAATAGTATCTTTTAGTGGCTGAAATCTAGATCTGATAATTGCTTTTAAAAATTCAAAATGGCGGATCCAACATGGCGGCCGATAAATATTTTACACTGAGAAAACTGGAGTATTGGACTAAACATCTGGAGGGACAAATCGTTGATATTTGAGAGTTAGCTATTGGATAACAATCTAAATGTTCAAATACACCATTGACAGATATTCGTGCCATTTCTCTTGCAGGGAAAATGAGTTTATAACAGAGGGACAAACAAACCATCTTGAGAAATCCCTTCCTTATCCGGGCGCGAATTGAATAAATATGGCAACCTAACCCCTAAATTAAATACATAAAATGTCAGAAAAATAATTTCGCGCGCGCATCAGATCGTACACATTTTCTGCGCAACTTTTAACCCTCAGATATAATGGGAGAGAATATACAAGTAGATTTCCATTACCAATTCAAAATTTATTTTAGAAGGAATATTTAACTCTCTTTATAAGCAAAGGAAACATACACTTTTTGAACCTCCGAATTTGACTCTCCAGTTTTCTCAGTGTAGGATCACTGATTACGAATATGAACTCAGATTTTAAAAATCCAAAATGGCGGGTCTAATATGGCAGACGAATTTTTAAAAAAGTGATTGTATTTGCTTTAATTTTGTTAGTCGGTGGTATTTAGGATAAATTTTAGGATAAAATAGTTGATTCCCTCGAAACGGGTGCAAGTTATTTTTTCAGTGTAAAATCCACAAAAAAATTCCATACTTAATAATAAAAGAATTTCAAAAAAAAATCACTACTTCTTCAATAAAAAAAAAAAACCCCCAAACAACTTGAATCCATACCCCCCTTGAGTTGCCACCATAATCCGTGGAAGCATAAAAAGATAAAATATTTCAAAAAATAAATCAGTCCTCATTCCTGAACGAAAAAGGGAGTAAAGGTTTGCGAGCGCAAGTAAAATTTCTCCTCCATGCCCCAGTGCGGTTGAATGTGGCTTCTGAAATCACACGGTATGAAATCACAATATCGTTCGGGGATAACAACTCGAAAACTTTTTCACTCCCCTTCAAATGGCGAACGGGGGGAGAGAGAGAGAGTTAAGAGGGAATGGATGAAGGTTACGAGTTACGAGACCAAAAAAAACGAAAAAAAAAAAGAAAAAAAAGAAGCTAGGAGGGATTTTGGAAGTTTGGGAGTGGTGGAAAGGGGGGATGGGGGTGAATATGCTTTGGGATGAGTACCCCCAAACCAACGCTAGGTGAAATATGTCGCGATTTACACGGGAGATTGGCGTCATTGGCGCCAGGGGACCAAGCCCATTGCATCTCTTCTTTCTCTCATTCTCTCTCCCTCTCATTTTCTCTTGTCCCTCTCTTTCCCTCGTTTTCTCCCTTTCTATCTTTCTCTCTCCTTTCTCCCCCCCCCAATTTCCTGTTGATTTCTCTCTTCCTCTTTATCCCTCGCGGGCCAAAGTGTTGGGATCAAAAAAGCATTTGCAAAATCCGCCGCGCCTGTAGAGGTGACCAATGCAAAATCGAAACCACTGTCGACACGCAGTTGCTTCTACATTCAAAGCGATTGTACGTGCTCGATATTTAGATATCGGATTTTGGTTGGTGCTTCACACCCCGAACCAATTATTTTTAACACAAGTGGATTTTACGTTTTTTTTATTCTTCTCGTATTTTTTTTTTTACAGAGGATTTTATCGGATTTAGTAACGGTATCTACAATGGAGTGCAAAGTGGCAAGATTTTATCGGATATTGTGGAAAAAAGACTCCTGTCGTTGCCACTCAAAAACTTTCTTCTCCCGTGACGATTATCGCCTGTTGGCGCTCTTGAATTTTTTTTTTAAATCACATTTTACTTTATTTTTACCCTTTAATCGCGTTTTCTAGAATTGTTATAATAGAAGCTTTTGATTTCGAATTTTTAGTCTAAATTTTGCTTGATGTATTGATTAGAACTGACTTTTGGGAGTAATTTAAGATTGACTGAAAAATCGAAATCTTCGAATTTATCTTGAAAATCAGGGCTCGAACCAGTAAAAGTATTTAAAAATACGGACTTTGCGGACCAAAAATTAAAAATTACTGACAAAAATATAACCAGTCCGAGTCAAATAAGAGAACATTTTGCTTAAAAATATTAATTATTTTCATAATTTTAATTCTATTATATTATTATCTACTGCTTTTAACTAAAATTCTTCTTTAAATCAATCATTTATAACTAATTTAAATTTTTTCAAAAATATTAATTCTACAGAATTATTAGTTAAAAGTATGAAAAATTAAGATTTACAAAGATTTTAATTTGAAACCTTTACAAAATTCAATTTTTTCTAAGAATTCACGCTGTAATGATTTTAATATTCAATTATTAATTTATTATATAAAATTTGTAATTCTTTTTTAAATCAATTCTTAAAATTTAAAGAATTACAAATTTATTTTCAATTCTACGAGAATTCAATTATTTAATTGGAAAATAAAATAATTTATTAAATAATTGAATTCTCTTAAAGAATTTTATCAATAAATTTTTAAATAATTGAATTCTTTTGGCGAATTTTAACAAAATTTTCATGAATATTCACATTTTTTGAGAAATTCGATTAAAATTGCATTAAAAATAATTGAAATTCTACAATGTTTATTATTCCTGAAAACAATTGAATATCTAAAAAATTTTATTATTTATGAAAATAATTGAATAATTGCAAAGAAATTTATAAAAAAAAATTTGTAATAAATTGAATTACTTTAAAATTTACGTTATTTATAAAAATAATTAATTGTTTGAGGAAAATTTTATTAAAATCTCTAAAAAGAATTGAATTTCTGTACAAACTTTTGTTATATTTTTGAAAATAATTGAATTCATTATAAGAATTTTATAAACATTCTTTTAAATTAATTAATTTTTCCGAAATATAATAAATATTATTAAAATTTTATTTTAAAAAATTGAATTCTTGTGGAATTATATTTAATTATTGCCTAAAACATTAGCTGAAATTCATTTTTAAATCAATTTCTGATTTTAAAATTGTACGAGAGTTCAATTATTTAAATACAAATATAAATCATTAGTGAATAATTGAATGCTTCTTAAAATTGAATTCTGATAAAGAATTTTATCAACAAATTTTTAAATAATTGAATTCTTTTGACGAGTTTTTATAAAAATTTTAAGAATAATTTTATTTTTAAAGGAATTTGATAAAAATTTATATTAAAAATAATTGAATTCCTAAAAAGAATTTGATTATTAAACAAAATAATTGAAACCCTGTAAAAGATTTTCTTGTTTATGAAAATAATTGAATTATTGCGAAGAAATTTATATAAAATTTGTAAATAATTGAATTTCTGTTTATTTATAAAAATAATTAAATGATTGCGAAGAATTTTATTAAAATTTTTGAAAATAGTTGAATTTTTGAGAAGAATTTTATTACTTAATAAAGATAATTGAAATTTTGACGAAGTTTGCTTTACATTTTTAAACATAATTGAATTCTTTCGACGAATTTTATTACTTTTGAAAATAATTGATATTTTTATAATCAATTATTTTTATAAATAATAAATTATATATAAAAATAATTGAATTCCTGTAAAAAATTGATTATTTATAAAAATAATTAAACGTATTCTTAGAATTTTATTAAACTCTTTTTAAATAATTGAATTTTTTTGGAAAATTTTTATTGAAATAGTAGATTTTAAAAATAATTGAAAATAATTGAATAAATGCGAAGAAATTTATGAAAAATTTGTAAATACTTGAATTCTTTTGGAAAATTTTATTAAAATTTTTGAAAATAATTGAATTTTGAATAAGAATTTTATTATTTATAAATAATTGCAATTTTGACGAGATTCCTTTAAATTATAAAATATATTATACAATTTACGAAATTTTCGTACTTTTTCAAACAAATTACGGACTTTACGGACCTTTTTTTTAAAAAAACTGACTTTTACGGACTTCACGCAAATTTACGGATCTTTACATAGTTACAATATTTTTATGATATTTATATCATAATGATGATTTTATCACTCTGTAATCTTAAATTTATTGTAAAACGTGAAGGAATCTATTGCTCCGAGTCGAAGACTCGGAGTGATCGATTCCTTAATGTTTTATAATAAATATTCTCGTAAGTCATTGAATTTCAGTTAGTTTGAATTTGTTGTTTTAAATTTATTATAAAATTTATTATTATTTAAAAATCTTAATTCTTATAAAAAAAAATAATAATGATTAAATATTTATTAAAAAAAGAAGTTACTGATGTTTCCGAATAATTTTATTTTTGAAGAAATTTGTAAATAAATGTAATGAAAAAGTAGTAATTTTTTGACTCGACTAATCGAATATGTTAAAATCAAGACATATTCCAGGGTGTGCGCAACAGGGCGGAAAAAAAGGGGTAGAAAATAATTAACTCGTTAAAGAAAAGTGGCGGAATCGTTTCGGGTTGAAACAAACGACAAACGCGACTCAATTAGGGTGGTTCAATCATTAATTTTAAACGTGTGAATTAAAAGCGACGCGAAAAGGTCGTGGTATGACTTACAAACGTCGACGGCGCTCAGTTGGGTTGAGTTGCAGAACGCGTACTGGTAACGCAATATTGGCGCACCCACATGGAATACCAATAGGGCAGGACGTCGTCCTCGACGGCATCAAAAAAAAAAAAAAAAAGGGAGAAAAAAAGGGGGCGAGAGACGAGGCTCGATCTCAGAAACGAGAAATGCAAGGAAGAGATCTTTCTCGCCCTCTGCTCGTTTCTTGCTGGCGAAGAAATGTAAAACTCATGTCGAAACTTTCTAAGGTGGAGGACACTCAAGAGGGTTCAAGTACCCTTTTAATGGCGGGAAATAATCAAATGACCCCTCCATCGAAATTCTCCTGGAATCTCTTGATTCGCAAGTTTCTAAATCATCCACAGTTATTTTTCTTTTTTGAATTTAAATTATAAAAATTAGAATTTTGTCTTATTGTTAATAAGCCGAATTTGCGATTATTATTGATTTTGAATATCAAAAATTCGAAAATCCGAATTTCTTAAAATTCAACATTTTTTCTTCTCTTTTGTGGCATTTAGCTTCATTATTTTTGTGCTTTTCAAAAATACTTTACTTATTTAATAATCTTCAACCTTTGGTAAAAAATCTAAAATTATCTAAAATTATCAAAAATTCAAAAATCCGATTTTCTTAAAATTCAACATTTTTTCTTCTCTTTTGTGGCATTTGGCTTCATTATTTTTGTGCTCTTTAAAAATACTTTACTTTTTCAATAGTCTCCACTTTTTGGTAAAAAATCTAAAATTATCAAAAATTCGAAAAAATTCAAAAATCCGATTTTCTTAAAATTCAACATTTTTTCTTCTGTTTTGTGGCATTTAGCTTCATTATTTTTGTGCTTTTCAAAAATACTTTACTTATTTAATAATCTTCAACCTTTGGTAAAAAATCGAAAATTATCGAAAATTATCAAAAATTCGAAAATCCGAATTTCTTAAAATTCAACATTTTTTCTTCTCTTTTGTGGCATTTAGCTTCATTATTTTTGTGCTTTTCAAAAATACTTTACTTATTTAATAATCTTCAACCTTTGGTAAAAAATCTAAAATTATCTAAAATTATCAAAAATTCAAAAATCCGAATTTTTTAAAATTCAACATTTTTTCTTCTTTTTTATGGCATTTAGCTTCATTATTTTTGTGCTTTTCAAAAATACTTTACTTATTTAATAATCTTCAACCTTTGGTAAAAAATCGAAAATTATCGAAAATTATCAAAAATTCGAAAATCCGAATTTCTTAAAATACAACATTTTTTCTTCTCTTTTGTGGCATTTAGCTTCATTATTTTTGTGCTTTTCAAAAATACTTTACTTATTTAATAATCTTCAACCTTTGGTAAAAAATCGAAAATTATCGAAAATTATCAAAAATTCGAAAATCCGAATTTCTTAAAATTCAACATTTTTTCTTTTTTTTTAATGGCATTTATCTTTAATATTTTTGTGCTTTTCAAAAATACTTTACTTCTATTATTGTATAATTTTTTAAATGATCAAGAATGAGAACGAAAAAGTATGAACACAAACTATATTTATTTAATTTACTATATCATTAGTAATTTTGAACAACAATTACATTCGCGAAATTAAAAAAAATGGTCATTTTTGGATATTTAACAAATTTGAAAACAAGTAGTAGAAAGAACACAAGAAATTCACGGTTGAAAAAATTGCCAGTCATTTCCCGGTTTTTCCGGTCATTTTCAATAACCTAAAGCATTCAGTGCTACCAAATAATGAACAAGAATTTCCCTAGGAATTTTCGAGAAGAATTTCATTATTTATAAAGATAATTGAAAAGTGCAAAGCCTTGATTGAACATAACGAGCAAATAAAAACTTTTGGAGTGTGGATAGCGTTAAACTGTTTCTATTCGCTGGTTCCCCCCCCCTACACTATCTCTAAAGTGGGGATAGCGCCAAACTATCCAACGCCATTGATTCTAATTTTATTCCCCGTACAGAATTAATTCCTAAAAAATTTGAAAATCATTAATTTTCCTTTTTGAGAGATTTTCTTAGTTATTACTTCGTCAAATAGGATCGATACGAAGCTGTAAATTAGAGACGAAATGCGCCGAAGCTGAGAGCACTGAGATTCCTCTCAACTGGCTCAGAGACAGGGAAATTCCTCTTCTCTCACTCCTTTCCCCGCAAAACTTGGAGTGTAGAATCAAGTGTTTGAGATTATGACGAAGGCTTCGGTCACGTATTTCATTAAGCGTCACGGCCTCGTTGAGGAGAGGGGCGAAGGGGGGGGGGGGGAGGGGGAAGGAAGGAGAGACTGAAGGGGCAAGTCGCAGGGCATCCGCGAAATATGTTTGCTTTGCATTATATCCCTCACTATGATCCTGTTATAATTACGAATGTCCTTCTTGTTGTCATTTTCAAACAATCCCTATTTTAATCTTGAAAGCCTCTTTTCTCCGCACTATATATATTCTCTGACACATTTCACAAAGAGCAAGAAATGTCCAACTATAAACATTTTGTGGTGATAAATTAAGTTTGCAAAATTAGAGGATAGGACAGAAAGCACCAGTAATGGAGACTAGTTAATATTTACTGTAATTATTTATATTTAAGTTTAATTAAATATTTTACTTCGCCTTTTCTTCAAATAAAATTTAATGGATTCAGTTTTTTAAAGGATATCACAAATTGAGACAAAAAAATGTGTTGCGATGCAACACTTTTGATTCATTTTTTGTCTCAATTTGTGATATCCTTTGATATCAATGAATCAAAAGTGTTGCATCGCAACACAACATTTTTTGTCTCAATTTGTGATATCCTTTGAAAATGATTTAAAAAACAAAAATTGTGGCAACCAAAGGGAAACTTGAAATATAAATAAAGATGAGAATAAGGAAAAACTAGAGTAAAAGTGCGAGGTAAAATCGATTGACTAGTAAAAAGCCTTGTCCTCTATAGAATAGGAAACACCCCATTTGAAATGCCAACGACAGATTGGAATTACCATATCAGGGAAAAAGGACTGGACTTCTTATTTCCCTTTCCCTTGAACAAACTATTTGGTTCTCACTCATCTCCCTCCTGCATTTGCCTTTCACCTCCTCCCCGAATCCAGAAACCACGGACTCATCCTGGATGCTCTCGGGCTTTCATCTCCTTTTCCATCTTGTCCTCATTGAATCCTCGTCCGCAAAGATTTCAATCTTATTTGGCCTGTGGTATCATCTCACTTTCTCTACACATGCGATTTACTATTTTTTTTTTTCTCCCTCAAAGGGAAAAATATCGAGTTAAAATATTTATTTCCTCGCAAAGAGAAGAAAAAAACTTATTTCCTTTTTTCTAAATAAATACAGCATCTAATTTGTTTAACTTTGAAAAAAAAATCTTTTTTACTTCGTTTCTGTTTGTATTTCCCAACTCGTTCTATAATTGATAATTTGATACACATCTCTTGATTTATCGTTATTTAAATTCTCTTTTTCCGTATCGAATCGAGTTTAATCACCCTTATAGAAAGAAATTGACTGACACATCAAACAATTTGCCTAGCTAACATTTTATCCCTCTGAGACGACGAATTGCCACACGGCTTGTTGAGTTGAAAATTCCAAGTCTCTCTATCTCTGTTTAACGCATGGGAATGGCAAGCCACTTGATTTGCACCCCCCGATATAGCTTCGTCGAAACTCGAGGATCGCTGCAACGCCCGAGCCGATAGTTAAACTCGATGAAACAACCCTTAACCACAGCTTCTCAATGGGGGTAGTCGAAGGGACGAAGGTAGAGTAAAGGAAACGGTTCTTTGATTCCAGAAAGACACGATACCTATGAATATATTAGGCACAAACAAAGCCAATCTTCCAGTTCTCACACTTCTATTTCCTTGAGGGGGTTGTTTCTTGAAAATTAATCTTGATGTCATGTACAGTTAACCCTTTAGATATTGCTAAACTTAAGATTAATTACTATACAATCTACACTGAGAAAAAAAAACTATTTGCCCAATAGCGACAATGCTATCGAATTCAATTTTTTTTAAGCAATAATTTCTTCATTCAGGCTTCGCACTCAATAATTAATTTTTAAAAAATGGCAAATAGTAGCTTTAAAAGTGAAAAAAAGTAGCTATCGACAAATTAAGTTTGCCAATTGAAAAACACGTTTCAATTACAAAAATTACCAAAAAAAAAATTTGATTCTGTATTTCCCTAATTTCCATAAAAAATATTCCCTTCTTTTCTTTTTCTTTCAATTAATTTTTATTGGAAAGTTCTACAAGAATTCAATTATTTAAATATAAAAATAAATAATTGATAAAATAAATTATTAATTCTTAGAATTGAATTCTTATAAATAATGTTATCAAATTTATGTAAATAATTGATTTTTTTAAAAAACTTTTAATCGAATTTTAGTAAATTTTTTAAATAATTGAATTTCTGGGAAAAATTTTATTATTTATGAAAAGAATTGAATTTTTGTGACGAATTTAATTATTTATGAAAATAATGTAACGCTTATAAATAAATGTTATTAAAATTTTAGAAAATAATTAATTTCATTCACAGTATTTTATGTAAATATTTTAAATAATGTATTTAAAAGAAGAATTTTGATATTTATAAAAATAATTGAATTCTTGAGAAGAATTAAAGAAAGAATTTAACAATTTTTCAAATTTTTAAAAAAATTATTGAATTTCTCAGAAGAATTTTTTTTTAAATCTTTTTAAATAATTGAATTCTCGTAAAAAAATTTATTATTTGAAAAAATAATTGAATAATTGTGAAGAATTAAAGAAAGAATTAAAGAATTTATCAATTCTTTAAAAAATAATTTCTAAGAAGAAATTTATTATTTACGAAAATAATTGAATTCTTGGGAAGAATTTTATTTAATTCTTTTTAAATAATTGAATTCTCGTAAAAAATTGTATTATTTGGGAAAATAATTGAATAATTGTAAAGAATTAAAGAAAGGATTTTGCCAATGTTTTAAAAAATAATCGAATTTTTGAGAAGAATTTTATTTACTTCTTTTTAAAAAATTGAATTCTCGTAAAAAAATTTATTATTTGGAAAAATAATTGAATAATTGTAAAGAATTAAAGAATTTATCAATTCTTTGAAAAATAAATGAAATTCTAAGAAGAAATATATTATTTACGAAAATAATTGAATTCATATAAAGAATTTCATTTAATTTTTTTTAAATAATTGAATTCTCGTGAAAAAAATTTATAATTTGGAAAAGTAATTGAATAATTGCGAACAATTAAAGAAAGAATTCAAGAATTTATCAATTTTTTAAAAAATAAATCAAATTCTAAGAAAAATTTTATTATTTACGAAAATAATTGAATTCTTATAAAGAATTTTATTTAATTTTTTTTAAATAATTGAATTCTGGTGAAAAAAATTTATAATTTGGAAAAGTAATTGAATAATTGTGAACAATTAAAGAAAGAATTCAAGAATTTATCAATTTTTTAAAAAATAATTGAATTTCTGAAAAGAATTTTATTATTTCTGAAAATAATTGAATTCTTGCAAAGAATTTTATTTAATTCTTTGTAAATAATTGAATTCTCGTAAAAAAATTAATTATTTTGGAAAATAATTGAATACTTGTGAAGAATTTTATTAAAATTTTTAAAAATAGGTCATTTAATTCTTGAGAAGCATTTTATTATTCATGCGAAAATAATTGTATTCTTGCCTGAAATTTTATTGAAATTTTTATAAATAATTAAACTTTTCTGAAAAATGTTATTGCTTATGAAAATAATTGAATTCTTGCAGTAGAATTTTATAAAAAGTTTTTAAATTAATTTTTTTTGAAAAAATTTATGAAATATTTTAAATACAATTCAATTCCTGTAAAAATTGTATTACTTATAAAAAAATTAAATGTTTGCGAAGAATATTATCAGAAATCTTTTGTGGAATTTTATTAAAATTGAATAGATATTGAAAATCATTAATTTTCGAAAAGTATTTGAGAATAATTAAATCGTTAAGAATTTAATTTACAATTTTTAGAATTATTTTTTTATTTCAACTATTAGCGAATTTAAAGTGATACAAATTTCCCAAAAAATAAAGAAAAAAGTATCTTTTTGTGTCATAAATTAGAAAAATTATCCAAATAGTAAGAAATTGTTAAAAAAAATAGTAGTAAATAGTAGGTTTTAGTAGATGACTGCGAAGCCTAGGATTCGAACGATGTTGAATAAGCCGTTTATTGCATAAACAAAAATGTGATTTATTCGTTAGCATTTTTTTCTTAGTGTATTTACGTTCTTTTAAATAAAAAAAAAATTATACAAAAATTTTTCCACAAAATTTAATGGAAAAAAACTAATTACTTTTTTACAGACGGAAATCTGCTCGAGCGCTCTTACAGATGTCATCCATGCCGTAATCAATGGAACAGACGGTTGCCTCTTCTGTTTAGGACACGCCGGTCTCGGTAAGTTTCGCAAAAATCGAAAAACTTGTATTAAATCTTTCAAAACCAAAATCATTAACTTCAAATAAATCTTTCCAAACAATCAATTAACTTTTGTACCAAATCTCTCAAAACAATCAAATTAAATAATTTTTCTTCTCCGAAAGCAATTTTTTCAAATAATAAGATAATCCACCGTCAAATAATAGAAATCGTATCTGCTTTATGGGAACAGAAGCGAAAGAAAATTGTGTCAACGCTGCTTTGCAATTCCTTACGATTCAATCGTCCAACTTCATTGAATCTAAAAGGTTTGATTTCAGTAGGAAGCTCTTAATGGCATGTCAGCAAAGCGAGGACGAAAGTCGGTTTGAAAAAGATTCTTTTCATGTATAAAGAGAATACGAAATCGAACGAGAGAGAGAAAAACCAATAAAAAGTAATAAAAAAAAAATAAATAAAAAACAACTAGAAATAAAAAAATAGAGATAAAAATGGAAATATTGCCTAGAAAAGTAGAGCAAACGATAAGTTTTTCTCCAGATATTTCTCAATTGAAGCTCTCTTCATAATGAGGACGATCTTTAAGAATGCGAGATATAGATCACTCTCTCTCTCTCTCTCGGCTATTTTCTAGAAAAAAAAATATATCTGCCAGTGAGGGTGAAAAAGCCATTGTTTAAAATGATCCCTCTTTGCATAAAAATACGCATAAACTGACTTTTCACACTTAGTTTACATGAAACTTTTTCCGTCCACCCATAAACAGGATTCTTTACACTAAAGTAAAAAATCTTCACATTTTTTATGTATTCAAAATTCGCTTTTAAGCAAAAATTCAGGATTGCCACAAAAATTTTATTTTTCCCTCATTTTCAAACAAAATGTCAACTTTTTCCCTGACCTTAAAAAATATTCTGATTTACTCTAAAAATAATTAAATTCTTGCAAAAAATTTTTAATTATTTGTTCAGAAAATCCAAAAGGATAAAGGAAAAAACCAAACAAATCACTTTTCAAATTGTCTCCTGAATTCTATGAATAAATAAATTACGGAACATTTTTCACAATACGAAATATGTTGGCATTTAAAAAAATAAATCCTAAAACAAAAAATGTACAAAGCGATGAAACAAAAAAAAAAAAAAAGGAAAAAAAAAGAATAAACAAATGGAGCGAGCTATGCGCATTTGCACGTCGTCCTCTCTGGATTATAAGCAACGAACGCGACTCGGAAAATTCATAAGCTCATTGCACTCATTGTCCTCTGTCTGTCAACGCGTGCTCCCAGGAACGGTGTCGCAACCCTGCCGCCCTCCCCCCTTCCACCCCTCGTAAAACGTGTAAATTCTCCAGTTCGTCCTATGAATTTCCGCAAATGTGTACGCGCGAACACGATTCCTCCCTATGAAAAAAAGGCGAATGTGTGCGTGTCAGCTTGAAAACGCCAGATGATTGTGCCCGTAAATAATGCTCCCCTCCTACGCTTCCCGGAAATAGAAGATGGAGAAAAAAAAAAGTGAATCGAAAAACTTTCGTGCATATCTTCTAAATCAATATGCCGTGTTGAAAAATAAAAAGGAACCCGAACTTAAAAATAAAGAATAAATACTATTTCTTTTCTAAACTTATAATTTAACAGAATTAAATTTCGTTTCTCCCTGACTTTTTCTGATTTCCACACTTTTTCCTGACTGATTTTGACTTTTTTCCTGACCCTGAAGAATATTTTGTTTCACTCGAAAAATTATTAGATACTCAAAAAAATTTCTATTGCATATATTTACAAATTTCTTCAAAAGTAAAATTATTCGAAAACATTAACAACTTCTTTTTTAAATAAATATTTAATAATTGTTATTTTTCCATAGAAATTAAAATTCTTCAAAACATTTAAATTCAAACCTTTTTGAAATTCGATAACTTATAAGAATTATTATAAAACATGAAGAAATTGATAACTCCGAGTCTTCGACTCGGTGTAATCGATTTCTTCATATTTTTACAATCATTAAAGATAACCCAGTGAATTAATAATATATATTAATTCTACACAGAATTATTAGTTAAAAGTAGGAAAAATTCTGATTTTCAAAGATTTGAATTCGAAACCTTTTCAAAATTCAGTTATTTTTAAATATTCTCCCCTAATGCTTTTAATATTTAATTATTATCTAAAATTTGAATTGAAATTATTCATTTTTAAATTAATTTTTATTAGAAAATTCTACGAGAATTCAATTATTTAAATACAAAAATAAATAATTTATTCAATAATTGAATTTTTCTTGGTAGTTAATTTTTACACAGAATTTTATTAACACCTTTTTAAAATAATTAATTTCTTTTAAGCAATTTAATTAGAATTTTCCTTAATTTTTATTCTTAAAGAATTTTATAAGAATTTTTGAAAATAATTGAAAACTTTTTGAAGAATTTGATTAAAATTTTTTTAAATAATTTAATTCCTGAGAAAAATTTAAATAATAATTTATGAAAATAATTGAATTAATGCGAAGAATTTTTATTCAATTTCGTTTAAATAATTGAAATTTTGACAAGAATATTATTAAAATTTCTGACAATAATTTAATTCTTAAGAATATTTTCGCTCTCCATTTATAAAAAAGATAATTTAATTCTTAACCGGAATTTTTAAAAAAAATTTGAAAATAATTGAATTTTCGGAAATTACTTTATTAGTTTTCAAAAGAATTAAATTCTTACGATGAATTTTGATATTTATCGAAATAATTGAATTTTGAAAAAGAATTTTATTAAAATTCCTTAAAATAATTGATTTTATGTGGAAAACTTTGTTATTTATCAAGATAATTGAATTTTTTTGCAGAATTACTTAAAAAATTTTGAAAATAATTAATTTCCTGTGACGAATGAAAAGTTATTTATGAAAATATTTGAATTATTGCAACAAATTTTATTATTTTATTAAATAAATAAATGTTTCTTAAAATTGAATTCTATCCTCAAGTTTTAAAAATAATTTTTAATAATAATTGCATTTTTTAAGGAATTTATTTGAAATTGTATTAAAAATATTGGAAATTCTGAAATGAAAATAATTAAATTCCTAAATGAAAATTTATCATTTATGAAAATAATTAAATGTTTATATAGAATTTTATCAAAAATTTTTTTCAATAATTAAAGTATTTGATAAATCAGGGTGGCCGCAAAATTTTATTTTCAAAATTCCCTGACTTTTCCCTGATTTTTCCCTGACTAATTTTTGATTTTCCCTGACTAAAAAATTTTTTAATTATTTAATATTCTACATTAAAATATCCGTAAGAAGGTCCAAACTTATAAAAAATGTGACGGCACCATTATAATGAGCTATATTATAAAAACGGCTAAATAAAAAACTGAATTGACATTTAAGTATCAAAGTTTTTTAATTTGTGGTTTCTTCCGATCAAAATTCCCTGACTTTTAAAGAATTTTTAAAAATTCCCTGACTTTTCCCTGATTTTTTCCTGACTAACAAAATTCCCTGACTTTTCCCTGATTTCCAGTTTTTTCCTGACTTGCGGCCACCCTGTAAATTTTATGAAAATAGTAAATATTAAAAATCATTGAACTGCGAAAAGTTTTAATAATAATTGAAATTTTGCAAAGAAGTTTATTTCAATTTTCCGAAAATAATTGAATTTTTGGGCGAAAAATTTTGCTATATATAAAGATAATTGAATTATTGACGAGATATTGGTTCAAATTTTAAAAAATAATTGAATTCCTTCAAAAAATTTTATTACTTTTGAAAATAATTGAATTTTGAAAAAGAATTTTCTTAAAATTCCTAAAAATAATTGATTTTATGTGGAAAACTTTGTTGTTTATCAAGATAATTGAATTCTTTTGTAAAATTACTTAAAAATTTGTTGAAAATAATTAATTTCCTGTGACGAATGAAAAGTTATTTATGAAAATATTTGAATTATTGCAACGAATTTTATTATTTTATTGAATAATGGAATGTTTCTTAAATTTGAATTTATTTAAATCTTAAATTTATTGAAAATTGTATTAAAAATACTGGAAATTCTGCCATGAAAATAATTGAATTCCTTAATGAAATTTTATCATTTATGAAAATAATTGAATGTTTACGTAGAATTGTATCAAAAATTTTTTTCAATAATTAAATCATTTGATTAATTATATGAAAATAAATATTAAAAATTATTGAACTGCAAAAAGTTTTTGAAAATAATTGAAATCTTGCAAAGAAGTTTATTTCAATTTTCCGAAAATAATTGAATTTTTGGCAAAAAATTTTGCTATTTATAGAGATAATTGAATTCTTGACAAGATATTCGTTCAAATTTTTAAAAATAATTGAATTTTTTCGAAGACTTTTATTACTTTTGAAAATAATTGATTTCTTGTGATAAATATCGTTATTTATGAAAATAATCGAATTTTGTAAAGAATTTTTTTAAAATTCCTACAAATAATTAAATTTTTGTTTAATAATAATTTACTCTCCTCTTTTAATTTTAATTAGTAATGATGTTTACTGATTTGAATTAGAGATTGACTTTTTGCTTTTGAATTAGTAAATTTTACTAATATACATTTACATTCTGAGAATATATTTATTTAAAAAATAAAAAAAAATATTTTTTGAATTGAAAAAATTATTCTCAAAGTTAAATTTTTTTTATGATTCCGTATGTTTGAAATGGGGGGTGAGGAATAGTGGTAGAAATTTTATTTAGAGGTTTTTGCGAGCGTTTGCAGTTTTTTTTCACTCTCTTTCTCTGTCTCTCGTTTTTTAGTGGAAGTTTCGAAAGGGAGGCTTTATCGCCCCCTTTTCTTTCTTAGTTTGTGCGCGGGCGGACGAAGGAATACACAGAGAGACACGGAGTTGTTTTACATTTTAAGTAGTGATATCGAGTTTGCATGCAAATGCATGATTACACGGGGGAGAGGCAAAGGACGTTGTCGTCAGAGCCAGTGGAAGATGGAAAGCGAAGAGAAGCGAGAAAGGTACAAGAAGAAGGAAACCCTGAAATAGAAATGAACCGGAGGGAAAGTAAATTATGCTATCGGAACACGCTCCCACTTACTTAGTGCGCAAAGATTTTATTTTCAAATCGAATTCATGACAAATATTATTTCTATATGAAAATCTCGATTTCAAAATTATCTTTATCTCATCAATTTCTTTTAATTTTTTTAAATAATTTTCAAAGGATGTCAAATTGAGACAAAAAAAACTTAGGGCCCTCTAATCTATAGTATGCAGCAACAGATGTTAACCAAATAATTTTGTCTCATTTGTAGCAAAAGCAAAATTTTATTTATTACCATTATATTATTGCGAATAGGAAAAATGTCAAAGGTTAATTGAATATTGAAAACCTCGTGGTTGATTAGAGCAAGTGGCTTTGGAGTTTATTAACGGAAATAGGTGTATTGAGGGATGCGATTAAGGGAATATATATCGACAGGATTTAGCTTGGTGGCGGTGCATAAATCCGAGGGCGTTTATTGCTAATGTCTCTTTTGTTCGCGTGCAGTCGCGGGATAAATTATGCGATACAAAAGGGACGATCTTGCGCTCTCTCGCTCGCTGACACGTTTACAGGTATACATAAAAGACGGACCGACAGTCCGCACTGTCGGATTTATCTCGTCCCGTTAAAGTCACCAACCCAAAAAGAAGGGTTTTGCAGAACCAAAGAGGGTGGTGGAGAGGGGGAGAATTTGGTGCAGTAAGGGGCTTGTTCGCTGGGGTAATTAGCAACGCGCTTGCAAAGTACAAACGAGCGTATTGTCACGCTTGTGTGTGAGACACTCTCGTTTCCTTTTCAGATTTTCTATGTGACAAATCCCGTTGCTTTGAAAATCTACCTCTTTGACACACTATTCCTGATGTGGATGGTTTAAAAAAAAAAGAAGAAGCCTTCACTGCTATGACTGACAAAAAAAAAAAATGGGCTCTACTTTCAAGATTACAAACCTTTGTTTGATTGCCGTCCTCCTTTTTCTCAAACTATAAAAGCTTCAGTATTTAAAAACAAAACATTAAATTTTTATAGGTAGATGAGAAAAAAAAATGAAAATTCGTTTAAAAAATGAAATTTTTTAAACGAATAAAATCGAAATTGGCAAGAGGGGTGGCGATGGAAAAATGTTGAACATGAAATACACATCTGATGAAAACATGAAAAATCTATTCCCGTAGACATTTTGGCTTTTTGTAAATATAATGTCGGGAGGAGAGGCGACATTTAGAGGGAGAAGGGTAAATTTGCTACACGCATCGAAGAACAAACTACCCTTTCGATCGAGTCACTATTTATGCATGTAGCGATAATCGAAAACACATGTCAAAAGAACAAAACTGTCAACACAAAAAAAAATGGCATATTTTAACGAAATTGGATCAGGGTAGCCACAAAAATTTATTTTTGTTTTTCCCTGACTTTTCCCTGATTTCCAGACTTTTTCCTGACTGATTTTCACTTTTTCCCTGATCCTGAAGAATATTCTGATTCACTCCAAAAATTATTAGATACTCAAAAAAATGTTCTATTACATTCGCATTAACAAATTTCTTCAAAAGTAAAATTATTCGAAAACATCAATAACGTTTTTTTAAATAAATATTTAATCATTGTTATTATTCCATAAGAATTAAAATTCTTCAAAACATTTAAATTCAAACCTTTTTGAAATTCGATAACTTATAAGAATTATTATAAAACATAAAGAAATTAATAGCTCCGAGTCGAAGACTCGGAGTAATCGATTTCTTCATGTTTTTATAATAATTAAAAATAACCCAGTGAATTAATAATAAAATATAATTAATTCTACGCAGAATTATTATAGTTAAAAGTACGAAAAACTCAAATTTCAAAGATTTGAATTCGAAACCTTTTTAAAATTCAGTTATTTCTAAATATTCTCCCTTATTGCTTTTAATATTTAATTATTATCTAAAATTTTAACTGCAATTATTCATTTTTAAATCAATTTTTATTAGAAAATTCTAAGAGAATTCAATTATTTAAATACAAAAATAAATAATTTATTCAATAGTTTAATTTTTCTTTGAAGTTAATTTTTTATAGAGAATTTTATTAACACCTTTTGAAATTAATTAATTTCTTTTAAGGAATTTAATTCAAATTTTACTCAAATTTATCATGTTAAACAATTTTATAACAATTTTTGAAAATAATTGAAAACTTTTTGAAAAATTTTATTAAATTTTTTTTAAATAATTGAATTCCTAAGCAGAATTTAAATAATAATAAAATTTATGAAAATATTAATAAATATTTTAATATTCAATTATAATTTAAAATTTTAAGTGAAATTCATTTTTAAATCAATTTTTATTAGAAAATTTTTCAAGAATTAAATTATTTAAATAAAAAAAATAAATATTCTATTAAATAATTCAACATTTCTTAAAATTTAATTTTTATGAATAATTTTATCAAAATTTTTAAAAATAATTGGATTTTTTCGGCAAATTTTAAAAAAAATTTAAGAATAAATGCAATTTTTAATCATTTTATTTAAAATTGGATAAAAATTAATTGAAATTCTACGACAAGTATTGTTATTAATGAAACTAATTGAATTGAAAAATTTTTTTTCAATTTTTCAATTGAATTCTTGCAACGAATTTTATTAAACATTTTTTTAAAGAATTGAATTCCTGTGAAGAATTTTATTTATAATAATAATTGAATTCCGGAGAAAAATATTATTATTTATAAAAATAATTAATATCTTCTGAAGAATTTTATTCAAACTTTTTTAAGTAATTGAATTTCTCAGAACTTTTAAAATGTTTTCGAAAATAATTAAATTACATCGAGAAATTTCATTAAAAAATTTAAAATAATTGAAATCTGTCGAAAGATTTTATTACATTTTTTTTTATAAATAATTGAATTGAAAAAATTTTAAATAACTGTATGGCTTCAAAGAATTTCATTTTTTACAAAAATAATTGAATTATTTTGAAGAGATTTTTAACATTTTTGATAGTAATAGTATTCCTAGGAAGAATGTTATATTTTACTATGATATATTTTACTATAATTATATTACTATGATCAATTTATTTATTATAATTTTTCAAATTTATAAAGCATTCTATCAAAATTTTTGAAAATAATTGAAATTTTATTATTTATGAAAATAGTTGATTTCTTGTGAAGAATTTTATTCAAATTTTTTTAAATAATTGAATTCCCATAAAAAATGTATTATTTATTTATTTGTGAAAATAATTAAATTCTTAAGTAAAAAATAGTAGTAGTATTGAAAATAATAATTGAATTGTATAGAAAAATTTTAATAAAATTGAAATTATATTAACTAAATTTTGTAAAAAATGTCATTCATAATTTTTATAAATAATAGAATTTTTAAATGAATTTTAATTTAATTTTTCAAAATAATTGAATTTCTGAGAACAATTTTTTTCAATTCTCTGTATATAGTTGAATTCTTTCGAAAAACTTCATTAAAAAATTAAAAATAATTGAATTGATGCGAAGAAATTTATAAAAAATTGGTAAATAATTGAATTCCTGTGAAATTTTTATCAATTAAAAAATAAATAATTAATTAATGTTTAAATAATTAATTTCTTTTGAAAAATTTCGAAAAATGATTAAAATTTTGCCAAGCATTTTATTAAATTTTTTTAGAAAAAATTGAATTTCGGAGAAGAATTTTATTATTTTTAAAGATAATTGAAATTTTGACGAGAATTTTTTTAAATTTTGAAAATAATTGAATTCCTGTAATCAGTTGTTCTTAAAATTTCTATTTAAATTCATTAAAAATTGAAATTTGGTAAAAAATTTCCCTAAATACGATACTTTCAAATAATCTTTTGCCGAAATGACTTTTAATGTTTCAAACCTCAATATTCTCTCTAAATTTCAAACAGTCAAAATTTCAACTATTTTTTTATTTTTTACCCGATTCGATAAGAAAAAGTCAGTCTCTGTTTCAAATTTTAACTAATTCAGATGTAGAGAGGATTAGGGTACAAAAATATAGAAAATCTAGGAATAAATCACAAGGCGTAAATAAAGAAGAATTCGTAATAATTCCACAACTTCTTTACATTAAAATCATAACCATTGTATCAAATCAAATCTGAGAAAGCAGAAGTTAGAAGTATATATATATAAAGAAGTGATTCAGTTTTGAGAAGAAGTTTTAAGATATAAATGGAGAACTTTTGTCATTGGATGCGGTTCATTTGAAACTGACCCGCGGCGATGACGCAGCCCTTTTCCAGTTTTCTAATTAAATAATAACATAATTCAACGTCTTACACTGCGAAAATTAAATATCGCTTAAGATTCAACGTCTGTTCCCGGCTTTTCCATTATTTCTGTTATGCTACCCTCGACCACCTCTGATTCCACGTCGTTTCCTTTACTTTCCATTTCTCTTTGTTTTACGATATTAATAAAGTCACCCGCCCTTTTGTCTCGTTATCAATTTTCTGTGTTTAGACTTCCAAGTTTTCGATGAGAAAAAAGAAAGAGAGAAAAGAATTCCACTCGGTTTTTTAATAGAAGAACAAACAATTTATCTATAAGTGTATAGAATTTTTTTTACAGATGTACAAAATATAATTATCACTAAAAATTGGCCACGACATCTATTCAATTTATGCAACGTAACTTAATTTTTTTTTATTAATTTAACTTAAAAAATATATTCATAAATAAAAATTTTTATTTTTATTTACATTCTGATTTAACTTCTATTAATTTCAATGATAGATTTTAGAAAGTCCAAGACGAGTTACTCTTAATTTTTTTTGGTGCATAAAAATCTAAAAATATTTTAAATATCTACTTCAAAAATGTTTTATTGCGTCAAAACGAGATTAAAAAAAATTCTCTTTAACAAAATGAAGTAAAACAAAATAAAGAGATAATTTGTGTAAACTCTCAACAAGAGAGTTTTTGGAAAATGTATTCTTTTATCACATAATTTTGAACATGATGTTTAAACTGTATCGTAAAACCTGTTGTTCTAGCATTGATGATATATCGATTCATTGTCGCATTCCTGTTTGAAATCTCGTTTATCACTCGAAACCATTGTGGTCCAAAATACCAATGTTATCCCACGGGTTTCTATCTACTTTATCGTCTAGCAAACTGTAAACAAATTAATCGTCCAGCATACCACAAATCAAATATTGTCATAATTCCATCAATTCACCGAATTCTAAATTTCTAACGAAGAAATGCGCTTAGTTGTTTTTCGAATTTACTTTACTTTAAATTTTAATTTACTTCAGTTTTCTTCACTTTTCTTTGCTTTATTCTCTACTTTACTTTTCTTTACTTTTCTCTACTTTACTTTCCTTTACTTTCCTTTTCTTTCCTTTTCTTTCCTTTTCTTTCCTTTTCTTTCCTTTTCTTTCCTTTTCTTTCCTTTTCTTTCCTTTTCTTTCCTTTTCTTTCCTTTTCTTTACTTTTTTTCCTTGTCTTTACTTTGTTTTAATTTTTACTTTTTTTACCTTCCTTTACTTTCCTTTAATCTACCAGAGGATAAAACGTGTCAAAAATGAGAAAAAAATAATTAACATAATGTATTTTTTGTTTCAGGAAAAACACACACAATGTTGGGTACTTCCGAGGCAGGCCACACCTTAGGTGCAATTCCATGTGCAATAACTTGGCTTTTTCGCGGTATTTCCGAACAGCGACAAAGGACAGGTGCTAGATTTAGTGTACGAGTAAGTTGCGTCGAATTGACAGCAGGACAACAACAATTAAAAGATTTGTTAGCTGCCTACGCGAACGGTAAATATTTTTTTACTAAAACATGTTTAATTTTTGTACTTTTTTTTAAATTTATGTACTTTTTTTTAAATTTTTGGACTTTTCTTTATTCAAAATATAATAAAATTCACAGTTTAAAATTAAAGAACTAAAAACCACTACTGTATTAAATACCCAACTCTTCTGTACTTCAGTTTCAAATTCAATGCGCCTACTTTATTTTTTCTTCTCGTAAAAGATACTTGAAATTGGCTTTGAAAATTATTTACCCTGAATGCGAGTTATTGACTTTTTTGATCTAAAGAGAAAGAAAGCGAGCTTTGATGTAAAACCCCTTCTTCTTTGGAGGCACTTGTTCCTGACTATATTTGTACTCGACTGCCACTAAGAGACTTAAGGGTCCTATGGAGAAGGTTGTGCAATAGCATGCAGATTGTACAACGTACTAGACGAACTTTACGTCGCCCCCTTTTGCTTCTAGGATGACTACAACATTGGTACGCTTAACGGTTATAAGCGCAAATACGACACTTTCCCACAATTAATTTCGTGCCTCGAATAATACTGACTGGTATAATCGTTTGGATTAATTAGAACTTGCGGTTATTAGTGAAATGTGTCGTCGCGCCAACTGTTATAAAGACGAACAAAAGCAGTTTTCATTATTCCCTACAAGCTAAAAATAGCCATTTCTCAATCTATGCATAAAAATTATTAATTATTAACTATAATTATTTGAATGTTCTTTCATTCATTCACTTTTTCTGTCATAATCAAAATTTAAAAAATTTACTTATTAAGTACAAAATTAATTATTACTGTTCATATTTTCAAAAAATTTTCAAAAATTCCACAAATGAATTCAAATATTTTCTAAAATTTTAATAAACCCTTCTAAATTCAATTATTTTTTTAAATAGTAAAATTTACAAAAATTCAATGATTTTCAAAACAATTTTAATTCAATTCCTCGGATGAATTCAAATATTTTTAAATATTTCCAATAAATTTTCATTATTTCCTAAAATTTTTATAAATTCTTCTAAACAATTCAACTATTTTCATAAATACAAAAATTCTTTGCCGGAATTAAATTATTTTTAATAAAATTTAAATAAAATTACATGAAAGAATTTAATTATTTTTAAAAATTTCCATAAAATGCAATTTCAACCAGAATTTAAAATTCTCTAAAAATAATTCAAATTATTCTCAAAATATTTTCAAAAAATTCTATATCAAAATTAAATTACTTTCAATGCAATTTTTAAATAAATTCGTCAAAAAAATTGGACGAATTCAATTATTTTCAAAAAAATAATAAAATTCTTGTGATGAATTCAATTATTTTGAATATACTTAATTTTAATAAAATTCTTTAAAGAAATTCCATTATTTTCGAAACAACTTTATTTGAATTTCTCGAAAAAATTTCATTATTTTTAAATATTTCTATAAAATTCTTTATAACAATTTAATTTTTTCTTAAAATTTTAATAAATTCTTCGAAACATTATAATTATTTTTATAAATAGTAAAATTCTTCGCAATAATACAATTATTTTTATAAATAGTAAAATCCTTTGAAGGAATTCAATTATTTTCAAAACAATTTTAATTGAATTCCTCGGAAGAATTCAATTTTAAAAAAAAATGTTTAACACATTCCGAAAAAATTCCATTTATTTCTAAAAATTTTAATAAATCCTTCGAAAAAATTCAATTATTTTAATAAATAGTAAAATTCTTTGCAGGAATTCAATTAATTTTATAAACAGTAAAATTCTTGGCAGGAATTCAATTATTTTCAAAAAATAATCAAATTCTTCGCAATAATTCAATTATTATTAAAAATAAAAAAATCCTTTGAAGGAATTTCAATTATTTTCAAAACAATTTTAATTGAATTCCTCGGATGAATTCAAATATTTCAAAATATTTTCAATAAATTTCCATTATTTCCTAAAATTTTAATAAATTCTTCGAAACAATTCAACTATTTTTATAAATAGTAAATAAATTAATAGTAATATTTACTATTATTTATAATAGTAAATAAATTTCTTTGCAGAAATTAAATTATTTTCAATTTAGTTTTAATAAAATTCTTCTTAAAATTTAATTGCTTTCAAAATTTTCAATTAAAATTTTTTAAAAAACTCCATTAGTTTAAAAAAAAATTCAAAAAAATTCTAATTAGGATTTTTAAAAATTTTAATAAAATTCTTTGCGAGAATTCAGTTATTTTCCTAAATAATAAAATTCTTTGAAGGAATTCTATTATCATCAAATTTTTTTGATAAAATGCTTTGCAACAATTCGATGATTTTCAATACATTAATCTTAAAATTGAAAATATTTGAAAAGAAAGATTATAAAAAAGTTAAGAAACAAAAAAGCAACCAACAACTTCTTCAAACTGCGAACAGATAGAAAATTTATTTATTTTGCATTATTTTTGTTTATGAATCACAATTTTTTTAACAAAATAATTATTTTGTTTTAGAAAAAGAAGAAAAATATTTGCACAATATCTATTTTTAATCTTATTTTTGGAACAGGATTTTCCACAGGAATTAAGACATTCAAAAATTTAAAATTCAAAACTTTTTTAAAATTAAACAATTCATAAAAGTATTGTTATAAAACATGAAGATATCGATTGCTCCGAGTCGAAGACTCGGAGTGATCGATTTCTTCATGTTTTATATTAAATTAAAGATGACGGAGAGATAAAATCATTATTTTATATTATAAGAATATTGTTACTGTAACTTCATCACAATTATTTTCGTCATTTTAATTCAATTATTATTTTCTAGAATTTTAAATTATTTTTTATGAAAATAATAATTGAATTCCTGTGGAAATGTTATTATTTATGAAAATAATTGAATTTTGGATGAATTTTATCAATTTTTTTTTAAATAATTGAATTTTTTTTTGGGAAATTTTTTTAAAATAGTAGATATTGAAAATCATTGAAATTAGAAAAATTTTCGAAAGTAATTGAAATTAGGACAAGAATTTTTTTGACATTTATGAAAATAATTGAACTTTGGAGAAGAATTTTATTATTTATAAAAATAATTGTGGTTTTTACGAAATTTTTTTTTAAATTTTGTACATAGTTGAATTTTATAAGAAGGATTTTATTTTTTTTTTTAAATAATTGAATTTTTGCAATTATTTGTAATTTCTCCAAAATTGAATTTTTTTTTAGTGTTTTCAAAAAAAATTTTTAATAGAAAATTTTCAAATTCTATTATTTTTAAAATTGCTAATTTTTATTAAAAAAGGTAGTAAGAAGTTAGTTAAGTTTAGTTAGTAAGAATTGTTAGTAGTTCTTTCATTAGAAAGAATGGGTTTAGGAAAAATTAAAAAATATCCATTTTTTGCTATAAAATTATTAGTCCACAGCACAATGTCTTTCAGAATTCTTTTTTGTTATTGAAAATGAAAAAAAGCGAAGGAAGATAATAAAACTAAAATAAAAATGCAAAGAGTAGGACAATAATCCCGAATCTCAATTTTACGGATCACCTGGTCAACTCGACGGTCCGTGAAAAGCTCGCAAAACCAAATTGCGGCTGATATAGGAAAGCATACGGAATTTCAACGGATTCCTGCCCAAATAACTACTGTCTCGAAAAGGAGGACTCGTGTCGCGTCTCGTCGCTCTTTCGAATATTTGCTCATCGACAATCTCAAATTTTTATATCCTCTCAAGTGAAAAATAAAAATTAAATTTCGTCCCAAAAAAAAAATATTTTTCTACCTCAACCATTGTATTTGAAATACTTTGTATTCCATTGTACAATTTCCACAATCGCAACTTGGCATTTATGAGCGTTCAGGAAGAAAATCGTGGACGACATTTTCCCCCTCGCGACGAACCCGAAACTAATTAAAGGGCGATGCAATTAATTTTCCAGCTTATTAAATAATTAACTCGTGTCTTGAGAATCGTCCCACTCTCGTTGAAAATCTCACTCTCACTCTCTATCTCTCTCTTTCGGTCTTTCTCTCTTTCCATTCTCACTAACACTATACACCGCACCGATTCCAAACGAACACGAAGGAACTTCAAGTCCCAGGATTTATAAAGTGTCTTCTGCTTTCCCTTGAGAAACTAAAGTTGTTAATCCTACCAGTAATTATTTAAAGTTTTCACCGTCCGGATTTCTAGAATGGCTCCATGGAAGAAAAGGACTTTTTGACTATAAACCAGATAATCCCTTATTGTCGAACCTGGCTTTTGAATATTCACGTCTTCTCTTTATCCTAAAGCTTCTCCAAACACTAAGTCTTCGTTAATTGATTTTTCTACACGATTTATATACCTCAAGAAATTTATATTAAAATTTCCACGAAAATTTATTTCACAATATTGACAATAAATTTCATTAAAAATTATATTAATAAAGCAGGACTCGAGAACCAGTGAAAGTATTCAAAAATACGGACAATATGGACCAAAAATTAAAAATTACGGACCAATTACTGACAAAAATATAACCTGTCCCAATCAAATAAGAGAACATTTTACTTAAGAATATAAATGAAATCTTTTTATAACTATAAAGATCAGACTTCTTCATGTTTTCAATTAAACTTTTTCAAAAAGTTTTTAGTTTTTTATTAATTCTACAGAATTATTAGTTAAAAGTATGAAAAATTAAGATTTCCAAAGATTATAATTTGAAACCTTTACACAATTTAATCATTTCTAAGAATTCAGGCTGTAATGATTTTAATATTCAATTAATATCTGAAATTTTATCTGTAATTCATTAAATAATTTATTAAATAATGAAATTCTCTTAAATAATTTTATCAACAAATTTGCAAATATTGAATTTTTTTTCACAAATTTTATCAAAATTTTTATGAATATTAACATTTTTCGAGGAATTCAATTACAATTGTATTAAAAATAATTTGAATTCTACGACGAGTTTTATTATTTCTGAAAATAATTGAGTCGCTGTAAAAAATTTTATTATTTATAAAAATAATTGAATAATTGCGTAAAAATTTATAATAAAATTTGTAAATAATTGAATTCCTGTGACTTCTTCAAAATTATTTTCATAATTTCAATTCAATTATTATTTTTTTTAAATTTTTAACTAAAATTTTTCTTCAAATAAATTATTTTTAATAATTTTTTAAAATGTTCTTTCAGAATTTTCAAATCCATTTGTTTTTAATTCAATTTTATACGAAATTTTAATTACAAGAAAATTTTTCAATTAAATAATTTCAACAGAATTGTAATTAAAATTTTTCAAACAATTAAGTTCTTTAAACGTTATAATTAAATTCATTTGAAATTCGAATCTTCTAATAGTAAAAAAAAGAAATTCTGCAAAAAAAATTTATCAAAATTTTTAAGAATAACTGAATTTTAATAATTTATTAAAATTATATTGAAAATAATTTAATTCTTACAATGAATTTAAAAATAATTGAAATTTTGACAAGAAATTTATAAAAAATTTTAAAAATAATTGAATTCTTTTGAGAAATTTTAATAAAAATATTCGAATTCTTACAATAAATTTTGAAATAATTAAATTTTTTTGAGAACTTTTATTAAAAATAATTGAATTAATGCAAAAGATTCAAAATAATTGAAATTCTGCAAAGAAATTTATCAAAATTTTTAACAATAACTGAATTTAGATAATTTATTAAAATTGTATTGAAAATAATGTAATTCTTACAATGAATTTAAAAATGATTGAAATTTTAGCAAGGAAATAAAAAATTTAAAGAATAATTGAATTCTTTTGAAATATTTTAATGAAAATAATTGAATTCTTACAATGAATTTTGAAATAATTGAAATTTTGATATGAAATTTCGAGAATTCGGAAATTTTTCAATTAAATATATATTAGAAAATAAACACTTTAAATAATTTAAAAAAAAATTCAAATAAACTTTTTCAAAAATATTAATTCTACAGAATTATTAGTTAAAAGTATGAAAAATTAAGATTTCTAAAGATTTTAATTTAAAACCTTTACAAAATTAAATTATTACTAAGAATTCACACTGGAATGATTTTAATATTCAATTATTATCTAAAATTTTAACTCTAATTCATTTTGAAATCAAATTTTATTAGAAAATTCTACGAGAATTTAATTACTTAAATACAAAACTAAATAATTCATTGAATAATTAAATTCTCTTAAAGAATTTTATCAACAAATTTTTAAATAATTGAATTGTTTTGACGAATCTTGACAAAATTTTTATGAATATTAAAAATTTTGAGGAATTTGATTCAAATTGTATTAAAAATAATTGAAATTCTGCTACGAGTTTCATTATTTATAAAAATAATTGAATTCAGGTAAAAAGTGTCAATATTTATGAAAATAATTGAATAATTGAGGAGAAATTTATAAAAAATATGTAAATAATTGAATTCCTGTGACTTGTGACATTTTTATTATTTATAATACTTTTAATATTCAATTATTAACTAAAATTGTAATCGAAATTCAATTTGAAATAAATTTTTAATTTTTATTAAAAAATTCTACGAGAATTCAATTATTTAAATACAAAAATAAATAATGTATTCAGTAATTGAATGTTTCTTAAAATTTAATTTTTACGAATAATTTTATTAACAATTCTTGAAAATATAATTAAAAACTTTTTAAAGAATTTGAAAATAATTGAATTTCTGCGAAGAATTTTATGAAAGTTTTAAAAAGAATTGAATTCCTGATAAAAATTTTATTATTTTTGAAAATAATTGAATTTCTGCGAAGAATTTTATGAAAGTTTTGAAAATAATTGAATTCTTTTGAAAAGTCTTATTAAAATTTTTTAAATAATTTAATTTTAAAGAATTTTTTTTATTTATAAAAGTAATTGAACATTTTGATCAGAATTAAAAACAAAAATGGGAGGCTAATTTTTTTTCTGTTCTATTTTCGCACGTTAAATACCCGGAAAAAAATTTAATTCTCATGTTCTTGTGACCAGAATATAATAAATATAATGGATCTGGTTGTGTGGATTATCATAAGGGAAGAATTTCTCTTACTGGCATACTTCACATTTTTCTTTATCCTCCAGGGTGTGCATAATAATTCTCGCGTGTGCTCATGTCTCTCTCACTATACGGTTATTGTTTTACATTCTTGTTCCATTCGCGTGAGAGTGCAAAATAAAACATCATCGCTCGTGCGCGCGGCTTTTAACGGATTCCAAAATGGGAAAAAGAAAAACGCACGAATACAAGAAAAAACACTCTAACACGTTTTCTTGTATTTGCATTTATTCCGTATAGACATACACGAATACATGACAGAATGACAGGGTTGCGATGTTTTGTTATGTACTCTTATTTTTTTTCACATTAGAGATTATATTTTATAGTAAACCTCATTAAAATATTAGTAAACTTTTTCGTATAGATACATTCTCATGTAAATGTAGAAAATATAATTGTTTTCTTGCATAAAAAATGTTTTGAATGTTGTAACAAGTCACAAATAATTTTTTTTTACTTTTCAAATAAAACAATTAAAACAGTTTTTCCAAGGATATCAAAATTGAGACAAAAAACGAATGAAAAATGTTGCGAAGCAATATTTTTGATTCGTTTTTTGTCTCAATTTTGATATCCTTGGAAAAACTACTTGTAAGTTTTATATAAAGAAGAAAAGAACGAGTGAAAAATATATTCGCCGGAGTGCCAAAGACGATTTAATAAAAATCGACTCCTTGACGACGCAATGGGTTTAAATCTCATGAAAGTCAGGTTGCGCGTATAAAGGAGGCGCGCATACATCTTTAATACAATTGTATTTCTATTCTTAAATTTTTGAGGGAAATTTTCTCTTTTATTTTCCAAAGTATACGTTTGATAACGGCTGCTTCTCTTTCTTACTTGGAGAAGTCACAGATGCCGGTAATATTACTTCCTCTTGTCCCCTTTATGGATATTGCCACACAGTCGTATAGTAACACGCACTCTGCCATTTAAGACCACACGCAGGGAATGCCACTCCGCAAAAGTGGGTAGAAAAGCTACTTGGCGAAAATATTGGCCTTGTCTTTCACATTTTATGTCCTATCACAATTTTTATTAAGTGCAATTCTTTTCGAAAAAAAACACACCTAGAAAGTGTCAAACGACAAAAATCATTAACGATTCTTAATGCAATTTCGATTATGATTTTATATCATTTCGATCAAATTTTTCTTTAAAATCGAGTTAAATTAAAAATTGATAAAGGAAAAATCGAAAAGAAAGAAGAAAATTTTAAAACTGACTTTTTTTCTACATGAAGGAGTTTCTTCTTTACTGAACATTTTTTGTAAACTTTTACGAGCAACGTTACGCATCCACTTCACGGGAGCAATTAAAGAAACCATCATAAGAGGGACGACTCTTCTCTACTTTTGTTCTGCGCTTTACTTTTATTCGAAATTGTTGGAAGATCATGGCGTAGGGTCGGCTTTCACCCTTCTTTAATTATATATAGTTCCTCTACACAAAGCCTTTAAAAAATATTACCGTTAGATCTTCTTTTATGTTAATTTAAACTTTTCCCCAAAATACAACAATTTATACCCAACTTATAAAATTTTTACTTTAGGTAAAAATTAAAGGTTTAATTAATAAACTTTTTCAAAATTTTGATCAGAAAAGTTGAAAAATAGAAAAAAAAATATTGAAAATCGAAAAAAGGGAGTTTTTCATGTTTTACGGAATTTAATCCGTTAATATTTTATTTATATCAAATCGGCCACATGTGCGAACGTGCTCTATAAAAGTAAATATCTTCGTGTCTGACTTTTACGAGAAGATTACCTGTGCATCACGAGTAGCGTTTATTAGGTACGCTTTTATACTGATGACTATTTACAACAAGATTCCACATTACGTTGATTACACCGATCGCTCGTTTCTTACGGGTTATAACGGATAACCGTATCTTTCTACATTTTATCACCCCCCCCCCTTCCGACTCTATACGTATTTCAAAAAGAAAAAAGAACATTAAAGATAAAGAGAACGCGTCGTCGACCGATTTACGATCTCGATCTTTACTTATTTCTCGAGGGGAAACGATCATAAGAGAATGAACTCTAAATTGCAACCCTTCAGCGTTCTTATAAACTTTAAGTTTAATACGTTTTTCAAAGTTTAGTGAAGCTAATTTTCCGCAAACTGTCAAAATATTCACATATTCACTCTTTTTGGTGCCGAAGCGGGAAATAAATATTAGGAGCACTAACAAAATATGGATATATTAGGAACATTAACGAAAAGCATATATTGGGAACATTAAAAAGCATATCAGGGTTGCCAGAAAAATTTAACTTTGGTTTTCTCTGATTTCCCTGACCGGTGGTAACCCTGCATATATTGGAAGGATAAATTTAAATACTGGTTTCGATTAATATTCAGAAAGAGATTTTATATTTTCGACGTAAAATTTGAACATGTAGTTTTAAAAGAAAGTATATTCTATTGACTGGCATTGAAGAGATGAAATGATTTTGAAACTTTTCTTTTCTTTCAGATTCTGAGCAATCACCGGCTGTATATTTAAGGGATGATCCTCTTTTCGGGACTTTGCAACTTCAACAGCACAGCGAACTTCGTGCTCCGACTGCTGAACGAGCAGCTTTTTATCTCGACGCCGCTGTTGCTGGTCGTCAACGAGAAGGCGATACTCACATGCTTTATACCCTTCACGTCTACCAGTATAGTGTCGCCGGTAAAGGGGGAGGTAATAATTCACCGACAAAAATCGCATAAATACAAGACCTTCTCTTTTTAAAAAATACTAATGTACTTTCACATTTTTGTAAAAATACTTTTTGTAACTCCGGATCTTAATAGGGCACTTTTACCATTTAAAATCAATGGTAGTTTCCAGTTTAAAATCAATGACCCTTTTAAGATCCAGAGCCTGAATTAGTTAAACAATCTTTAACGTCCGAAATCTTTTATAAAATAAGGCAAATAAAACAAAAACATTCGGACTATATTTATAAATTTTCTCTTCGCAGTCGCTGGAGGTCGAAGCAGACTACACCTAATGGACCTAGGAAACTCGGATCGAGGAAAATCATCAGGCGGAATTCCACTCTCAGGCCTAGGAAACATTCTCATAGCGATTTTTAACGGTCAAAAGCATCTGCCCTACAAAGAGCACAAATTAACCCAACTCCTCAAAGAATGCCTCGGATCCTTAACCTGTCACGCGGCGATGATCGCCCACGTCTCACCAAACTCCCAACAATACAGCGAAACCCTAACAACAGTTCAACTAGCCTCAAGAATTCATCGAATGCGTCGAAGAAAAATCAAGTTCATCGGCAACAATGTTCAGGGCACCGGAAGTGGTGGCAGTTCCGGTGAGGAAGCTGCCCGACAAAACAGCGAATGCGATCCAAGTTCGAGTGACCTATCAGCCGACACTGTCATCTACGTAGGTCCAAGCACAGACGACGCAACTGACGGCGAACACCCCCCTGTCTACATCCCAAGTCTCAATTCCGGTGACAATCGATGCGCAATGGGTCGCATTCTCCGAGGATCAGCCGCCGAAAGGCCCAATAAAATAACCGAGGAACGAAGTCCAGCCCACAAGGCAACAAAGGCAGTGAAAGCTCTCACCCAAACAGCCTCGAAGCAAACCTCACCAGCCCACAGTATTACCCCCAAAGCGAGTCCCGCGCGAAAAAACAATTCCACAAAAACAATCTCCAAAAGCGCCGATTCGCCAAACAGCAAAATTCCCGTCGCCGTCACAACCGACGAACAATGGATCGACGGTCCCCGAATTTCCAAGTCCAAAGTCGCCGAAGCCAGGCACTTACTAAAAGACTCCCATCATCACAAGCGCGAAACTTGGATAGACGGTCCTATGCAATTAACAGCACATCAACAACATTCCGGCTATGGTTTCATGGACAGTCACAAAAAAAGTATGATAAGAAAATGGGTCGAGAATCAATCGTCCCAAATACAAAGGACTAAATACAATTCCCGCGGTCATTCCAAACCTGGTCAATCATCTCAATTTAAGGAAATATCAAAAAATATCGATGATGACGAGACATCGCTATCAACTGTCGAGAGCGAAAGTCTAAAAGCAAGTGAAATCGAAGACATCACTGAAAAATTGGGAGCGAAATTAAATCTTCTTAATGTTAAATCCAATACTGATTCTGGACTCGATTTGACTGCGAGTCCAATACTGGATAATTCTCTGGGTAGAAGTAAACTCGACATTCATGAGGATGAAGATGATGACGAGGAGATTGTCGTCCCTCCACCATTGCCTCTGATTGAACCTCTAAGCAATGGCGTGAGTCGCGAAGTTTCCATGGAAAGTTTAAATCTCTCTCATAAAGATATCGTACTACCGTCCAGACATTCATTGTCTTCAGAAGATGAGATTTTGGAAATTGTCGAGGTTGAGGATCTCGAACCAGTTCCAATGCAAGATTCTTGTCTTCAAGTTACAGAGGAGGACATTGCACTGTGCATGGGAGAAAATCCATTGCCCGAAAGTGATCAAGAGGAACATCCTCTCAGGATATTGAGTCAGGAAAATCTCACCGTCGTCTCAACGTTTACAGGTAAAAATTGCTTAGTAGTTCTTAATTTTTTATTGAGAATTTCATTCAGAATTTTATTAAGAACATATCGGATTTAATTTAACTCTTAAATTTTTAGTTCAATTTTTCACAAAACTCCGCAGTTTTCATCAGGATTACCACAAAAATTTTTATTTTATTTTCCCTTACTTCTCCCTGAATTCCAAAAAAACTTTTCATTTCTCCCCTGAGCCTAAAGAATTATTATAAAACGGACTGACTATTTGCTTATAAATCAGTTATGTATTTTTCACTGATTTCAATTTACAGAGTAAGTTAATTAAATTATTGTCAAATTTAGCAGACAGAGTAGAAATTAAAGGCGATTTTTTATTTTCATTTGTATGTCTAGAATTTTAGTGTTCGACTAGTCGAACAGCCGATATGGGTTGATGATAGTAAAAATAGTCATAAACGGTAAAAAGAGATTTTCTACAATAAATATTTACGGATGAAACATTTATTACAATTGATATTTTCTTTTATATTCCCACTGAAAGACAGTAATTTATTTACCACACAAAAAACTCTTATCGATTCCCTTTGACCCCATATTCTGAACCTTTCTCAATAAACAGAATGCTCTCGCTCAAATGTTCTTCTTGCGGGAAACAATCATATCCTCAAGTCTGTAATTACTTGTCGACACGCTCTCAAAGTAGCAAAGCCAATACAACCCCTTTCCTATTCTATTTTTACCTTATTTCTCCTTACCAGCAACTTACGAATTTTTCCTTTTTCCAATTCTATCCTTATATCTACGTCTTATATAGTAAATTATAGTAAATAAGTTTCCTTATAGAAAATAAGTTTCCTTATAGTAAATAAGTTTCCTTGTAGTAAATAAGTTTTCATATAGTAAATAAGTTGAAAAAAACGAAGTAGTCATTTTTTTTTAAGAAATAAAACGAAAAATTCTTTTTATAGATTCAATGTCAGTAATGTCGGACACTGAACGATATAGACCTCAATATCAATTACCAGTGGGAATGGGAATGTTGCCGCGGCCTTACTTCGATCACGAGGACTTTTTGGAACAAGAAAGCAGACACAAGTTCGATCAATTGGCTCGTCTCCACGAGTTGTACCAAAGTAAATTAGCCCTTGCCAACGTTTCCAATTCCGCGACTTATCAGAGGGAAAACTCCTCAACAGTCACCATTCGAGATGCTCCATGTAAGTTTTATTCCTTACCCTCTTTTACATTCAATTTAAGGAAGTCCGTCTGACGAATCTTAAACATTTACGGAACGCTATCAAAATACTTGAACTGAAATCCTTATACTTTCAAATTAGAAATCAAAATTCTCTGCTTTTTCTTTCTTTATGCTAATTATAGAAATTTTCGAAAAAGTAATTTCAAACTATGACTTTTTATACTATGATCAGAAAATAAATGACGAAATAAACGAAATTTAAGGAAATTTTAAGAAATAAACCACTAATGAGAAATTTACTACATGGACTTTGCTCCAAATATCATTGCTTACAATCAAGTATGCAATTATTAACGCAGGACAAATTCCAGCCGCCACGACCTTCCGTCCACCATCTCGGTGTCAATCGTTATCCCTCTCGGACGTTCTCTTCAACGACAATGCCAGCAATCATGGCAGTACATTCAGTGAACCTGCCTACATTGCCGGTAAATCGGAGCAGGAAAAAATCTGTGACAATTGTCGACAGACAATGTCAAGGCCAGAAACAGCCTCCTATTGGTATCCTAGTAGTGTTGCACATCTCGCCAGTCCCCGACGATATTGCGGAAAATTGGGAGAATGCAACATTTCAAGTCTACGACATCCCGACGGTGCTTCAAATCCAAATCTCAAGGAGGAAATCGAGAGGATACCTGGTAATGGAGCCTCGGGCTCCGATCCCGAGGAGGAATATGTCGAGGCTAAGAAACTCTTCAGCACAAACGAGAGATCCGAAAGAACAGTTACTGGCAAATCCGACATCGAAGAGGACAGAAAAACAATAGGTAAATGCTCTAGATTTAAAGTTAAATTAATGTTAAGTTCATTAAAGTTCAAGTGAAGTCAACTTTTACCCTAAATGTGCGAAAGGAATGTTTTGGAAATGTAAAAGAATCTAAAGTATTTTTTTCAAAATTACAGTAGCGACACCACTTCAAATATCGATTCCAAGTTCCGTGCCATCATCAGGACGGATGCAGAGAAAAATACTAAGTCTTGGATCATCGTTTGGTTTAAATAAAGACGGTTATGATTCGGGGGCTGATTCAACGCCAAGAGCTGCTAAACTTTCGCCAGCGACACTTTCGAGACATCGAGCAGAAAGTTCAGGATATGATAGCATTGTTCGCGACAGTGAGACCAGCAGCATTGCAAGTGACTCGTCCAGACACACAAATGCCCTTCAGGAACATCAAGGTATAAATAATAAATTTCCACTCGATATTTCCCTTTCTTTCTTTTTTTTTTTTTTAATTCTCGTCGTGTCTCCCTTCGGCTTCATCAATAACAAAAGTGTTATTGGCTTTTTTTCGCAGGCCCTTGAACGTAATTTTTCATGACCCATCGCCTTTCAATGAAACTCCATTAATCAAATTCGCACTTCTTGCGCTCACTATTTCCTTCAAACAACATATTATAGTCGAATCGCAAATTCATGTATTCATTGAGTAACTTTTTGATGTCCGGTAATGGACTTGTCACAATTCACTGGAAAAATATAATATAAAAAATTCAAAGTCTAGAGAAAATATTGGAGAGTTTAAATTAAAAATTGTAATTTAAAGATAGCAATCGGCTAAAATCGAGCCCCATTCGGTGATTCTCTCCTCAGGTGGCGCGCTGGGAGTTCTAACCTCGACGTTGTGCGGGTGTTTCAGCGGTGGGACGACCGGAGGCAGGATGCGAGCCCCGGGTCCCGGCCCAGGGAATGCCCGCGGGGATTCTCGTCTACACAGACGAGGACGTAGCAACTCTGGACAGACGCGCACAACTACGCTCGGAGCCGCGTGGAATAATGTTCAAGATACACAACCTACGTCTGCGCCAGCGCCTTCTTAGACAGGAATTACGCGATGCCAAAAAGCGGCTAATGGTGTCCGATGACCGATGGAGTTACGAACGTAAGTTTCATGAAATAACTTTAAAATTGAAAATTTCCATTCCTATTTCTAACAAGAGACCATCACTTTAACCAAACTTTTTTAAATTTCCAAGTATTTACAAACAAAAATTCCAAATTTCAAAGTGTTTCAAAAATTTAAATTTTCAACTTTGTTTTTTCCTGATTTCCCTGACAAATTCTACTTTCCCTGACTTTTCCTCTGAATCCCCTGATTTCTCTAACCAAATAAAAGTTCCAAAATTAACTAAAAAAAAAAAACTAATAAATTTTCCAGTGCACGTGGAGAACAGTATGGACTGGCGGGATCCAGCTTTCTTGGAAGCTCTCGAAGCAGAGACGTTCATTCTCCAAAAAAGAGTTGAAGCCTGCAAGAGTCACGTGATACTCATAACCTGTTTTGATTCCTATCCGCGGAGAGAATCGATATACTTAGAATCACCAACTGGAATCAAAATCACTTAACAATTGTTTGGATCAGCGCAAATTACTTCGTGCTGATCAAATGAAATCGTAATTCCAAAAAACGAACACTACTCTTTCAAGGAAATCACAATTTTTCTAAAAAAGAACAAAAGAAAACCATGATCGAAATAGAAAATTGAGATTCTACATTTGTAGTAAAAACTGTGACCGACGTGTGTGTAAAACAAAAAAATTCAATGCTCTAATTTTTTTTCCCCACATTTCTAAAGAATCGTTTTTAAAAAAACGTTTCACATGTTCTTGTTTCGAATTTAGAAAGTGTTCAGCAAAAAAAAATTCCAGCATTGCAATTTTATTCCAAAAACTCTAAATAGATAAATTAAAAATTTTCCACCCAACTTTTTCGTTTACCAAGTGAAAAAGAAAAATTATCAAAACTTTTGTTTTGAGTATAAAAAGAGAACTGCCAAAAAAAAAGAAAAAAAAACAAAAGTCATTTTGATGAGACTGAGAGACTGCAAAGGCAAACAGATAAACAGACTTCCGATTAAAGACTGTTAGCCAATTTTTTCTATTTCCAAGTTTTAAACAAAAAGAGTGAGTGAATAAGTGTATGTGTGTGGGATTCGAATAAACTTCGATGTTATAACAGAAATTTTAAAACAAAACTTTTCATTACGATTCATAAACGATTTTCACAATTTTTTATAAAACTATTTCTTCAAGACGAAAAATTTCGTTCAAACGACACTTTTATTCTATATCAATTTCTCGTGATATTTAACTAAAAAACCAAACGTACCAAACCTTTTATCACTAAAAAAAAAATCCGTCAATTTTTTCAAAATTTCATATCAAATTCTAGAAATAAAAAAAATAAATTGACAACTTTTTATAAAAAGAACAATTTTCCAATGAAAGTTAAAAATGAAAGTTGAATATTTCCAAGTTTTTGTCTTCCTTCGATAATGGTGATATTTGAATATAAGTTGAGAAATTTTTCCTTTCAATATAAAAAAGAGTCTTTTTTCCTAATTTAAAAAAAAAGATTTTTACCAATCAGGGTGCGATAAGAATCGAACTGACTCTTCCGAAAAAAAAATAAACGCAAATCGTACTGCCAAAATTGATATACGATTTACAATTTAAACACAGGCCGTAAGTAATAATATTAATGCACGCACGTTAATTCAAAATAATATCGTAGCTTTAATCGTTATCGCAGTTACTGCACTTTGTAGAGCTCCTATAATTCACTTAGAGAGACTCCAATAATTAAAGAAAAAAAAAGAATAATTAAAAAAACGTAGCTCAAAAAAAAAATTCTACCACACGCATAGATAACAATATTATATAAGTATCTTTTCTGCGTGAGCCTCATCACCCTCCGTTTCTCAAAATCACATTTTTTGTCTTTTCAATAAAAAACAAACACAACACGGAAAACAAATTTTATTCTTTTAAAATTTAACTAAAAAAATTCTACTGTACATTGAATTTTTTTTTTTCCTTTTTTTTTAATAGTAAATTTATATTTGTCCTGCTTTTAAATCTAAATTTAAAATTTCTTATAAGTTTAGAAAATCGAATTAAAAGCAAAACTATAGAATTTTTCTTCCAATCAATTACTATTTTATTTATTCAAGAAGAGAAAATAAATTTATTTATTTGTAACGCGCTCTGAAAAAAGGTACCTAAGCGAAAAGTTTCAATTTTCTGAAGTTAGCGTCGAAAAAAATTTTCTTTACGAAACCGAAAAGAATAGAAAAAGTTTTTCGATGGTTTTAAATTAAAAAAAAAATTTGTTAATTAAACAGAAACTTTTAATTATGATAAAAATACGACAAACATAACCTTAACATAAATTACTTCTTAGGTACCTTTCTTCAGAGCGCGACACAATTTATTATAAAATTTATTTACTATTTATTTTTATCTTACAATTTATTTATTATAAAATTATGTCACTAATATTAATAATATTTAAATAAATATTAAAATTTATTTATTAAAAACTTTACTGTAAAATTTAAAATTTAAATTACAAAAATTTAAAGTTTAAATTTAAATTTAAAAGTTTTATTACTTCAAAAAAATTTTCGAAAAGACAGAAAATGTGAATTGCTCTCTACGTTTCTCTGAATGTATAATTTTATTTTAAATCATTGGAATCGTAAAAAATTTTTAAGAAGAAGAAGAATGTTTTCCTTATTAAAATCGACTTGGGAGATGAAAAAAAAGTACTTCGAAGATATTGTCAACGTCCATCGATTTTCAATTTATTTATCGGACTAATGAGTGCTCTCGAAAATTTGGGAAAGTTTTTTGTATTAATTTCTTTTTTTAAATTATAAATAGTTGTCAAAACAAAAAGGGCCAATTTTCCAAAGCTCTTATTTGCCATTCTCGTTGGCAATATGAATTTGCCATTCGGGAGCCAGTCCGTCTGTCATAAATTGATCTACTTCTAAATCCCTTCAAAAATATTGTAACATAGTAATTGTATTATATTTATATTTGATATGTACAAATTAGATATGTAATTACTTGTAATAAAGATCAATTTACAATGGATACAGAAGAATTTTAATTATTTATTTCACGCCTCATACAACTATCTTCAAATTTATTTATTTTTATATTATTTTATTATTTATTCCTATTATTTATTTATTTTTGATTTTATTTTATTCTTCATTATTATTATTCTTCATTTAAATTAGTGACTGAATTTTTACTTTTAAATTAGTAAATTTTACTAATAAATAGTAATTTCTGCTTATTTATTAGTGAAATTTACTAATTCAAAAGCAAAAAGTAATTTACACTAATTTATTAGTAAATTTTATAAATAAATAGTAATTTCTGCTAATTTATTATTAAAAATTTACTAATTCAAAATCGAAAAGTAATTTAAACCAATTTATTAGTAAATTCTGCTAATTTATTAGTAAAATTTATTATGCTAATTTATGAGTAAAATTTACTAATTCAAAAGCAAAAAGTAATTTATACCAATTTCTTATTAAATTTACTAATAAGTAAATTTACAATTCACTAACAATTAAATTTACAATTTAATAACAAGTAAATTTTTATTAGTAAAATTTAATAATTCAAAAGCGAAAAGTAATTTATACCAGTTTATTATTAAATTTACTAATAAGTAAATTTACAATTCACTAATTAAATTTACAATTTACTAACAAGTAAATTTTTATTAGTAAAATTTAATAATTCAAAAGCGAAAAGTAATTTATACCAATTTATTATTAAATTTACTAATAAGTAAATTTACAATTCACTGACAATTAAATTTACAATTTAATAACAAGTAAATTTTTATTAGTAAAATTTAATAATTCAAAAGCGAAAAGTAATTTATACCAGTTTATTAGTAAATTTAATTAGTAAATATTTATTTGCAAATTTAACTGATAGGTAAATAGTAATTTCTGCTAATTTATTAGTGAAATTTAATAATTCAAAAGCGAAAAGTAATTTATACCAATTTTTTTGTAAATTTTACTAATAAATAGTAATTTCTGCTAATTTATTACTGAAATTTAATAATTCAAAAGCGAAAAGTAATTTATACCAATTTTTTAGTATTTTTTATTAGTTAATTTTACTAATAAATAGGAATTTCTGTTAATTTATTAGTAAAATTTACTAATTCAAAAGCGAAAAGTAATTTATACCAATTTATTAGTAAATTTTATTAGTAAAATTTACTAATAAAATTTACTAATAAATTAACAGAAATTACTATTAATTAGTAAATTTTACTAATGAATTAGCAGAAATTAGAATTTATTAGTAAATTTTTTGTTTGCAAATTTTACAAATAGGTAAATAGTAATTTGATTAGTAAATTTGACTAATTTGATTAGTAAATTTTACTTATTTATTAGTAAATTTGATTGGTAAATTTTTTATTTGTAAATTTTACTAACAGGTAAATAGTAATTTCTGCTAATTTATTAGTAATATTTCCTAATTCCAAAGCAAAAAATCAGTCACTAATTCGAATTAGTAAACATTTTTACTAATTCAAATATTTAAAGAATATTCTTACTATTTTATTTTAATAGAATACGAAATACTTTTATACGAAATATGAGAATATTTCCTATAAAAGTATTTTGTTTTCTACTAAATAGAGAAATTTAATATAAAAAATCCAAGTTTTACAAAAATAGAAATAATTTTTTAATAAACTGTAATTTATTCTTTCTTTTTCTCTTTTTCCCTTTCGGATAATTTTTTCAAATAAAGTTCGAGCGATTAAAAATTTATATGGTAATATTTTTCACTTATTCTGTATTAAAATGATAAGTGAATGATTCAATTGGAGCAATGAGCAAAGAAGGTAAAGTGGAATGCCAAGCTGATTGAACAGTTTCCTTCGGAAGTAAGGAATGAGATAAATGAGAAGTGATTTCTTCTAAAGAGTGATGCGTCTCTCTTGTGTCTTACACGTTATAAGACAAAAAAAAGAAGAAGAAGAAGAAAAAAGTGAATTATAGCAGCTCTTTTTTTCTCAAAGTATATAGAAAAATGGAGAGGGGAGGGGGGGGGGCGGAGGATTGAGAGCGCGTTGCTCACGAAAATTATCGCGGACCGCACGAGAGTGCATTCCCTGTTTCATAAATATAATGGAGAGCACATGTGATCGAGGAGGACATAACATGTGACCCCAAGTCTAACTCATCGAAGGAAAGACGATTATAGGGAAGAAGAAGAAGAGACGAGTGTGTGGTAAACGGCAACAGGAGCAACAGTCGCGTTAAGACACTCCGAGAGGATGGTTGATAGTGCGCGTTTTAGGGCCCTCATCATAGGCGCCCTCGTGGTCTTCGCACCCCTCACCCTTGCTCTTTCCAAAAATGATCTCTATCCATACGCCACCCCCGGTGCCAACACTCTTAAACTTGATCCCAGCGGGCAGCTGGCCTCTATCGAAGCAATACTCAAGACGCCAATAGTTTTCTACGACAACATTTATAATGCTATTTTCGTAAGTTTCATTTCACTTTTTCCCTCAATAAATATATATATTATTTCACCGGAACAGAAAACAAGGCTTTAGCTTCTTTTTTTCTCTACTATACTATTCTTCGTCTAATTTTTTCCCACCAAAAATTGTCATCAATGTAAAAATTATTTTTTTTTCACACCAAAAATTGTCATCAGTGAAAAAAATTGTTTATTTAACAAACACTCTTAATTTTCCATTCATTATTAAAGTACCTATGTACACAGTTTTTCTATCACTGAAAAAAAAATTTATTTGATTCAAATAACCGATTAATTGACTATTATCAATTAAATATTTAACTGAATCAAATAATATTTATTTGAGTCAATTAAATATTTAATTGAATCGAATAATACTTATTTGAGTCGATTACTACTTTTTTGAATCAAATAATACATATTTGAGTCAATTAAATATTTAATTGAATCAAATAATATTCATTTGAGTCAATCACATATTTAATTGAATCAAATAATATTAATTGCAGTCCATCAAATAGCTGAAATTATTGGTTCAAACACCATTTAATTGACTCCAATAAATATTATTTGATTCAATTCAATATTTAATTGTTACATTAATAATAGTCAATTAATCGGTTATTTGAATTAAATAAATTTTTTTTTTCAGTGTAAGGATTTCAAATTGAGACAAAAAACGAATTAAAAATGTTGCTTCGAAACATTTTTGATTCGTTTTTTGTCTCAATTTGATATTCTTAAAAAAAACAGTGTATAACAAAACTTTTATAATAATAATAATAATAAATATTAATTATTATTTAATTGATTTATATTTAATACCTTATAATTTAATAACAATTTATATTGTTATAATAATATTTAACAATTACACTGAAAAATATTTATTTAATGCAAATGACCAATTATTTGTCTATTATCCAATAAATATTTACTTAAATCAAATAAATATTGTTTAAGTCAAATAAATAGTATTTGAGCCAATAATTTTAGTATTTGAAGCAAATAACATTTATAAATGTTAAATGTTGTTTATAAATGATAAATGTTAAAAAAATTTAATTTAAATTACTTCTCTTTTAATTTTAATTTTGAATTAATTAACAAAAATTTTAGTTATTTGATTACTATCAATTTATTAAATATTTACTTGAATCAAATAATTTTTATTGGAGTCAATTAAATAGTATTTGCTTGAAATACTGAAACTATTGGTTCAAATGCTGAAATTATTGGTTCAAATACTGAAACTATTGGTTTAAATACTGAAATTATTGGTTCAAAAACCATTTAATTGATTTAAATAAAAATTATTTTATTCAAGTAAATATTAATTTGACAATAGACAAGTAATAGGTTATTTGAACCAAGTAAATTTTTTTTCAGTGTAATTTACTCAAATAAAAATTATTTTATTCAAGTGAATATTTATTTGATAATAGACAAGTAAACAGTTATTTGAATCAAATAAATTTATTTTCAGTGTTCAAATTAAATTTTTATTACAATAATTTTGCATCATTTCTATAAAAAAAAAAATTATTTTTAAAGTTTCTAAATGTGAAATTTAATATTTAATTTAATTTAATTTTTAACATTTTAAACAATTTAAAGTTTCATTTGAATAAAAATTACAATTTTCTGTCAATGAGAAACAATTTAGGTAACATAACCTAAAAATTAACAAATATTTCTTATTGATAAAAAAATTGTATGTTTTTTTTATTTCAAATGAAATTTGTAATTGTTTAAAATATTGAAAATTATATTCTTTACCCTTGCAAGGAAACAAATTTAAAATTTATACTTTGTCTCTTTCTTCTAAAATACGAAATTATGTCATTGGATTAATTTTTGTTTTGACTGTCCATCAGATTTTTCCTTAATTCAAGCACACTTTTTGATTCATTGTATATCAACGACAATTATGTTTGATTCAAATATATATTGTTTTCTCAGTTTAATGCTAATTGTTATTATCATAATTACGAGTATATTAATTAAAATTAATATTAATTATTGTTTTGATTACTATTATTACTATTATTATTACTATTACTTTATTATTATTGTTATTATTATCATCAATGTTTTTAACTATTATATTAGTTAATATTAATTTTTATCACCATTGATACTAGAATTTATTATTGTCAATAATTGGTGAAGAATTTTTTACTTAAAGTTCAGTAAAAAAGAATAATTTTATTTCTACTAGTTCTCAGGAATTTTTTACTAAAAGTTCAGTAAAAATAATTTTAAACTACTGAATAAAATAAAAAACTTTGACTACAAATTATTAGACATTTTTATTAAATTCAACTATTAATAAGAGACCTTTTACTATAATTCAAATTTATATGAAAAAAAGGTACTTAAAAATCATAATCCTAAAGTTCTGAACGTTTAATTGAACGAAATTTATTTATTTTTTCTCCAAATTAAATTTTTATTAGATACTATAATTTTGTGTCACTATCAAAAAAAATTAATTTGAAAGTTTCTAAACGTAAAATTTAATTCCAAATAAATTTTAGTAAAATTAAAAAAATAGTAAAAGTAACAATAAAAATTATGGTAAGTTAGGTTAAAAAAAATTGTTTAAAAAAAATACTAGATAAAAATAAAAACAAAAATACCAATAATAATAATAGCAGTACTAATAGTAATAGTAACACTAATAGTAATAATAATAGTAACACTAATAGTAATAATAATAGTAATACTAATAGTAATACTGCTAGCAATAATACTAGTAATATTAATAGGTATTAATTCAATATTAATTTTAATAATTACTAGTAATAATAGTATATTTGTCAAACTAATTAAAATGAAATAGTATTAGAAAAAAACTGAATAAGTAAATAAAGTAAAATAACAAAAAGAACAAAAAAGAAAAACCATTTATCGTATGAATGTGAAAACGTAATTTTAAATAAAGTCAAAATTTAATCGTATGTAAAATATTCTTTTAATAAAAAACATTTTTTCTCTCTCAAAATTAGTTTAAATTGTATTTTTTCACTTTTTAATTATAACATTTTTTTCCAAACAAAGGCAGACAAAGCTCTTTAAGCTTTTGTGAAATGTGTGTTGATATAAGTACTTTACTGAACCTAAAGATGAATTTTCTTTCCCAAGGGTTTTATCCAATTATGGTCTACTTTTAAGGATCTAGTGAGATTAAAAGCAGATGACCCTTTGTTCCCTTAGCGGTCTATTATTTTAATACTAGAAATTTTTAATACCCAAAAATTTTCTATATATTAGCATAAAAATTGTTCCATCAACAATTTAATACCAATTATTCATTATTTTTAATTATAATAATATTGAATAATTTATAAACATTGAGATGAAGGATCACTTCGATTCAAATATTTAACTCCTTTGAGGACCAAATATTATACAATTTATAAATATTTATAAACAAATAATAATAATTATATAAATTTTCAACCAGATGGAGGAATTAATAATTTTAATTAGCTATTGACTTTGGATTTTCCTTCTTAACGATAAATGAATTCTTTCTCTTTTACTAATACAACGAATGCGGTTTAAATTTTCAGAATTCACCAAATGTACAAATTTAGGAAGAAGGTCTAATTAAAGGTGAAACATTTTTTTGTAGGGAACTCCCCCAAGGCAAACAAAAATTGAGCGCCTGTACAATTCACTCTGTACCTCGAAACCGCAAAGAAAAGTATTGTCCAGTCGCATCAAAAAAGAAAATATTTTCCTTATTATTATAATTTCCAGACTTCGCAATCGATAATTAATTAAAAAAAAAATAGCAAAAAGTAACATTCGCACTAAAAAAAAGTAGTAAAAAAGTAGCTATCGAAAAATTAAACTTGACGACAAAGAAAACTCGTTTTAAAAACTTTACAAAACTGACAAAAATCTCATTCTATATTTTATTTTTCTTACATTTTCAAAATTTTCATCAAAAATATTTACTTCTTTCTTATCCTGTTAATAAATTGAATTTCTGCAACGAATTTTATTATTCATGAAAAAATTTTAATATTTATAAAAATAATTTAATTCTTGCCAAGAATTTTATAAAAATTTTTAAATAATTAATTTCTTTCGACTAATTTTATACAAATTCAAATTTAAATAATTGAATTCCTTAGAAATTTTTATTATTCCTGAAAAGAAATGAAGTTTTACGAAGATTTTTTAAAAAATTTTTTAATAATTGAATTTTTGTTTAGAAATATTATAAAAATAGTAGATATTTAAAATCATTGAATTGCGAAAAGTTGTTAAAAATAAATAAATTTTATAAATAATTTAATTAAAATTTTTGAGAATAATTGAATGTCTGTGTGTCATTTTATTAAATTGTTTTGAAAATAATTGAATTCCTATAAAGTATTTTATTATTTATGAAAATCATTGAATTCTTAACAAACGATTTTATTAGAATTTTTTTAAATAATTGAATTTTCAAGAAGAAATTTATTACTTCTAAAAATAATTGAATTCTTTTGAAGAATATTGTTATTTATGAAAATAATTGAATTTTGCAAACAATTTTATTAAAATCCCTCAAAATAATTGATTTTTCGAAAATAATTGAAATCTTGCGATAAATTTTATTATTTATGAAAATAATTGGAATTATTTCGAAAAATTTCATTAAAATGTTAAAAAATAATTGAATTTTTGCGAAGAATTTTATTAAAAATTTTTTTTAAAAATTGAATTTCATGAAAAATGTAATTATTAGTGAAAATAATTGAATTATTGTAAAGAATTGTATAAAAATTTTTGTTAAATAATTGATTTTTCAAAATTTTTTTGAAAATGCAATTCTTTTGCGAAATTTTATGAAAATACTATAGATATTGAAAATAATTGAATTTTGAATATTTTTTTAAAATAATTGAATCGTTTTAAAGAATTTGATTTAATTAAGTTTTGAAAATAGTATTTTAATTTCTAGTATTAGTATAAATATTTTACAATGGCTAAATTAGGATTCGTTTTCAATTATAAACAAATTTAAATTTAAATTTAAAAAATTCTAATTTTAAACCAAATTTAAATTTGTTTAAAAAAACCAAAAAAAAATTAATTTGATTCACAGGAAAAAATTCCACGTTTCAATCATTGCTAAGTTATTTTCAAGTGTAGGTACTTTAAAAAGGTTCAGAAAATAAGGTCAAGTGCTTTCAAATAAAATTTAATGGTACATCTTGAAACTTTTACGACTAGAAGAATGTTGCTTTTATAAAGAAGGCCGATTTTTAGAATGTGAAAAGCCAATTAAGATAAAAAAAAAGAAGAAGAAAAGACACACACACACAGGACGCGAAATTAAAGGGCTGAATCATCGGAAGTGAAAGAAAAAAAAAGAAGAAATTGGGGAGGAAGGCACTTTGAAGTTTTCGTGGCATTTTACCGAATTCTTTCCCCGACTCTTATCTCAAAAGTAATACATATATCTCTCGTTGTAAATTCTCTTAATTCTCTCGTTAATAGATTAATTTATCCCTATCCGCCTGTGAATAAATGGAAAGTCGCGCGGACGTTTGGTCATCGTCTTAATTCGCCCGTTGCGCGTTGCCTAATCCCAACGTTATCTTCTGATGTGACACGAATTCGTTTGTGTCAATGACGCTCAAATGAGACCAGCCACGCATAATTACTTAATTTGTATCATTGTATCATTTGTAATGGCGCCCACAGTGTTTGAATAACCTTTCTATATATATAATATTAATAATACTTCACAAAAACGAAAAACATTTCAATTATCAAATTCACTGCGGCTCGAATCAGTGAAAGTATTTAAAAATAGTTAAATACGGACTTTACGGACCAAAAATTAAAAATTACAGATCAATTACAGACAAAAATATAATCAGTCCGAAGCAAATAAAAGAACATTTTACTTAAAACTATAAATAAAATTACCCAAATTTTTTCATAACTATAAAACTTGAAGAAATCAATCACTCCGAGTCTTCGACTAGGAGTAATCGATATCTTCATTTTTTATAATTAAAAATGGCAAATTGATAAAATCATTATTTTATATTATAAGAATATTGAACTTCTTCAAAATTATTTTCATCATTTTTCCAAATTTTCCAAATTATATCGTACAATTTACGATCTAATTCATCCTTTTTCAATCAAATTACAGACTTTACGAATCTTTTTCTAAAAAAAACTAACTTTTACTGACTTCAAGCAAACTTATCGACCTTTACGGTATTTACGAACCTAGTTAGAGTCCTGCGAATATTCAAACAAAAAAAAAAATAATTTAAAAACTTTTTTCTTCTCCTTTTTTGCAAATATTTCTAAATACATCTTTTCAACATATATTGAAAAAGTTATACATACTCTTGAAAAAGAGTACATATAACCAATTATTATCAAGACAAATATTTCAATTAAAAAATAATACGAGAATAATAACAGGAGGGAAAAAGATAAGAAGCGAAACATTTCGATCGTTGTCTTGAGAAGATGATTGTCGTATTTGAGAGCAAAAATACACAAAGGAAATATAGCGATGAAAAAAACTACTCAACTGCACCATGATGGACAATAATAATAATTAGATCGAGAATCTTGCCGAGACTAATTGGAGTCTGTTGGATCGCGAGTAAAATTTCGTAACGATGCTTTGGAATAGGACAGCAAAAAAAAAATGTAGAGTAGGAGATAATTAATGTGAGAAAGCATCAAGGCTAATCGGCGTTTATTGCATTGAGTTGGCGTTAATAAAGATTCACCTGTGCTGGAGAGCGATTCACATCAAACCTCAACTTCTTAATTTGCCTCATCCGTTATACTGTTTATAAAAAAAAATAATTTTCTTTTTTTACATCAACTATATTTGTTTTCATTTTTCTAATCCCCTCTCTACTCTCTAAATCTGATTTAGTTAAAATTTACTAATTTTTAGTAAAATGATGGCTGAGATTTTACTTCAGTAATAAAATAATTAGTAAACAGTAATTAATTTTTAGTGGAAAATAACTCATTATTAGTAGAAATCATTAAAAAACAAAAAATAATATCCGAAAATAAAAAGCAAAAATAAAAATGAAATGAAATTTAGAAAATGCACTCTGATACTTGGTGAAAAAAAAATCGCAACATCAAGTTGCGATTCATCTGAAGAGATACATAATTAAAAGTAATTTCCGTAAACAAAAGTGACTCGTCGATTACAAAAAGTCCATACTTAGATTTTTCTCGATGATTTCAGAGTTTCTCATTAAAATCCATTTTTCCCACAAGACCTTTGTGCAATAACCATAAACAATTTATAATCAAAAAAAATTTAAGTTTTACAAATTACAAATTTTACTTATTTTAAAAAATATTTCGTTTAAATACTCTCTAAATCTGAATCACATAAAATTTCGTCTGATTTGAATTAATGACGAACTTTTTGCTTTCAAATCAGTGAATCATTAAATTTCCAATCATTTTTTTTCACTCTCTAAATCCGAATAAATTAAAATTTTGACTTGAATTGTGATTCTCTAAATTTGAATTATTAAAAATGTTTACTAGCTATTTGCTTTTAATTTAGTAAATTTTACTAATTAGTAGAAATAACTATTTGTTAGTAAAATTTACTATTTGCTTTTATTTATTTTTTCTTTACTACTTGCTTCTGATTTAGTAAAATTTACTTATTAGTAGAAATTACTATTTGTTAGTAAAATTTACTAATTCAGAAGCAACTCATTTATTTACTTATTTTATCTACTTATATTTTACCTACTTTATTTTTTTTATCTTTTTAAATTATTTTATCTACTTAATTTACTAAATTTATCTATTAGTTTATTAGTAAAATTTATTAAATCAAAAGGAAGTCAGTCACTAATTTAAATTTAAAGAGCTGACCATTTGCTTTCAAATCAGTTAAAATCTAATATTTTAAAAATAGAAAAATTTTTACTGACAGACTTATATTTCAGTTTATTTTTTAACTAATTCAATTTGTCAAATTTAACTAATCATTTCATTCAATTTTACTGATAATTAGTCGCTTTCCACTAACAATCAGTTATCTTTTACTGATTGCAGAAGAAAAGAATAACTGATTGTGAGAGAAGAAAACTAATTATCAGTAAAAAGCTAAACTGAAAAATTAGTCAAATTTGACTGATACAGTCAGTTTAAAAAATGTACTAAAATATCAGTTATTTTTAGGCTAAAAATAACTGATATTTTAGTATATTTTTAACTAATTGTCAGCTATTAATCAGCTATTAATTTTAGCTGACAATCAGTTATACTTTAAAATTAAAACTTTAAAAAAAATATTTTTACTTTAAAATTAATTATTTCACTGATTTGACTTTTTTTAACTGATTCAAATTTAGAGAGTCAAGTTAGCGTTGACGCTCAGCGACAAAAATTATTATTTGGAGTTTTTGAGCAATGAAAATGTCACTATTTTCACTACTTTCATTCATATAAAGAGTGAAAAAAATTTTCCAACACACTTTTAATACTTTTTATGTCTTTTTAAGGTTTTTTTTGATACTTTTCCATGTTTTCTATATTTTTCTATACTCTCAATTTTTCTATACACACTTTTAATACTTTTTATGTCTTTTTAAGCTTTTTTTTCTACTTTTCCATGTTTTCTAAATTTTCCTCCTACTCACAACATCAATTCCAATTTCAGCGTGCTAAATTTTTCAATAATTTTGAAAAAAAAAATATTCCCCCTAACTTGAGAAAAACATATTTAGAGCTCAATGCAAATAAAAGCGTAAAATTATCCAATTCAAGTGTAGTGTGCCTATAAATTAGATAATAGAAATTCAATTAGAACAAGACAGATGCAAAAAGATAAGAGATAAAATCATTCCGTTGGAAAAGTGGACAAAGTCATGCAAAAGTGACGAGGTCATGAATAAATTGATTGACACAGATACAATGATAGGGGGTAAGGCTAGCCGTCAGACATAGTTAGAAATTCTGCCTACACGACAATCATCTCTTTTTCCTCAGTTATCGCGAATGGTTCTGGTCATCAAAAATGATTGCGACCGATTATACAAGATTGCATTTAAACGTATACGCTCGCGCGTTCCCTTATCTTCATTCATATCATTATAAAATATATATACACACACAAAATTTACCAGCATCGACAAATCGGTAACGATCATTTTGTATAATATTATTGTTCATTTTAATAGAAATCATTCTAAATAGAATGATACGCGAGCACGCGCGATGAAACCTTTCCGGCTCAAATCTTTCACGCGCGTGGGCAACGATATGAGGCTCAATCAAATTGCTGTCAAGCTTAATTAAACTTTTCAAACGAAAAGGGCTCTCAATCACTTCACACATATTTATACATTTAAATTCTGTTGATGAAAACGAGACATTCTTTCGTTTTAATGTTCATTTTAATAAAGACACATTACCCTTCTTCTCTATTCCATTTCTATCTTTTTTTTCTACAATTCATTTTTTTTAAATTATAAAATTCGATTTTTTATTAACAAAAAGAATGCTAAAAATTCTAATTAAAATTCATATTATCAACATTGTTGTATATTGTTATTTTCTTTATGACTAAAAATAGAGGGAAATTATATTTACTACCATCGACTAGTCATTGTTGATGCAAGAGTGTCAAAAGCAGACTTCGTAGTATAATTAATTTTCTGCCCGAACTGCAGCCGTCTTATCTTTTGACACCACCCCTGACACACACTTATCAAACAATTATTTTGTCTCAAACTCATTGCTTTTCATGACACTGAAAATTATTTTTTACATTAACCCACTTTTGACCAAACACACCAACTTTTGTTATTGTTTAATAAATCGAATTAAAAAAAATTTTCTGAATCGAATTTCTCAAGAAAAAAAAAGAGAGAATTAAACCTACAATCTGATGAGATTAACGCCCGAGGAAAATTAGGAGAATTGTTTTTCACGCACCTTTCTAAATATACATCTAGTAAATTAGTTTTCTATTTTCTCCGTTTCTGACCATTCATGATCGTATGTGCATATATCATCGACACTTTGATGACCTCTAACCTTTCGATAGCCTTTTTCAGATAAAGCAACACTCTCATTGTAATGGGTGTCAAAATGGAAAACACTGACCGAATTGTTGGGACAAATTCTGCGGAAAATTATCCTCTATCGACACGTTGATTATATAAAAAGTGTACGAAAGGGTCAAATTATTGAATAATATTTCGGAATTTTATCTGGTGTTTTCATATTTTTTCCATTGATTCCCAATTTATTCTATTTACGTTCACAATTACTTCTTATTCAATTTAATATTTTTTTTATTTTCATAATCTTGACATTTCTTTTCTACAGGCTTCGTACTCGATAATTAATTTTAAAAAAGTATCAAAAAGTAGCTGAAAGACAGAAAAAAAGTAGCAAAAGGTAGTAGCTATCGAAAAATTAAACTTGACGACTCCATTTTTTTATAATTTGTTAATTACATTCAAAAATAGAATAATTTTTCAATAAAATATTTAAATACCTAAGATTTATTTTGTCTACAGGAATTTAAAAATATTTCAAATGATTTCAATGTAACGCATTTTTGAAATTTAACTATTTCATAAAAATTACAAAAGTAATTCTTTCAAAATTCAATAACTTTTTTTTTTGGTGAAATTTATAAATAAAATTATTCAAAACTTTAATAATTTTATTTTATTCAATTCTAAATTAATTCTTATTGAAAAGTTCTACGGGAATGCAATTATTTAAATACAAAAATAAATTTATTAAATAATTGCGAATAATTCTAAAATTTGAATTCTTATAAAGAACTTTATCAACATTTTTTAAAATAATTGAATTTTCACGAAGAATTACATTAAAATTTTTGATAATTAAATTCATTCAAGAAATGTAATTAAAAATGCATTGAAAATAATTATTACACTCTAAGAAACAAATTATATCGAATTTTTTTAAATAATTGAATTTTATCAAAGAATTTTATGAATTAATTTTAAAATTATATTAAAAATAATTGAAATCCTGCGATGAGTTTTATTATTTATGGAAAAATTGTATTTTTGTCACCGAACTTTAATAAAGTTTAATAAAGTTTTTAAAATAATTGCATTCTTGGGAAGAATTTAAAAAAAAACTTTTTAAAGAAATTATTTTTTTCAAAAATTTTTATAAAAATTGATTTTTAAATAATTGAATTTCTTTGAAAATTATATATTACTTATGAAAATAATTGAATTCTTTCAAAAAATTTTATTAAAATTGTATTAAAAACAATTCAATTATTATAAAGAATTTCATTGAAATTTTTTTAAATAATTGAATTCTTTCAAGGAATTTTATTTAAAATTTTAAGAATAGTTGCATTTTTCGCGGAATTTATTTAAAATTGTATTAAAAATAATTGAAATACTGCGATGAGTTTTAATATTTATAAAAATAATTGAATTCTTGCAAAGATTATTATTAAAATTTTAAAAAATAATTGAATTTTTACAAAGAATTGCATTAAAATTTTTGATAATAATTAAATTCATTCAAAAATAATTGAAATCCTAAGATGAGTTTTATTATTTATGAAAATAATTTAATTTTTGTCATCGAACTTTAATAAAGTTTTTAAAATAATTACATTCTTGGGGAGAATTTAAAAAAAATCTTTTTAAATAAGAAATAATTTGTTTTTTACAATTTTATAAAAATTGTGTTTTAAATAATAAATTGATTTCTTTGAAAATTGTATATTATTTATAAAAATAATTTAATTCTTTAAAAAAATTTTATTAAAATTATATTTAAAACAATTCAATTATTATAAAGAATTTAATTAAATTTTTTTAAAATAATTGAATTCTTTTAAAGAATTTTATTAAAATTTTTAAAAATAGAAAAATATTTTAAAAATATTAAACTGAATAAAAATAACTAGTATAAAATAGAAAAAATTGAAAGCAATGATTATAAAATTAATGAAAACAAAAAATTAAATAATAAGATAATTTTTAAATTCAAAAATGTTTAAATCCATAATCCCCGGAATAAATTTTAAGAAAATAATAAATATTTCAATAAATCATGTCAGTTCAATAGAGACAATAATATTTCATAAAATAATTATACCAATTAATTACTTTGGAATGTACCTCAGTTTGAAGTTGAAGATGGACGACAGGATTCCTACCCGTTTTTTCACTCTTCACTCACAATAATTATACGAAATCGAAAAAAATTTAATTAAAAATTAATTTAAAAAAAAATTATTTAATAAAAACAAATATGTCAGAGTGTCTACAAATTTCGTTATTATTGAATTCGATATTAACTTATTTCACTTTATAAAGAATTAACACTGTTTTATAATTGCATATTTCTATAATTTCCCTCAAATTAATAGAATAAATAATTAACCGTTTATTCCACAAAATAGAAATTAAATTATAAAATACTCGTAGTTTATAATTTAATAGAAAAAATTTGTTTATTAAAGGTTGAGTACTAGTTCTTATTTAATTTACAATTTACAAATTTAAAGAGAAATTATTTTTTTACAATATTGGAAAAAAGTTATTTTGAACTTTTTTTGAAATTAACTAATTTGGTAAAAGAAATTTTATCAAATAGGTATAGAAAATATTTTCTTTGATGATCTACAAAAATATTAAATTAACTTTTTTTTTCAAAGTTGTTAAAATTTAAGAAAAATTAATTATTTCAAACAAAAATTAATTAAAAATTTCATTTTAATTAAATTAATCGAGACCGAAAACATTTTTACTACAAAAATTCCGACAAATACTCCAATCGATTGAAATAGATTTTGAAAATTTTATTTCAATAATAAAAAGCAATCAAATTTTTAATTTAAAACTTTTTTTCAAGATCAACAAGTTCTGCCTTTCAAATAATAATAATAATAATAATAATAAAAATTAAATAGTTAAATTTTTCATTTAGAAATGTTATAAATAGTTGCTTTTATAGTGAAACAAAATTATTATAATAAAAATTTAATTTGAACAAAAAGTTAATAAATTTCGTTCATTTGAAAGTTGAGAATTTGAGGATAATTTTTTGTCGAAAATAATAAAATATTTTTGTTAAATATTAATTGAAAATTAACTGCAATTAAATATTATTAGAAAAGAAAGAAATATTCGAAATACAAGAATTTGTATATAATAAATAAATATTGAATCGTTTATTCCATAAAATAAAAATCAATTAAAATTTTACTTGATAATTAAATAGAACATTTTTTCAAAGATCTAGTGTTAATTCTTTTTAAAAATGTAATGAATAATTTTGAAAAATAATTTCTCTTCAAGTTGTAAAAGTTTGTTGAAAGTAATGAAATAAAAAATTCTCTATTAATATTAAAAATTGAAAATTCTCATTTTTATGTTTCAGAATTTTCTAAATTTAACAAAAATTATTCTTCAATTTTTACTTTAGACCAAGAAAATTATTTATAAACGAAACAATTTTTAATGCTCTCTACTCCCGATAAAAAACCAAATTTAATTTAAATAAATTTTGAGAAATTTGTATCAATAAAACCGATTTTCCCTTCTGGAGACACTCTGACGATTTTTGAGAAGTTGATGCTTTTAAATAAATTTAAAACTTAAATAATTTACTCGCGCACTGAATTTAAATTTTGAAAAAGAAAGATAAATACGTTTTAAATTCGCGCACTGATTCTAAACTGTACAAAATTCAGTCGTTTTTTCTTCCCTGAAAAAAATAAAATGAACTACTTGTAAAAAAAAATTTACAAAAAAGGAACTTTAGAAAATTATGAAATTAAATAGGCTCGGTGAAACTAGCGACCCGCCGGCCGCCACCCATCAGAAGAATCCATAGGCGCCGACACACATAGTAGCGCGGTGGCCCTATACGGTTCAATCAACGCAAAAAAAAACGTACGCTAGCTATTACAGTTTATAGAAAAAAAATGCAATAGACACATTTAAAAGAGCAATAATCCCCTTTTAATTTGTGACCAAGAAATAAACATTTGGTCTAAAATTGTTCAAGTTATGAATTTTTTTTCCGAATTTTTTCCCAATTTTCGTTTTTCTGATACGGGCGGGTGGGGACGCTGGCTATCAAAAATTTTTTAAAAATATTTGTAAGTGTCACATTTTGAAGAGCAATAATCCCTCTTTAAGTTCCGACCATGAAATAAGCATTTAATCAAAAATTATTCGAGTTATGAATTTTTTTCCGATTTTTTTTCCAATTTTTGTTTTTCTGATACGGGCGGGTGGGGACGCTGGCTATCAAAAATTTATTAAAAATATTTTCAATTGTCACATTTTGAAAAGCAATAATCCCCCTTTAATTTCCGACCAAGAAATAAGCTTTTGGTCTGAAATTGTTCAAGTTATGAATTTTTTTTCGATTTATTTTCCAATTTTCGTTTTTCAGATACGGGCGGGTGGGGACGCTGGCTATCAAAAATTTATTTAAAAAATTTTTAATTGTCACATTTTGAAGAGGAATAATCCCTCTTTAATTTCCGACCAAGAATAAGCATTTGGTCAAAAATTATTCGAGTTATGAATTTTTTTCCGATTTTTTTCCCAATTTTCGTTTTTCTGATACGGGCGGGTGGGGACGCTGGCTATCAAAAATTTATTAAAAATATTTTCAATAGTCACATTTTGAAGAGCAATAATCCCCCTTTAAGTTCCGACCAAGAAACACAAAATTGGTCAAAAATTATTCGAGTTATGAATTTTTTTTCGATTTTTTTTCCAATTTTTGTTTTTCTGATACGGGCGGGTGGGGACGCTGGCTATCAAAAATTTATTAAAAATATTTTCAATTGTCACATTTTGAAAAGCAATAATCCCCTTTTAATTTCCGACCAAGAAATAAGCATTTGGTCTAAAATTGTTCGAGTTATGAATTTTTTTCCGAATTTTTTCCCAATTTTCGTTTTTCTGATACGGGCGGGTGGGGACGCTGGCTATCAAAAATTTATTAAAAATATTTTCAATTGTCACATTTTGAAAAGGAATAATCCCCCTTTAATTTCAGACCAAGAAATAAGCATTTGGTCTGAAATTATTCGAGTTATGATTTTTTTTCCGATTTTTTTCCCAATTTTTGTTTTTCTGATACGGGCGGGTGGGGACGCTGGCTATCAAAAATTTATTTAAAAAATTTTTATCTACTACATTTTAAGAAGCAATAATCCCTCTTTAAGTTCCGACCAAGAAATAAGCATTTGGTCTGAAATTATTCGAGTTATGAATTTTTTTCCGATTTTTTTCCCAATTTTTGTTTTTCTGATACGGGCGGGTTGGGGACGCTGGCTATCAAAAATTTATTTAAAAAATTTTTAATTACTACATTTTAAGAAGCAATAATCCTTCTTTAAGTTTCGACCAAGAAATAAGCATTTGGTCTGAAATTGTTCGAGTTATGAATTTTTTTCCGAATTTTTTCCCAATTTTCGTTTTTCTGATACGGGCGGGTGGGGACGCTGGCTATCAAAAATTTATTAAAAATATTTTCAATTGTCACATTTTGAAGAGGAATAATCCCCCTTTAATTTCCGACCAAGAAATAAAACTTTGGTCTAAAATTGTTCGAGTTATGAATTTATTTCCGATTTTTTGTCCAATTTTCGTTTTTCTGATACGGGCGGGTGGGGACGCTGGCTATCAAAAATTAATTAAAAATATTTTTAAATGTCACATTTTGAAAAGGAATAATCTCCTTTTAATTTCCGACCAAGAAATAAGCTTTTGGTCTAAAATTGTTCAAGTTATGATTTTTTTTTCGATTTATTTTCCAATTTTCGTTTTTCTGATACGGGCGGGTGGGGACGCTGGCTATCAAAAATTTATTAAAAATATTTTTAAGTGTCACATTTTGAAGAGCAATAATCCCTCTTTAAGTTCCGACCATGAAATAAGCATTTAATCAAAAATTATTCGAGTTATGAATTTTTTTCCGATTTTTTTCCAATTTTTGTTTTTCTGATACGGGCGGGTGGGGACGCTGGCTATCAAAAATTTATTAAAAATATTTTCAATTGTCACATTTTGAAAAGGAATAATCCCCTTTTAATTTCCGACCAAGAAATAAGCTTTTGGTCTAAAATTGTTCAAGTTATGATTTTTTTTTCGATTTATTTTCAAATTTTCGTTTTTCTGATACGGGCGGGTGGGGACGCTGGCTATCAAAAATTTATTAAAAATATTTTCAATTGTCACATTTTGAAGAGGAATAATCCCCTTTTAATTTCTGACCAAGAAATAAGCATTTGGTCTGAAATTATTCGAGTTATGAATTTTTTTCCGATTTATTTTCCAATTTTCGTTTTTCTGATACGGGCGGGTGGGGACGCTGGCTATCAAAAATTTATTAAAAATATTTTCAATAGTCACATTTTAAAGAGCAATAATCCCCCTTTAAGTTCCGACCAAGAAACACAAAATTGGTCAAAAATTATTCGAGTTATGAATTTTTTTTTCGATTTTTTTTCCAATTTTTGTTTTTCTGATACGGGCGGGTGGGGACGCTGGCTATCAAAAATTTATTAAAAATATTTTCAATTGTCACATTTTGAAAAGGAAAATCCCCTTTAATTTCAGACCAAGAAATAAGCATTTGGTCTGAAATTATTCGAGTTATGATTTTTTTTCCGATTTTTTTCCCATTTTTGTTTTTCTGATACGGGCGGGTTGGGGACGCTGGCTATCAAAAATTTATTAAAAATATTTTCAATTGTCACATTTTGAAGAGAAATAATCCCCTTTAATTTCCGACCAAGAAATAAAACTTTGGTCTAAAATTGTTCGAGTTATGAATTTATTTCCAATTTTTTGTCCAAAGTTTCGTTTTTCTGATACGGGCGGGTGGGGACGCTGGCTATCAAAAATTTATTAAAAATATTTTTAAGTGTCACATTTTGAAGAGGAATAATCCCCCTTTAATTTCCGACCAAGAAATAAGCATTTAATCAAAAATTATTCGAGTTATGAATTTTTTTCCGATTTTTTTTCCAATTTTCGTTTTTCTGATACGGGCGGGTGGGGACGCTGGCTATCAAAAATTAATTAAAAATATTTTTAATTGTCACATTTTGAAGAGGAATAATCCCCCTTTAATTTCCGACCAAGAAATAAGCATTTGGTCTGAAATTGTTCGAGTTATGAATTTTTTTCCGAATTTTTTCCCAATTTTCGTTTTTCTGATACGGGCGGGTGGGGACGCTGGCTATCAAAAATTTATTAAAAATATTTTTAAGTGTCACATTTTGAAGAGCAATAATCCCTCTTTAAGTTCCGACCATGAAATAAGCATTTAATCAAAAATTATTCGAGTTATGATTTTTTTTTCGATTTATTTTCAAATTTTCGTTTTTCTGATACGGGCGGGTGGGGACGCTGGCTATCAAAAATTTATTAAAAATATTTTTAATTGTCACATTTTGAAAAGGAATAATCCCCTTTTAATTTCCGACCAATAAATAAGCTTTTGGTCTAAAATTGTTCAAGTTATGATTTTTTTTTCGATTTATTTTCAAATTTTCGTTTTTCTGATACGGGCGGGTGGGGACGCTGGCTATCAAAAATTTATTAAAAATATTTTCAATTGTCACATTTTGAAGAGCAATAATCCCCCTTTAAGTTCCGACCAAGAAACACAGAATTGGTCAAAAATTATTCGAGTTATAAATTTTTTTCCGATTTTTTTTCCAATTTTCGTTTTTCTTATACGGGCGGGTGGAGACGCTAGCCACCAAAAATTTATTAAAAATATTTTCAATTGTCACATTTTGAAGAGGGATAATTCCCCTTTAATTTCCGACCAGGAAATAAGCATTTGGTCTAAAATTGTTCGAGTTATAAATTTTTTTCCGATTTTTTTTCCCAATTTTTGTTTTTCTGATACGGGCGGGTGGGGACGCTGGCTATCAAAAATTTATTTAAAAAATTTTCAATTACTAAATTTTAAGAAGCAATAATCCCTCTTTAAGTTCCGACCAAGAAATAAGCATTTGGTCTGAAATTGTTCGAGTTATGATTTTTTTTCCGAATTTTTTCCCAATTTTCGTTTTTCTGATACGGGCGGGTGGGGACGCTGGCTATCAAAAATTTTTTAAAAATATTTTTAAGTGTCAAATTTTGAAGAGGAATAATCCCCCTTTAATTTCCGACCAAGAAATAAGCATTTGGTCTGAAATTGTTCGAGTTATGAATTTTTTTCCGAATTTTTTTCCCAATTTTCGTTTTTCTGATACGGGCGGGTGGGGACGCTGGCTATCAAAAATTTATTAAAAATATTTTCAATTGTCACATTTTGAAGAGAAATAATCCCCCTTTAATTTCCGACCAAGAAATAAAACTTTGGTCTAAAATTGTTCGAGTTATGAATTTATTTCCAATTTTTTGTCCAAAGTTTCGTTTTTTCTGATACGGGCGGGTGGGGACGCTGGCTATCAAAAATTTATTAAAAATATTTTTAAGTGTCACATTTTGAAGAGGAATAATCCCCCTTTAATTTCCGACCAAGAAATAAGCATTTAATCAAAAATTATTCGAGTTATGAATTTTTTTCCGATTTTTTTTCCAATTTTCGTTTTTCTGATACGGGCGGGTGGGGACGCTGGCTATCAAAAATTTATTAAAAATATTTTTAAGTGTCACATTTTGAAGAGCAATAATCCCTCTTTAAGTTCCGACCATGAAATAAGCATTTAATCAAAAATTATTCGAGTTATGATTTTTTTTTTCGATTTATTTTCAAATTTTCGTTTTTCTGATACGGGCGGGTGGGGACGCTGGCTATCAAAAATTTATTAAAAATATTTTTAATTGTCACATTTTGAAAAGGAATAATCCCCTTTTAATTTCCGACCAATAAATAAGCTTTTGGTCTAAAATTGTTCAAGTTATGATTTTTTTTTTCGATTTATTTTCAAATTTTCGTTTTTCTGATACGGGCGGGTGGGGACGCTGGCTATCAAAAATTTATTAAAAATATTTTCAATTGTCACATTTTGAAGAGCAATAATCCCCCTTTAAGTTCCGACCAAGAAACACAGAATTGGTCAAAAATTATTCGAGTTATAAATTTTTTTTCCGATTTTTTTTCCAATTTTCGTTTTTCTTATACGGGCGGGTGGAGACGCTAGCCACCAAAAATTTATTAAAAATATTTTCAATTGTCACATTTTGAAGAGGGATAATTCCCCTTTAATTTCCGACCAGGAAATAAGCATTTGGTCTAAAATTGTTCGAGTTATAAATTTTTTTCCGATTTTTTTTCCCAATTTTTGTTTTGCTGATACGGGCGGGTGGGGACGCTGGCTATCAAAAATTTATTTAAAAAATTTTCAATTACTAAATTTTAAGAAGCAATAATCCCTCTTTAAGTTCCGACCAAGAAATAAGCATTTGGTCTAAAATTATTCGAGTTAAGATTTTTTTTTCCGATTTTTTTCCCAATTTTTGTTTTTTCTGATACGGGCGGGTGGGGACGCTGGCTATCAAAAATTTATTTAAAAAATTTTTATCTACTACATTTTAAGAAGCAATAATCCCTCTTTAAGTTCCCGACCAAGAAATAAGCATTTGGTCTGAAATTATTCGAGTTATGATTTTTTTTCCGATTTTTTTCCCAATTTTTTGTTTTTTCTGATACGGGCGGGTTGGGGACGCTGGCTATCAAAAATTTATTTAAAAAATTTTTAATTACTACATTTTAAGAAGCAATAATCCCTCTTTAAGTTCCGACCAAGAAATAAGCATTTGGTCTGAAATTGTTCGAGTTATGAATTTTTTTCCGAATTTTTTCCCAATTTTCGTTTTTTCTGATACGGGCGGGTGGGGACGCTGGCTATCAAAAATTTTTTAAAAATATTTTTAAGTGTCAAATTTTGAAGAAGAATAATCCCCCTTTAATTTCCGACCAAGAAATAAGCATTTGGTCTGAAATTGTTCGAGTTATGAATTTTTTTTCCGAATTTTTTTCCCAATTTTCGTTTTTCTGATACGGGCGGGTGGGGACGCTGGCTATCAAAAATTTATTAAAAATATTTTCAATTGTCACATTTTGAAAAGCAATAATCCCCCTTTAAGTTCCGACCAAGAAACACAGAATTGGTCAAAAATTATTCGAGTTATAAATTTTTTTCCGATTTTTTTTCCAATTTTCGTTTTTCTGATACGGGCGGGTGGGGACGCTGGCTATCAAAAATTTATTAAAAATATTTTTAAGTGTCACATTTTGAAGAGGAATAATCCCCCTTTAATTTCCGACCAAGAAATAAGCATTTGGTCAAAAAATTATTCGAGTTATGAATTATTTTCCGATTTTTTTCCCAATTTTCGTTTTTCTGATACGGGCGGGTGGAGACGCTAGCTACCAAAAATTTATTAAAAATATTTTCAATTGTCACATTTTGAAGAGGGATAATTCGCCTTTAATTTCCGACCAGGAAATAAGCATTTGGTCTAAAATTGTTCGAGTTATGAATTTTTTTTCGCTTTTTTTCCAATTTTTGTTTTTCTGATACGGGCGGGTGGGGACGCTGGCTATCAAAAATTTATTAAAAATATTTTCAATTGTCACATTTTGAAAAGCAATAATTCCCTTTTAATTTCCGACCAAGAAATAAGCATTTGGTCTAAAATTGTTCGAGTTATGAATTTTTTTCCGAATTTTTTCCCAATTTTTCGTTTTTCTGATACGGGCGGGTGGGGACGCTGGCTATCAAAAATTTATTAAAAATATTTTTAAGTGTCACATTTTGAAGAGGAATAATCCCCCTTTAATTTCCGACCAAGAAATAAGCATTTAATCAAAAATTATTCGAGTTATGAATTTTTTTTCCGATTTTTTTTACAATTTTCGTTTTTCTGATACGGGCGGGTGGGAACGCTGGCTATCAAAAATTTATTAAAAATATTTTCAATTGTCACATTTTGAAAAGGAATAATCCCCCTTTAATTTCCGACCAAGAAATAAGCTTTTGGTCTAAAATTGTTCAAGTTATGATTTTTTTTTCGATTTATTTTCCAATTTTCGTTTTTCTGATACGGGCGGGTGGGGACGCTGGCTGTCAAAAATTTATTAAAAATATTTTTAAGTGTCACATTTTGAAGAGCAATAATCCCTCTTTAAGTTCCGACCATGAAATAAGCATTTAATCAAAAATTATTCGAGTTATGAATTTTTTTCCGATTTTTTTTTCCAATTTTTGTTTTTCTGATACGGGCGGGTGGGGACGCTGGCTATCAAAAATTTATTAAAAATATTTTCAATTGTCACATTTTGAAAAGGAATAATCCCTCTTTAATTTCCAACCAAGAAATAAGCATTTGGTCTAAAATTGTTCGAGTTATTAATTTTTTTCCGATTTTTTTTCCAATCTTCGTTTTTCTGATACGGGCGGGTGGGGACGCTGGCTATCAAAAATTTATTAAAAATATTTTTAATTGACACATTTTGAAGAGGAATAATCCCCCTTTAATTTCCGACCAAGAAATAAAACTTTGGTCTAAAATTGTTCGAGTTATGATTTTATTTTCGATTTTTTTTTCCAATTTTCGTTTTTCTGATACGGGCGGGTGGGGACGCTGGCTGTCAAAAATTTATTAAAAATATTTTCAATTGTCACATTTTGAAAAGGAATAATCCCCCTTTAATTTTCCGACCAAGAAATAAGCTTTTGGTCTAAAATTGTTCAAGTTATGATTTTTTTTTTCGATTTATTTACCAATTTTCGTTTTTCTGATACGGGCGGGTGGGGACGCTGGCTGTCAAAAATTTATTAAAAATATTTTCAATTGTCACATTTTGAAAAGGAATAATCCCCTTTTAATTTCCGACCAAGAAATAAGCATTTGGTCTGAAATTATTCGAGTTATGAATTTTTTTCCGATTTATTTTCCAATTTTCGTTTTTCTGATACGGGCGGGTGGGGACGCTGGCTATCAAAAATTTATTAAAAATATTTTCATTGTCACATTTTGAAAAGCAATAATCCCCCTTTAAGTTCCGACCAAGAAACACAGAATTGGTCAAAAATTATTCGAGTTATAAATTTTTTTCCGATTTTTTTTCCAATTTTCGTTTTTCTGATACGGGCGGGTGGGGACGCTGGCTATCAAAAATTTATTAAAAATATTTTTAAGTGTCACATTTTGAAGAGGAATAATCCCCCTTTAATTTCCGACCAAGAAATAAGCATTTGGTCAAAAATTATTCGAGTTATGAATTATTTTCCGATTTTTTTTTCCAATTTTCGTTTTTCTGATACGGGCGGGTGGGGACGCTGGCTATCAAAAATTAATTAAAAATATTTTTAAATGTCACATTTTGAAGAGGAATAATCTCCTTTTAATTTCCGACCAAGAAATAAGCATTTGGTCTAAAATTGTTCGAGTTATGATATTTTTCTGATTTTTTTCCCAATTTTCGTTTTTCTGATACGGGCGGGTGGGGACGCTGGCTATCAAAAATTTATTAAAAATATTTTTAAGTCTCACATTTTGAAGAGGAATAATCCCCTTTTAATTTCCGACCAAGAAATAAGCATTTGGTCAAAAATTATTCGAGTTATGAATTATTTTCCGATTTTTTTCCCAATTTTCGTTTTTTCTGATACGGGCGGGTGGAGACGCTAGCTACCAAAAATTTATTAAAAATATTTTCAATTGTCACATTTTGAAGAGGGATAATTCGCCTTTAATTTCCGACCAGGAAATAAGCATTTGGTCTAAAATTGTTCGAGTTATGAATTTTTTTTCGCTTTTTTTCCAATTTTTGTTTTTCTGATACGGGCGGGTGGGGACGCTGGCTATCAAAAATTTATTAAAAATATTTTCAATTGTCACATTTTGAAAAGCAATAATTCCCTTTTAATTTCCGACCAAGAAATAAGCATTTGGTCTAAAATTGTTCGAGTTATGAATTTTTTTCCGAATTTTTTCCCAATTTTCGTTTTTCTGATACGGGCGGGTGGGGACGCTGGCTATCAAAAATTTATTAAAAATATTTTTAAGTGTCACATTTTGAAGAGGAATAATCCCCCTTTAATTTCCGACCAAGAAATAAACATTTAATCAAAAATTATTCGAGTTATGAATTTTTTTCCGATTTTTTTTACAATTTTCGTTTTTTCTGATACGGCGGGTGGGAACGCTGGCTATCAAAAATTTATTAAAAATATTTTCAATTGTCACATTTTGAAAAGGAATAATCCCTCTTTAATTTCCGACCAAGAAATAAGCTTTTGGTCTAAAATTGTTCAAGTTATGATTTTTTTTTCGATTTATTTTCCAATTTTCGTTTTTCTGATACGGGCGGGTGGGGACGCTGGCTGTCAAAAATTTATTAAAAATATTTTTAAGTGTCACATTTTGAAGAGCAATAATCCCTCTTTAAGTTCCGACCATGAAATAAGCATTTAATCAAAAATTATTCGAGTTATGAATTTTTTTCCGATTTTTTTTTCCAATTTTTGTTTTTCTGATACGGGCGGGTGGGGACGCTGGCTATCAAAAATTTATTAAAAATATTTTCAATTGTCACATTTTGAAAAGGAATAATCCCTCTTTAATTTCCGACCAAGAAATAAGCATTTGGTCTAAAATTGTTCGAGTTATTAATTTTTTTCCGATTTTTTTTCCAATCTTCGTTTTTCTGATACGGGCGGGTGGGGACGCTGGCTATCAAAAATTTATTAAAAATATTTTTAATTGACACATTTTGAAGAGGAATAATCCCCCTTTAATTTCCGACCAAGAAATAAAACTTTGGTCTAAAATTGTTCGAGTTATGATTTTATTTTCGATTTTTTTTCCAATTTTCGTTTTTCTGATACGGGCGGGTGGGGACGCTGGCTGTCAAAAATTTATTAAAAATATTTTCAATTGTCACATTTTGAAAAGGAATAATCCCCCTTTAATTTCCGACCAAGAAATAAGCTTTTGGTCTAAAATTGTTCAAGTTATGATTTTTTTTTCGATTTATTTACCAATTTTCGTTTTTCTGATACGGGCGGGTGGGGACGCTGGCTATCAAAAATTTATTTAAAAAATTTTTAATTGTCACATTTTGAAGAGGAATAATCCCCCTTTAATTTCCGACCAAGAAATAAGCATTTGGTCAAAAATTATTCGAGTTATGAATTATTTTCCGATTTTTTTTCCCAATTTTCGTTTTTCTGATACGGGCGGGTGGGGACGCTGGCTATCAAAAATTAATTAAAAATATTTTTAATTGTCACATTTTGAAGAGGAATAATCCCCCTTTAATTTTCGACCAAGAAATAAGCATTTGGTCTAAAATTATTCGAGTTATGAATTATTTTCCGATTTTTTTCCCAATTTTCCTTTTTCTGATACGGGCGGGTGGGGACGCTGGCTATCAAAAATTTATTAAAAATATTTTCAATTGTCACATTTTGAAAAGCAATAATCCCCTTTTAATTTCCGACCAAGAAATAAGCATTTGGTCTGAAATTATTCGAGTTATGAATTTTTTTCCGATTTATTTTCCAATTTTCGTTTTCCTGATACGGGCGGGTGGGGACGCTGGCTATCAAAAATTTATTAAAAATATTTTCAATTGTCACATTTTGAAGAGCAATAATCCCCCTTTAAGTTCCGACCAAGAAACACAGAATTGGTCAAAAATTATTCGAGTTATAAATTTTTTTCCGATTTTTTTTCCAATTTTTGTTTTTCTGATACGGGCGGGTGGGGACGCTGGCTATCAAAAATTTATTAAAAATATTTTCAATTGTCACATTTTGAAAAGGAATAATCCCCTTTTAATTTCCGACCAAGAAATAAGCTTTTGGTCTAAAATTGTTCAAGTTATGATTTTTTTTTCGATTTATTTTCAAATTTTCGTTTTTCTGATACGGGCGGGTGGGGACGCTGGCTATCAAAAATTTATTAAAAATATTTTCAATTGTCACATTTTGAAGAGCAATAATCCCCCTTTAAGTTCCGACCAAGAAACACAGAATTGGTCAAAAATTATTCGAGTTATAAATTTTTTTCCGATTTTTTTTCCAATTTTCGTTTTTCTGATACGGGCGGGTGGAGACGCTAGCTACCAAAAATTTATTAAAAATATTTTCAATTGTCACATTTTGAAGAGGGATAATTCCCCTTTAATTTCCGACCAGGAAATAAGCATTTGGTCTAAAATTGTTCGAGTTATGAATTTTTTTTCGCTTTTTTTCCAATTTTTTGTTTTTCTGATACGGGCGGGTGGGGACGCTTGCTATCAAAAATTTTTTAAATAAATTCTTATTGGTCACATTTTAAGGACCATTAATCCCTCTTTAATTTGCGACCAAGAAACAAAGAATTGGTCAAAAATTATTCGAGTTATGAATTATTTTCCGATTTTTTTCCCAATTTTCGTTTTTCTGATACGGGCGGGTGGGGACGCTGGCTATCAAAAATTCGAACAATTTTATACCAAATGTTTATTTCTTGGTCACAAATTAAAGGGGGATTATTGCTCTTTAAAATGTGACTATTGCAAGTTTTTTTTGTAAACTGTAATAGCAAACGTACGTTGTTTTTGCGTTGATTGAATCGCATAGGGCCACCGCGCTACTATGTGTGTCGGCGCCTATGGATTTTTCTGATGGCTGGCGGCCGACGGGTCGCTAGTTTCACCGAGCCAATTAAATATTATGAAATTAAATTAATTTCAAATTAATATTTGAATCGTTTAAATAATTATTTATTAAATAAAATGTATGAATAGCAAAAATCGAATCTTTCGAAAATTATTCGATAATTTAGTTTTAATTTACTGACAAATCGAAATTAATTTTATTTATTATTCAATTGTATTTTAATAGAAATTAAATTTCTTTTTAATTAAAATAGAGATTATTAATTGGAAAAATTGAATTATTCAAATGTTTTTATCAAGTAATTTAAATAATAATTTTCGAAACATTTCGAAATAAATTATAAATAAATTTTGGATCTAATTTATTGCAAAAATAAATCAAAAAATGATTTATTTATTTTTTAATTGTATTTTAGTAGAAAATAAATTTTTCTATAATTCTAATTGAGTAATTAAATTCATTAATTAAAGGGAAAGCAAATTCATTTATCAAATACCACTGTCATGGCGACTCACCATTATTTCACTTGTATTTTGCCCGAAAGATAGAAAATATTTGGATAAGAGGTTAACTCCTGGAGATGTTGATCGCCTTGCAATAAATAAAAATCTCCACATCTTTGGAAAATATAGTGAAAAATTAATTTCCGTCCGGATCAACTTTCTTTGCCGGTGTAAATCGTCATAGGCAGAATCTGAAACAAATCAAAATTTCGATCGATAATCGTCTCGTCAATACAGCGTAGGCGGGAAAAATCCCGCAATTTCGTTCAATATAAACAAAATGGCGGCTCATCCACCCCCACATAGTAACAATGTCGATTTGTTTTTCCATTGTTCATGTTTATTGTTGTATTAACAAACATTGTTGATTTTTCAATCGTGTTATTTTTTGTCAATACAACAATATCAACAATATTGACGAAAAATAACACGATTGAAAAATCAATAATGTTGACTGATTTTTCGCTGAATAAACCAATATAGCCGTTCAGCAAACAACCAAAAACGAGCGATCAACAATGTTCAACACTCCGGAGACAGTAAAAATCAACAATTAGTCAGGATTTACAGTAAATTTACCTGCAATCTCGAAGAAAAAAAGAATAATTCAGTGATCACTACTCCGAACAAGTGGGGAAAAATGGTGGCGTGACAATGACCCAGATTCCACATTGCGAAAACGAAGGAATATATAGGAACATGAAAAAGGAATGTGGAACGAACTAAAAAAGATGGAGGGGGAGAAATTGTGGGAAACTTGCATGGCTTGCACCGAGTTGCACGTACATTTTTATCAATTAATCACTAATATTTCACACTTTATATGACTATTTTCGGTATTATTACTATTATCCCGATTGTATATTACGATATTTTATTAAAAGTAATTGGAATTAATCAAATATACTCACTGAAATATGAAAATCGGAAGACGAACGATATGGAAACGACCAGCCTAGCAGCGAAGCGACTCTTAACGAAGCAATGCTGCCAACCTAAAGTATACAAAGTTACTAGAAACGCCTCCGCGCCATCTGGCAACGTAATAACGAAAAAATTCAAATATTTAATAAAACAATTTAATTTATTAATGCAAAATAGTTAATAATTAATATGAAAAATAACAAAATAAAGTTAAATTCTATAAAAACATTAAAAACAAAAAAAAAATATTAATCCAAAAGGGGAAAAATAGTATATTTTACACTGAAAATATTATTCTTTTCCTTCTTATTATCAATCACAATTATTTCTGTTTTATGAAAAAAATTTTTTTTAAATGAATTAAATTAAAAAATTTAAATAATTAATAACAAAATAAAAAAAAAGATTATTATCGAAATTTCTTTCAGTTATTAACTAATTAATTAAAATTGTAAACTAATTGATTTTTTTAAACTAATAATTAACAAAATACAGATAAATAAAATAATTAACGAATAATTAATTATAATGATAACTAATTAATTATAATTAATTAATTAGTAATGTAAATAATATAAATAATTAACAAAATTTTAATTAAGAAAATTTTTCTAAAATAAAAAATTAAAGATATTACGAATAAATAAAAAATGTGTTTATTAATGTAAATATTTAATTATAATTATAACTAATTAATTAATTAGTAATGTAAATAATATAAATATTTAACAAAATTTTAATAAATTTGAAAATTTTTCTAAAATAAAAAATTAAAGATATTACGAATAAACAAAAAATATAAATGTTAATGTAAATTAATATTTATTTGTTTAAAAATTTGTAGAATATTTCTCCTTTTTACTCGATTGTGTAAAATGTATCACCCGGTATGTGTATATACTCGGTGAATAAAAAGTTATCTAAAAAATTAATTTTTTCCTTTTTCAAATTAATTTTTTTATATTTGAGTTTCAAATAAAAAATTTTATTCTTTGTGACGTTAAAAATAAAATATAAAATCTTTATGAGAAAAATTATGTTTGGTATTAGGGAGAAATTTGTCTATTTTCGATTCACAATTCACGCCAGGTATTTATTTTCCTCCGAGTATATTCACACACATGGTGATACAAAAATAACTCTCGTACACCTACAGTTATAAACTATAAAAAAAAACGATTCTGAAAAAAAATTATATATTTATTATTGCAAATTGTTATTTGATATTTACTTACGAAAAAAATTGTGCCACCTGAAGAATTAATTTATTTAGAAAAAATTCTAATTTTATTCCTGGACTGCCCGAATGGATCTGAAAAAAAATCAATATAATTTATTTAAAGTAGAAACAATTGTTTTTAATAAGTAAAATAATTTTTATTAATAATTACTACTCGTAATAATTTTGTTATTAAGTTCGTTAACAAATTTTATCGAATAAAACGAAAACACAATGAAAACAATAATATTTGTCAATAATTTTAAATTTGTGCAATATATTTATTTTACAATCGTAAAATTAACTAATAACAATTTCTAATATAAATAATTATTTTAATTATAAAATAATTATAATTCTTATTATTTATAAAATAATTACAATTTATTATTAAGTAAATTAAAAATAATCATTTTATTGGTATTTTAATATAATAATTATTAATTATACTTGTAACTGTTCTTTTTACGATTTAAAAAATATAATAATTTTACTATTATAATATTTATTTACGATAGTTTTCTGATTTTGAAAAATTAAAATTAAAATAATAATTATATTATTAAAAAATCAATAAAAAAAAGTTAAACAAGGAATAATTAATGATTAAAAAATAATTTTGATTTTGAAAGATAAAAATGAAAATAATTATTATTATTAAAAAAATCGATAAAAACAATTAAGCGAGGAGTAATGAATGATTAAAAAATAAAAATTGAAGTACTCAGTAAACCCAGGCAATAAAATTGTAACAATTTTATTTTCTCCGAATTTTTAGTGTTTTTATTCTCACGTTCCAATTGCTTAAAATTATTGACCTATATTATTGTATGCTCTAAAGGTCTAAATTACGAAACACGAGAGTAACACAATAAATTTATATAATTTATAAACGCCTTTTTTTTCATTTTGTACCGTGTGCGTATATAAGCATATGCGGTGATAATTATAATGAATTCAACACACTTCTCGTAATTGAAACGAATTAAAAGGAAAAAAAATTAAAGCAAAAAAAAAAGAATGATTCGTTTGTGGTTATATTTACCATTCTTTTTCGTCTTCGTTGTCCAATAAAATAATTTTCCAAGGCGACAAAAGTAAATTCCCAAAAAAAAACCTGCATAAACGATCTTATTTGACCATTGACCCTTTATGGAATATATTTGGGAACATTAGACTGTTTTTTGTTCCTCTTATTAGCATCAACGTGACTCTGCTTTTTCAGTTTTTTGATTAGTTTAGCCTCTTTTTCATTTTTTTTGATGTTATTATTAAAAACGGAGATAATTTAATTCATTTGAAAGAACACAGAATTGTACGTCGTCAAATGCGGAAACTACTTCTTCTGAAACAAAACGAATTTATTTTAACACTATAAAAAACAGTAATTAAATAAATTTTATTACTTGAATTACTATTATTATAATAAATTATTATTACGTGCGAGACATTCAAGAATTTAAACGAATTATAGGTTATGTTTGTATTATAGATTCGTTGGATTCGTTATAGATTTATTATCTTTTGATTAAAAGTTCGTTTTTTAATTATATATATAAATTTTAAATCAACTTTTATGGAATATTTTGGATTTAACTCAGAGTTATTAGTTAATTTGCAGTAGTCATTGATTCTATTTCTTTTTTACTCCCAAAAAAGGTCGTGTCACCAATGTGTCAAAAAGTTGTAAACATAACCTAAAATTTTTTGCTTCTTAGTTCTTAATACCTTTTTTTATAAGAGCGCGCGTTGCACGTTATTGTTATTGTTGTATAAAAATACTAAATTCTTTTTGTAAGGGATTTTTATTCGCAAATAAATGAGAATAGAAATAAATTGCTTCGAGTTAGCAAAAAAAGGAAAATAGATATTGCAAGAAATTAATATTTCGCAGGTAAATGGAAATGGGGTTCTGTCGTTCGCGAGGTCGATGCAAAGGTTTTTTAATATTGCTTTTCCACTGGATGATCCCGTGATAGCGCCACTTTATACTCACGTGGATACTCGAGGATCAGGAACGATTTATTGGACTGAAACAAATGCGCCGGAAATCCTTGCAAGGGCTGGTGGTATGGTTAGAAATTCTTTCAAAGGTGCTTTTCAATTTCAACCGACGCACGTTTTTCTTGCAACCTGGTTAGACGTTGGATACTACAATGAAAAAAGTGACAAGGTAATAAAGATAAACAAAAAATTCTCCAAAAGAATTAATCGAATTGAAGTGCTCGAAGTGTCAATTTAAATTGACTTACTTTTAGATTATATTAAAGAATTTAACCGAATTGTTATGTTTGTTTTGTTTATTTATATATTCCATTTTATATTTTTCCACTATTTTCTTAAATATCGTTCTCACTAATTATCGGTCAAAATTAAGTTTCATTTCAGTTTTCTTTTACTGGTATTTTTTACTAATTGGGATAATTAAGCCGCACGGTGACGCACGATTTGACGTTAGACTGCGACAATTGAAATGAGGATTAATAATTTCTTTATACGAAAATTTTTAGTTTTAAAAAACAATACTTGGTAATAATTTTCTTGGTAATTTTCAAAATAACCCAGAAAGCTATTATTGTGCAGAATAAATGAGTTATTTTGACTATAAAATAAAGGAAAATTAATATAATTGTTAAAAATAATTACCATAGGTGAATACATATCAAGCGGCGATATCCTCAAATGGAACTCATTCTTACGTCGAATTATTGTATCCACGTGATGGAATACAATGGATTCAAGCAGAATCTCATCCTAATGGACTTCCGGATGCAAAAGCTCAAGCTGGATTTATGAGTGAGGGAAGAATTTACGCTCTCACCGGTTCTGGAACGGATCAAATTCAAAACATCGACAAGTAAAATACCTTTCTTCACGGCCTTTTCATTTAACGTTTTAAAAAATGTTTTTTGCTTTTTTTACTATTTTTCACTCTTTCTTACTACTTTTTATTATTTTTCTTTACTATTTTTACTACTTTTTACTATTTTTACTCTATTTTTCACTATTGATTTTGTTTTAATCGATTTTATTTTCTCTCTTTTCAAGATTGTCCAATATTAATAGACCTGGCCATTGGATTTTCCAAGTTGGACCAATTCGCGATCATGCAAATGTCAAACAACCAGATAATGTCGAAGGTTTATTAATTTACTTATATTTCTATTATATATTTATAATTTTATATTAATTTAATTATTGTAAAATTTATTTTTTATTTTTCTACTTTTATTTATTATTCTTTTTATCACAGTTTACGTGGTGAGTTTTTTCGGTCTTTATTTGGAGCTAAAGGTCTCTATGCGACAAAAAAAAATTGCAAAAATTCAATTATGTTCAAAAATTTTTTATAATTCTCATGAAAATTTAAATTATCTTTTATAAATGATAAAATTCTTATCTAAAATTCAATTATTTTCAAAAATTTCAATAAAATTCGTATAAAAATTTCAATTCTTTTCAAAAATAACAATATTTTCGTGTAAAAATTTCAATTATTTTCAAAAAAAACAATATTCATCACGAAAATTCAATTATTTTCCAAAGCAATCAAATTCTTTGCAAAAATTCAATTTATTTTAAAATTCTTTACAAAATTTGAATTTTATTTATAAATAGCAAAATTTTTCACCAAAATTCCATGATTTACAAAATTTTAATAAAACTCTTGTCAAAATTTAAATTATTTATAAAAGTAACAATATTTATCACAAAAATTCAATTATTTTCTAAATTTTCTTTATATTTAATTGAAGAATTTCCGAATAATCGAAATTTCTGTAAAATTGAATTGTAAATAAATAACTTTGAAAATTCTCAAAGAACATTTTTGAAAATTATTAATAATAATTGATTTATAGAGAAGAATTTTAGTTAAAAATTCTTAAAAATAATAATTTTTTACAAAAAGAAGTTACTGATATTTTCGAATAATTTTCCAATTAAAGAAATTCTTAAATAAATAGAACATTTTTTTGACTATCTAATAATTTTTAGAGTGAATAAGAATATTCTTTTTTATTGTCAGGGAAAAAGTGAAAATTTTGTCTGGAAATTAGGGAAAAGTCAGGGAAAAACAAAATTAAATTTTTGTGCTAACTAAAAATATTTGTCGCAAGATCCTTTCACCGGAAAACGTCACAAGATTGAACAATAAATTTTGCTTTTCCTAATCATTTTATTATTTTTCAGATTCAATGTCAAATCAGTTGAAAACGTGTTCGATTGGAGCGACAAGTTGTCACAGTAAAGCTAATTGCGTTGATTACGAAAGTGGATTCTGTTGTCACTGTAAAGAAGGACACTTTGGAAATGGAAAATCCTGTTTGCCTATCGGTAATGAATTAATTGAAATTAAATTTTGTCTCGTAAGAAAATATTTCTAAAATATCTTTTTTTCTATTTCAAGCAATTAAAATTTTGCAAACGAAAAAAAGTAAAGAAATGGAAAGAAATGGAAAGACTTAAAAAGTCTCTGAAATCTATTCATAGTTTGCGATACGCCCAGGACATCTAACAACTTTTCTCAGTATATTTATGTACAAAACGACCATGCATCATGTATGAAATGAGTCGTAAGACCCTTTGAGAAAATCCTTTTGCTCTCAGATGCATTACACGACCCCTTAAAAATAAAATAGGAGAAAAAAATCGAGAAATTTTCTTTTCAAACGAATATTTCATAGCCTCTTGACTAAAAAATTCTCTTGGGATTTTTGTTTTGTTACCTGCGTAAATAAAAATAGATTTTTAGAAAGAAATTTAATTTGTAATTTTTAATATTTTGAAAAAATATGTAAAGAGTTAAAGGAAATAAGATTCGTCAGGATAAATATATATAATTTGTCAACTTTTCAGATATACCATTGAGGGTGATTGGCAGAATGTCAGGAACTATTAATGGCGAAAGTTTCGAGGATAAAGATCTTCAGTGCTACGTTCAAACCAAGGACGGAAGAACGTATACAGCTATATCGAGAGTACCGGAAGCCGTTGGTCCCAGCTTCCAACTACTTAGCAATCTAGGCAGCGTTATTGGATGGCTCTTCGCCAAACCGATTGGAGAAACTAAAAACGGATTTCAACTTACCGGTTAGACTCCAATTTGACGAGATTTTTATTTCTTTTCTTCAATTTAACAGATACGAGAAGAGAAAATTTATCCGAACATAAATGATGGATCGGATTTTTTTTTTTCTCTTGTAGTTTATCAAGAAGTTAACTGAATAGAAAATTCACCAAAAAACTTCTATTTGCCGACATTTAATAAATAATTTTCAGGTGGAGTATTCAATCACACGGCTGAATTACGATTTTCCTCATCGGGACATGAGGTGACAATTCGCAGTTATTTCATGGGTCAGGACGTATTCGGTCAATTGAAAGTCAATGTCGAGGTGAAAGGAACAATTCCACGATTGGAGAATGATGCACGAATTGAATTTACCGATTACGATGAACTTTTAACACGTGTTCATTCCGGTTCAATTCGTTCGAATTCGGAGAAAATTTACAAATTAATAGGCGTACCGGCTGATTTTAAATACACATTGGATCAAATTTTCACTTTTCCGGAATGTGCGTACGCACCGAAAATGGAACAGGAGACAATGAGATTGAAATTTTCGAGAGGTGTTATTACTTATGAGGCGAGAGAAGGAATTATTCGTTATGCAATGAATTCGAAAATTGCCCCACTTGAGGAGGAGGATCCTTGCATTCAGGGAAGAAGCACGTGCAGTGAACACAGTTCTTGTATTGTCGATGGTGATGATTTCAAATGCGTTTGCAATCCAGGGTAAAATTGATTATTAACTTTATTTATTGAGCTTGTTTACAATGCAGGACTCGGACCAAAGAGAATGTATTTAAAAATACGGACTTTACGAATGAAATATTAAAAATTACGGATTAATTACTGACAAAAATATAACCAGTCCGAGTCAAATAAGAAAACATTTTACTTAAAAATATAAATTAAATCATTTTATAACATTTTAACATTATAACATTTCATAATTTCAATTCAATTATTATCTACAATTTTTACCTAAAATTCTTCTTTAAATCAATTATTTTTAATAATTTTTGAAAAAGTTCTTTGAGAATTTTCCAATCCCTTTGTTTTCAATTCAATTTTACGAAATTTCGAGTATTCGGAAATTCTTCAATTAAATATTTATTAGAAAATAAAAACTTCGAATAATTACAAAAAAATTCAATTAAACTTTTTCAAAAATATTAATTCTACAGAATTATTAGTAAAAGGATGAAAAATTAAGATTTCCAAAAATTTTAATTTCAAACCTTTACAAAATTCAAATTTTTCTAAGAATTCACGCTGTAACGATTTTAATATTTAATTATTATCTAAAATTTTAACTGTAATTCTTATTTAAATCAATTTTCTTAAATTTAGAGAATTTAAAATTTCTTTTTAAATTCTACGAGAATTCAATTATTTAAATACAAAACTAAAAAATTGAATTCTTTTGGCGATTTTTAACAACATTTCTATGATTATTCACATTTTTTTTAAGGAATTGGATTAAAATTGTATTAAAAATAATTGAAAATCTTCAAGTTTTATTATTCCTGAAAATAATTAAATATCTGTAAAAAATTTTATTATTTATGAAAATAATTGAATAATTGCGAAGAATTAAGGAAAGAATTTATCAATTTTTTGTGAAATAATTGAATTTCTTAGAAGAATTTTATTATTTATGAAAATAATTGAATTTTTGCGAAGAATTTTATTTAATTTTATTTAATTAATTGAATTTTGGTGAAAGAATTTATTATTTGAGAAAATAATTGAATAATATTGTGAAAAATTAAAGAAAGAATTCAAGAATTTATCAATTTTTTAAAAAATAATTGAATTTCTGAGAAGAAATTTATTATTTATGGAAATAAATGAATTTTTGCGAAGAATTTAATTTAATTTTTTTAAAAATAATTGAATTCTCGTTAAAAATTTTATTATTTACGAAAATAATGAAATTTTGTAAAGAATTTTATGAAAATTCCTGAAAGTAATTGAATATTTCTGGGAAGAATTTTGATATTTATTAATAGAATTGAATTCTTGAGAAGAATTTCATTAGCATTTTTTAAATAATTGAATTTCAGTGAAAAAATATATTATTTGTGAAAATAATTGAATTCTTGCGGAGAATTTTATTAAAATTTTTCAATTAATTGAAATCCAGTGAATAATTTTATTATTTGTGAAAATAATTGAATGATTTGCTAAGAAATTTATAAATAATTTGCAAATAATTGGATTTATGTGAAATTTTTATTATTTATGAGAATAATTAAATGTTTGCATAGAATTTTATTAAAATGTTTTTTAAGTAATTGAATTCTTTTGGAAAATTTTATTAAAATTTTTTAAAAAATTGAATTTTGTAGAAGACTTTTATTATTCATAAATATAATTGAAATTTTGACGAGAATTTTAAAATATTTTTGAACATAATTGAATTTTTGCGAAGAATTTTATTACTTTTGAAAATAATTGAATTTCTGCAATCGTTTGTAACTTCTCAAAAATTCTCCAAATTATATCGTATAATTTATAAACTTTTTGTACTTTTTCAAACAAATTACGAACTTTACGGACATTTTTAAAAAAAAACTGACTTTTACAGACTTCAATAAAGTTTACGGACCTACACTCTAAATCTGAATCAGTGAAAATTTCACTGATTTCAATTCAGTGGCCCAGTTTTCTTTAATTCATCAGTGGGATTTCACTAACAATCAGTGGTTTTTACTGATTCTCAGTGAAATTCCACTGATTCATCAAAGAAAACTGGGCCACTGAATTGAAATCAGTGAAATTTTCACTGATTCAGATTTAGAGTGTATTTCGAGTCCTGACAATGTTTAGTAAAATTACATCTCGTATTAAAAAACATTTTTAAAAAACGTATAAATAATTAAATTGAACAATTTTCAGATATCAATATCTTTATAAGGAAGATAATTCTGCGACTTGTATCGATATTAACGAATGCACAGCTGGTAATCACGTTTGCTCTCCCGATGCTTATTGTATTAACAACGAGGGAAGCCACTCGTGTAATTGTAAACCTGGTTATCAAGGGGATGGACGAATTTGCGATAGTAAGATCATCTCTGCTTTTTAACTATGTATTTATAATCAATTTATTTTTACTCGTCAGTTAATTTTATAATTAATGTACCTGAAGTTATTGTCGACGCTCAGCAACGAAAAATATTTGAGAATTTTAAAGATAGAATTTCTTATATTCATCTAGAGTTAAAAAAAATTTTAGTGTTTTCTAATTAGTTTCTTTATTGAATTTATTTTAGAAATACCAACTTGCGATGAGACGCGTTGTTTGGAAAATGAAGAATGTCAGATAATTGGAGGTCTCCCAATATGCACCTGTATTCCTGGATACGATACTGTTGATCAAGTTTGCTCTCCAGTTTCCCAATGTGAGTCACTTTTGTTATATTGAATTTAAAGTACTTACAACATATTAATTTTAGTTCAAGTCAAATTTAACTTGAATTTATTGAAAGTGAACTTACCGTTGATATCAATTTTCAGCAACACCTTGTAATGTCGAAAACAATTGTTCACCATACGGCCTTTGCAGTTACGATGGAAATAGACAAGTTCACGTTTGTACTTGCCAACCGGGTTACACAGGTAAATTGAAACAAGAGAAATTATAAAAATAGAAAAAAATAAAATTTTATTATTCCAGTAAATAATAATTATTTGAATTACCAGGTAATGGATACGATTGTTTTCCCGAATCGGAAAGTGATGATAGACCAGGTCCTCATTGTAATCAAGGCGTTTGTATGTGTCCACTGGGTTGGGCGTATCATGAAAATGAATGCATCAGACAAACGGATGACAATCAAGACGGTAAGCATTAAAAAAATTAAAAAAAATAAATTTCAATTGTTTACTTTATCGCCAGGCAACTGCGGGAAAACAAATGGGAGTAGAACATTATTTATTCGTCATTAAAAGTGGAATGTTGCGCTAATGAGTATGTTCTTTAATTAAATCGTTCAGTAAATGAAACGTTCAGTAATCAATTGTAAATATCGATTGATTATTAGGACAATAATATTAATAATGGAGATAATAATAATCAATAATATTAATATTGAAGATAATAATTAGTAATGTGAATATTCAAGTCAAGATAATAATCAGGATAATAATCAAATTAATAATTTGTTTAATAATTAAATTAATTTAATAAATTTATTAGCTTATTATAAAATCTAGAAGAAAAGAAATTAATTTTTTTTGAGGTCAAACTAACGATTAACTTTGGATGCTGCATCCTGATGCATTTTTAGTATTGGCACGTCCGCTTCCGGCATGCTTCGAAGAATACTGTGTTTGTCCCATGGGATACGATTATGAGGAACTAGAAGATGTTTGCGTCCCTAAAGAAGGATACGACTTGATGACAAAAGGTCCTTCTGGATTTCATTGTACGAATTTCTTGCTTGGCTTTTTAAGTGCTTCGTCGCTTTTTTAAAAGGAAAAACATTCTTTTACCTCGCTTTTTGCATGTTACAAAGAAATTTGCACTTGAAAAATTTTTTACCAATAAGTCAAATATATATTTTTTTTAATTTTCTAATTTATTTTATTCATTTTCTATTTTATTTTATTCAGTCTCTAATTTATTTTATTCATTCTCTAATTTATTTGATTGATTCTCTAATTTATTTTTTTAAATCTCTAATTTATTTTATTTATTCTCTAATTTATTTTTTTAAATCTCTAATTTATTTTATTTATTCTCTAATTTATTTTTTTAAATCTCTAATTTATTTTATTTATTCTCTAATTTATTTTATTCATACGTTTCAAAATTTCCTTTAAAAAAAACACACAATTTCTAATAATTAAAATTGCACACGCTTTTCTTCAGTACCTTGCAACGTGATGAATAGGTGTCATCCTTATGCATCTTGCGTCTACGATACAATCACTTTGGAATATAGCTGTCAGTGTAATGCCGAATACGAAGGCGATGGTATCGAGTGCAATAAAAGAGGTACGTTTAAATTTAAAAAAAAACAGGCTTCGCACTCATCTACTAAAACCCACCTACTATTTACTACTTTTTTTACAATTTGCTACTATATTTGGATACTTTTTTAAATTTATGACACTAAAAGATACTTTTTTCTTTATTTTTGGGGGAAATTTGCTTCTTCATAAGAATTCAATTATTTTCCTAAAAAATAAAATTTTTCACGAGAATTGAATTATTTAAAAAAAAATTAAATAAAATTCTTCACAAGAATTCAATTATTTTCATAAATAATAAATTTCTTCTCAGAAATTCAATTATTTTTTTTTTAAATTCATAAATTCTTGAATTCTTTCTTTAATTCTTCACAATTATTCAATTATTTTCCTAAATAATAAATTTTTTCAGGAAAAATCAATTATTTAAAACAAAATTAAATTAAATTCTTCTCAAAAATTCAATTATTTTTTGAAAAATTGATAAATTCTTGAATTCTTTCTTGAATTCTTCACAATTTTTCAATTATTTTCCCAAATAATACATTTTTTCACCAAAATTCAATTATTATAAAAAAAAATTAAATTAAATTCTTCGCAAAAATTCAATTATTTTCATAAATAATAAAATTTTTCATCAGAATTCAATTACTTATAAAGATTTTTAAAATTATTTTACGCTAACATTTAATTATTCTCATAAATAATAAAAATTTCACGCAGAAATTCAATTATAATTTTTTATTTTTCCCCAAATAATTCCATTGATTTCATAAATAATAAAAAATTTTTTAAAAATTGAATTATTTTTATAAATACTAAAACTCATTGCTAAATTTCAATTATTTTTAATACAATTTTCATCAAATTCCTCGAAAAATGTAATTATTCTTAAAATTTTTATTAAAATTCTTCAAAGAATTCAATTATTTAAAAATTTGTTCAATTTTAAGAAACATTTAATTATTCAATAAATTTTCATTTTTATGTTAAATAATTGAATTCTCGTAGAAATTTCTAATAAAAACTGAATTGAAAATGAATTTCAGTTAAACATTTAGGTAATAATTGAATATTAAAAATATTAGAGTGTGAATTTTTAGAAATAATTGAATTTTGAAAAGGTTTTAAATTACAATCTTTGAATATCTGAATTTTTAAAATTTTGTGTTAAAAATGTTGTATTTATATTAAAATATTAAATTTAAATTGTTGAAAATTTTAATTGTTGTAAAACTGTAATAATATTTAAATTTTTACTTTGGAAAATTATTAATTTATTTCCTTAATTCCTGTGAACAATTTAAATAAAAATTTTATTAAATAACTTTATTTGTTTACTTTTAGAAATTACTTTTAAATATAATATTCTTTTTTCGGATAAAAATTTAGAAAATAATTAAATTTGACAAAAATGTAGAAGGAGGATTAGAATAAAAATAAATATTTTTGATTGAAATCAGGAAACAGTCAGGGCATAATTCCAAATAAAATGTTGAATCAAATTTTTGTGAATCGACTAAAACAATTTTCTTTGTATTCGTTAAAATTAATTTTCGATAGCTACTTTTTTAAAATTAATTATTGAGTGCGAAGCCTGAAAAAAATTACACCGCTGCTTAATTTTTGACAATCTCTCATTAATGAATCCTGCTTGTTGGGTATGTTGAACATTTCTTTAAATTCATAAAAACTGAATATTCATTAATGTCCCAAAACAGAAGTCTCCTGCTTCGAGGTCGATATTTGTGATCCAAATGCCTCATGCCGAAATGAAGATTCCTTCGCTAGATGCGTCTGTAATCCAGGATTTAAAGGAGATGGCACCGACTGCAGACCAATTGGTTTCAATCATTTTTTTTAACCATTTTTTTATTATACAAAATTTTTCAAAAGCTAAATTAAAATAAAAGTTGTGAATATATATGTGATATTAATTAAAAGGAGGGAAATTAATATCTTTTTTTTCGTTTTTTGATCTAGACGAATGTGATGATCATCCAGATTGTGGAAATAACGAAAGATGTCAATATAATCCAGCGAGTTCACGATACGAATGTTCCTGTATTCAGGGATACAGTAAAGTTGATTCACAGTGTATGATTTCGGATTGCGCGACAAATCCTTCTCTTTGTCATATTAATGCACAATGCTCAACGTCACATGACGGTGGCTCTAAATGTGTTTGCGTCAATGGATATCGTGGAGATGGAATTCTTCATTGTGTCGAGGATCATATCAACTGCAATGTCGTTAATAATTGCGGAAGAAATGCCGTTTGCGGATACAATCAAACAGCTTCTAATTACGCCTGCGTTTGTTTACCGGTGAGTATATTACTTTTTACTATATTCATTTTCCTCTACAAGAATTCTTCAATCTGTGGAAAAATTCTTATTAATGTTGTTCCCTTTCGCGCTTTCTGAAACAATTTAAAGTGAAAAGTAAGTTTTATTAACTATTCTATGCACTAAATAATAAAAATTGAATCTTCCAGGGATTCTATGGAAATGGATTTACCTGTCTGCCGCAATTATCATGTAAAAATGATCCAAATATTTGTTCTCATTACGCAGCATGTGTGCCTGCAGGACATCAGCAATTCACTTGCGTGTGTAATGACGGCTACATTGGCGACGGTATGAATTGTAGACCAACTCCGACACACGAGGCCAACTTTTTACTTGTGAATCAAGGAACAGCAATTCATCGAATTCCATTCTTCCCAACACGAGACAAACCCGGAAGTCCTATTATGGTTCAAAATAATCAAATGACAATTGCTGTCGCCATCGATTGCGCCCATGGAAAAGCGTATACCATCGACATTATCGGTATGTCAAATCAAGAGAATCAATAAGAATCAATAGAATCAATAAGAATTAATAGAAATAAAAGGAAATAGAAAAAAGAAATTATCTCCAAAAATATTCAATTTTGATATTTTTTGTATTATTTCCAGGCAACAGAATTATGTCATTAAATTATAATGGATCGAAAGTGGACAACTTCATTACGGGAATAACGAGTGCCGAGGGCATTGCTATGGATTGGATTTCTAGAAATTTATTTTGGACCGATTCGGCGAAGGGAACAGTTGAAGCTGCCAATGTCGAGACAAAAAAGCGCAAAGTCCTGGTTAAAACCGGTTTAGTTAATCCACGAGGAATCGCAGTTCATCCTCATCGCGGGTAATTAAAATTATCTTTAGAAAAATATTAAATATTAAAAACCTTTTAATTAAAATTTAAAGAAAGCAAGGCTCAAACTAGGTCCGTAAATCCCGTAAAGATTCGTAAATTTGATTGCAGTTCGAAGAAGTCTGTTTTTTAAAAAAACGTCCGTAAAGTCCGCAATTTGTTTGAAAAAGTACGAAAATTTCGTAAATTGTACGATATAATTTGGAGAATTTTTGAGAAGTTACAAACGATTGCAGAAATTCAATTATTTTCAAAAGTAATACGATTCTTCTTAAAAATTCAATTATATTAATATTTTTTTTAAATTCTCAAAAATTCTCCAAATTATATTTATAAATAACAAAAGTCTTCTACAAAATTCAATTATTCCAAAAAGTTTGATAAAATTTTCCAAAAGAATTCAATTACTTAAAAAGAATTTTAATAAAATTCTACGCAAACATTTAATTATTATATATAATGAAAATTTCACAGAAATTAAATTATTTATAAATTTTCTATAAATTTCATCGATAATAATTCAACTGTTTTAATAAATAATAAAATTCATTGAAGAATTTCAATTATTTTTAATACAATTTTCATCGAATTCCTCGAATAATGTAATTATTCTTCAAATTTTCATTAAAATTCGTCAAAAAATTCAATTATTAAAAAAATTGTTCAATTTTAAGAAACATATAATTATTCAATAAATTTTTTTAAAAATTTTAATTATGTAATTATTGAATTCTTGTAGAATTTTCTGATAAAAATTGATTTAAAAATCAATTTCAGTTAAAATTTTAAATAACAATTGAATATTAAAAACATTATAGCGTGAATTTTTAGAAATAATTGAATTTTGAAAAGGTTTCAAATTAAAATCTTTCAATATTTGAATTTTTCAATTTACTTTTTAATTAAAAATTCTGTAGTGAACTAATTTTTTTGAAAAATTTTAATTTCATAAATAATGTAAATTTTACAGGAATTCAATTATTTAAAAACTTTTAATGTAATTCTGCACTGAAATTCAATTATTTAAAAAATTCTAATAAAATTCTTCCCAAGAATTCAATATTAATAATTATCAAAATTCTTCCCAGAAATATTCAATTACTTTCAGGAATTTTTTTACTAAATTCAATTATTTTCATAAATAACAAAATTGTTCATAAAAATTCAATTATTTAAAAATTTTTAATGAAATTCTTCGCAAGAATTCAATTATTTTGACAAATAATAAAATTCTTCACTGAAATTTAATCAAATTCTTTGCAAGAATTCAATTATTTTCACAAATAAGATAATTTTTGACTGAAATTTAATTATGTATTTAAAAATTTTTAATATAATTCTTCGCAAGTATTCAATTATTTGCGGAAATATTATAATTATTTTCAAGGATTCAATTTTTTCATATTATATTATAAAATACTTTTTAGAAATTGAATTATTTTCATAAATAATAAAACTTATTACAGAATTTTAATTATTTTTAATACAATTTTAATAAAATCCCTCGAAAAATGTAAATATTCATAAAAATTTTGTTAAAATTCGTCATAAGAATTCAATTATTTAAAAATTTGTTGTCAAAATTCTTTAAGGAAATTCAATTATTCAACAAATTACCTATTAATAATTAATAATTGAATTCACGTAGAATTAAAAAAAAATTTAATTCTTTAAATTTTAAAACTTATAAAAAATGTATTACAGTAAAAGTTTTAGATAATAATTGAATATTAAAATCATTACAGCGTGAATTCTTAGAAATAATTGAATTTTGTAAAGGTTTCAAATTAAAATCTTTGAAAATCTTAATTTTTCATACGTTCAACTAATAATTCTGTAGAATTAATATTTGTGAAAAAGTTTAATTGAATTTTGTTTTGAAATTATTTGAAGTTTCTATTTTCTAATATATATATTTAATTGAAGAATTTCTAAATACTAGAAATTTCGTAAAATTGAATTGAAAACAAATTGATTTGAAAATTCTCAAAGAACTTTTTCAAAAATTATTTAAAAAAAAAAACATAAAATTAAAACATGAGGAAAACAATTGCTCCGAGTCGAAGACTCGGAGTGATCGATATCTTCATGTTTTATAGTTTTGAAAATATTTCATTTATATTTTTTTTTAATAAAATATTCTCTTATATTTCTCGGTCTGGTTAAATTTTTGTCAGTAATTTTTAATTTTTGATCCGTAAAGTTCGTATTTTTAAACACTTTCACTAATTCGAGCCCTGTGAAAGAAAAAAAAATGTAAAGAAGGAAGTTTATTTTGCTACAGGCAAAAATTAAAATAAAATAAATAAAATTGATTACAGAAAAATATTTTGGACTGACTGGAATCGTCAATCGCCGAAAATTGAAACAGTTAACGAGGATGGAAGTGGACGTCAAATATTCTTACAAGGTGATAATGTTAAATTGCCCAACTCTTTGGCAATTGATTGGGACACTGATGAATTATGTTGGGCCGATGCTGGAACTTTCACCATAAGTAATTTATACCATCTTGTTGATATAACATTAATAATGATTAATTTATAACCATTAATAATTATTAATTTATAACCATTAATAATTTTTATTCTAACACAAATTTTTCTGAAATTATTTCCTCAGGCTGTGCACACATTGACACAAAATACGTACACGTTATTGCTGAGTCGTTGCCCTATCCATTTGCAGTCGCAATATCGCAGAATCACTATTACTGGACCGACTGGAAAACGTTAGATAAAATTCTTTTTTCCATGAAATATTGTATTCTGTAATATTTATCAGTTTAGGGAGAAATTTTTCTATTTTATTCGCAAAAATAAGTGCTGAATTTTTCTCTGATAAAAAAGCAAGATAACTGATATTTAAGTTTCGGATATTTTTTTAACAGAATTAAGAATAATTTCTTTTGTTTTTAGGAAAACGATAGAAGTTGCTCTGAAGAATAATGGACAGAGGCGTGAACCTTTAAATATTCCTCCTGGAGGTAGTGGAAAATTGTACGGAATTGTTGCTGTTCCTGAAGCATGTCCTAGAGGTATTCGTATTATCCAACAAGATTTGCAAATTATTTACAAATTTTCTACAAGCTATTTTAAGAGCAATTTTAATTCTATTTTAATAACTATTTTATTTCTATCTCAATTCTATTTTAATAAATATTTTAATTCTACTCCAACGAAATTATTTAAATTGATAAATTAAATAATTTTTTAAATTAATAATTAAATAATTATATAACTATATAATAAATTATATAATAAATAATTTATCAATTAAATAATTTACATAATTTTTGAAAATGTTTTTACAGTTTCAAATGTCTGTCAATATGAGAATGGAAGGTGTAGCAAAGAACAACTCTGTTTGCCTGATGGACATGGAGGAAGATCATGCGTTTGTGCAGATAATGCCGTTGGAACTTGCACAGATTCGCGGCATCATCAATCGTAAACAAAATTATCATCTCCCGCGTCTGTAGTTTTAAGAATCTCAAATTTAAGAAAAAAAGAAACAGAAAAAGAGCTTTTCTTCCAAGAAGAATTGCCAAATTGTATACATGTAAAGCAAGAAAAGAATTTAGAACATTTTCCAAAAAATTTTCTAATTCTTTTTCCATTCTATTCAATTCTAGTTCTCCAAACAAAAACAAATTTTTGATGGAATTTAAAAAGAATATACAGTTAATTAATAATTATTAAGGAATAGTTAATTAATGAATTTTAATGAATTATGCATTATAATAGACTAATTATTAATTGATTGATAATTGATAATTATTAATTAATAATTAGATAATTAATCGTAATTAATTAATAATATTAATTGTAATAGACTAATTTTTTCTCGAGATACATTTTAATGAAAATATTATTCATTTTGTGAGTAAATTTTCAATCTCTTGTCATTGTAATAAAACGCAGAAAAAAAAACATCTCGCCGAAAAAAAAATCACCATAACTTATGCAAATGTGTAACTTTATTCATATATTTTCATTACCTATTTTCTAATGTAATGAAAATTTGTTGAATCGATCGTCAACATTTTCGTCTTAACTGTAATAATATTGTAATTAAATTTTATATTTTTATTAACACCATAAGTGCCACGTGCATTAATTTAATAAATAAAAAATGAAATTTTAACTGAATTTCGTTTTTTTTGTTAATAATATGAAAACTATTTAAAAAACAACTTTTTTTTCACAAAACGCTTCAAATTAAAAATAATAAAAATTTTATTATAATAAGTTTTTTATTATTTAATTATATGTTAATAAATAAGTTAATTTCTATTTTATTATATATTAATAAATAAGTTAATAATCTACTTGAACATTTTTTTAAATTGTTTAAATTTTCAACTAATTTTGAAATTTAAATTTAAATTAAAATTGCAATTTAATAAAAAAAAGGAAGTAGATTTGCAATAATAATAGAGAATCGAATTTTATTGTAACAAAATTATTATTAATGGATCAGAGTTATCCAGTGATTTGAAAATAATTCTAGTAGATAAGGCTTATTTTCTGTACAATCTTATTGTTAAAAAGAGGGGGATAACCACACGATATATTTACGCAGCGCTACTCTTTAAACGAAACAGTTTTAACTTTAACATTGTGACGACACTTTCGTTCTCTTTGGAAAGTACATTATTTTTTCCTTCATTTTTCAAGAAAGAAAATAAAAAAAAATGGCTACAGTGAAAAATGAAAAAATCGGCATCATTGGAAGGTAATTATATTATACAAATTATTAAAAGAAGAAAATAAAAAATGTAAAATAAAATATAAAAAAATAATAAATTCTTTTCAATTTGAAAGCAAAATATTTTTGTACAATATTCTAATTAATCAAATCGGTAAAAAAATGTGAAATTAAAAATAAACGAAAGTGTACGACTAATTAGTGGAAATTAAGACTTATTTTGTAGGGAAATTTTTTTTTTTTACAGAATTGAGAAACGTTTAATTTGACAGTTCAAAAAATCTCGCTCGTTTTTCCAAGGTTCTTTTAATTCAGCTTATTAATAATTGTATCAGGAATAAAATTATCAACTACTTTTCGAATCATTTTAATGACAAATAATAAGTGTGCGAAAGTTCGAAGAGAGATAACAGCCGAAGATTTTTTTTTTAATAATTAATTTCACCTTCTGTTCAAGTAGATAAATTTTTAAATTAACTTCTAGTTAAGAACGTTTTAATTTCTGGTTTAAAATGATTTAATTATCAAATTAATTCCTGGTTAAAAATGATTTAATTGTTAAATTAATTCTTGGTTAAAAAATATTTAAATTTAAATTTCTTAAATTGAATTTCTGATTAAGAATTATTTAATTTTCAAAATTAAATTCTAGCATATTGTGGAAAAGAATATTTCTCTAGATTTATAATCACTGTTGCATTTATGTAAATGAATTTTTCAAGAACTGTAAATATTGTTTCTTGCAAAACCTTTAATAAGCAGTAAATAGTTAATGCTTACTTTTACAAAAATCTTTTAACGACTGAATAAAACTCGCCTTTCTTTCGTCAAGAAAACTATTGAGTTTCGTTCTCAATTTCTTGTTGTTACGGAATATTTTTTCGAATAAGAGATTTTTATTAACATTGTCTCAAAAATTTTGCTATTAAGAAATTTAACTATTTAATTATTTAACAATTCCAGAATTTAATTATTTAAAAATTCAACTATTTAATTAATTAATTATTTAACAATTTAACTATTTAATTATTTAAACATCGAACTATTTAATTAGATAACAATTCAACTATTTAACAATTTAATTATTTAACCATTGAACTATTTAATTCTGTAAATATTTAAATAAATAATTAATTTATGAATTTAATGATAAATTTTACATAAAAATTTCAGTGGTCTAATTGGTCGCAGTTGGGCAATGCTTTTTGCCGGCACAGGATATCAAGTAATAATTTACGATATTGTCCAAGAACAGATCACAAATGCATTGCAAGATATTAAACAACAATTAAATCGATTAGAGAGTGATAAACTTTTAAGAGGAACATTGACTGCTCAGCAACAATTTAATCTCATTAAGGGTAAGTTTTAAATTTTGATTTAAATTTTTTTAATTTTTGTTTATTTTTTAAATTTTGATTAAAATTAAAATTTGCAAATTAACAGGTACGTCCGACTTGACGGAAATGGCGAAAGGCGCAAAACTAATTCAAGAATGCGTTCCAGAAAATTTGGAACTCAAGAAAAAAGTTTACGCACAACTTGACAAAGTTGTTGACGATAAAGTGATTCTATCATCATCAACTTCCACCTTCAAACCTTCACTTTTCAGTGAAAACTTAAAGCATCGCGAACAAATAATTATCTCCCATCCGGTGAGTAAATTCTCTTTTTTCAGATTATAATTTTAATTCGAAAGTATTTTTCCCTTTTTAAATTTTAAGCAAAAAAAAAAAAAATATTTTATTTCTAATTGTTCTTATCATAGATTAAAGTGTTTTACTATCTTGTAGAATGTTGATAGCACAAGTCATGTGACCTTAAGATCTCTAGAATGCTTGTTTAACAACTATTCAATATAAATGCTATAAATTTGCAGATTATGAGATTTTTTCTTGTCTCCAAGAAATAGAAAATTGTTCTTCCCCTTTTTTGTAAAAATAAATTTCTGTGAATTTCAATAATTTTTTTTAGGTGAATCCCCCATATTACGTTCCTCTTGTAGAAATCGTGCCAGCTCCATGGACAAGACCGGAAATTCCTGTTCAAACTAAAGCCATAATGATCGAAATTGGTCAAGCGCCGGTTGTTCTCAGTAGAGAAATCGATGGATTTGCTCTCAACAGAATACAGTAAGAAAAGATTATTACATCAATTAAAAAATTCCCAATTCCACTATATTAATTAATTTTACGAAGTAAAATTAAATTCAAATTTATGAAGTAAAGTTAAATTAAATTTTACTTTGTAAAATTAAATTCGTTAAAAAAAGTTAAATTTGTAAAATTTAAATTATAAGACAAATTAAATTATATATTGTTCATAAATTTAATAAAGGAATTTAATTCAATTATTCTAGATATGCAATTTTAAACGAAGTCTGGCGTTTAGTCGCTGATGGAATTTTAGATGTGAAAGATGTCGATACGGTAATGAGTGAAGGACTTGGAATGCGTTACGCTTTTCTCGGAGCACTTGAAACTGCCCATCTTAATGCAGAAGGTAAAGGAGCAAATAACAGATTTAAAATTTAAATACAAAAAAAATAAAAAAAATTTTCTAAAAAAATTATCCAATTAAGAAATTTAATTTAAAATTGTCGATTTATTTTTAAAATTGCCTTTATTTATCTTGAAGATATTTAAAATTAACTTCTTATTTTTCAGGAATGAAAAAGTATTGTGAAAGTTACGCGAATAGTATCTACAATGTGAGTAAAAATTTTGGACCAGTTCCAAAATTCGAGGGTGAAATGGCAAAAAAAATAAGCGAGCAATTAAATGTAATTTGTCCACTCGATAAACTTCAAGAGAGACGGGCATGGAGGGACACAGCTCTCACGAAATTGTCAATTCTCAAGAAAGAAATGAGCAAAAATGAAAAAAAGTAACTTGTTTAAAGATATAAATTTTATACGTACTAATATAATAAAATTATAAATATTAAACTGTAAATTTTGAGAAAATTTACTGAAAATTAATTTCTTTTAAGTTCACAAAGTTTACAGACTTTGGATAGACTTTAAGGAGCAAAAAAAGTCGATTAAAAATTATTATTTTGTATTTTTCTGACTTTACCCTTTTACTGATTTCTAAATTTAATTATTCAGAAATTTTATAAATTTGTTATATACTTCTTATTCGTTTGTCCACGGGAAATAAAATTTAAAATATTTCAATTTAAAACCTAAAAATAAATGGTTTCTAGAAATTACAAACTTCAAATTATTTCCAAACTTCTCTTCAAATCTCCTTCCAAAATTCAATTATTTTCTACAATTTTTAAAAAAACTTCATCTCTAAATCAATTATTTTTAATAATTTTCCGAAAATTCGTCGTGAATTAAATTATTTAAATATAAAAAAGTTTAATTTTTTATAATTGCAACTGTCCATGTTTTTTTAAAAAGATTTTAAAGTAATTTTTGAAAGATAATTGTAAATAACAATATAAATTTTTTTCTTGGTTCGTCATAAACATAGGCCTCGGATCGACTTTAAGGTGCAAAAAAGTCGCTTTAGTCGATTTAAAATAGAAAAAAAGTCGAAAAAGTCGTTTATTCAATTCAGAGTCGTCACAAAAATTTTTTTTTTTTATTCTTCTGATCTTTCACTGATTTCTAAATTTAATGATTTAAAACTTGAATAACTTCGTTGAATAAATATTGAAATACTTTTTGTTTTTTTTTTTTTTGAAAATTGTCGAAAATGCTATAATATCCGAGGCCTGTAAACATTGTAAACTTGTGAAAATTAAGAATGTATGTACTCTAATAAATAAATAGAATTTAAAATTAAACTTTGATTTTTACGAAATTGTGTTTATTAAAACTTACACCATTTAATTGTAGGTAATTGAAAAAAAATCACTTTTAATTTAATTAATACGAATAAAATCTGTAATGAATTAAATTCTGGATAAAAATTGTTAAAATTAAATTAAATTCATTAAGAAGTGATTGGAAATTATGTAAAAGGAAGAATAAGAAAGAGAAAGCTCCGGATTAAGTGATGGACACTTATTTTTTATTTTCCCCTACAAAAAAAATCCTTATCGTTTACCTCCAACACGTGGGGCACTCTTTTGCTGTACTTTCGCGGCCTTTTGTTTCGGGGCGGCCTTTGGCTTAGCAGGAGCTGTGGCCTTCTTCGCGACTTTCGTTGCCTTCTTCTGTTCCTTTGCGGCCCTGAAATTACAAATTTTCATTGTTATTTAAATTGAATCAAATAGAAATTTAACTATCGTTCATTACAACATTTTCTTAATTATTTATTTAATATAAATATTTTCTTTATAGGAGTTTAAAAAACTCCTAGGAAATTTATATAGAAGTTTCAATGAACTATAAAGGAAGAAACTATATAGAAAAAAAGAAAAAAATGAAATAAAATAATTAATTAAATTAAAATTAAGTTTCGTGTAATTAAAGAATTTATTCTAATTATTGTTCTGTTTGAACCCGCAAAGCCAGACAGTGTGATTGCATTGTGCCACAATTCTGGGTGAAGCAGTCCTGGGAATTAATTTAAGACATTCTGAAAACTAACAAGAAATAAAAGTTCTTGCCAGAGGAACAGCTGTCTAACTAGAGGTAATTTTTTGTTCTTTTACCAAATAACTAGCGAAAATTAGAATATTCGTAAGATTTATTAGAAAAATCTGTGTTTATCAAAGAAATATTCTAATTTCCAAAAGTCGAATAATTTAGAAAGTTCATAGATTAACAAAATTCCGTTGCAGAATGTTAGTTTAGAAATTTCTCGAAACTTACTTAATAGCTTGATCTCTTTGTGCTTTTCGGATTTCTGGTTTCATATTCCGTTTAGCCAAAATATCGGTCAATGAAGCGCCAACAATGGCTCTCTGGAATTTTTGCGTGCGACGGGTCCTCTTTTTCGTTTGCTCTTCCTCCTGACCCTTCTTGTGCTTACGCCTGGAGAACAAATAAAAAACTATTAATTCAATACATTAAAATTGCATTTAGGAAAAATTGAAACAAAGTTATCGATTTTTCAAATAAATAAACCTGAAAAATTTGAAACTCTAGGAGTTCTTATATTTTAAAAACATTTCTCCTTCCAATTTTCTTAAAAGATTAAATTTATACTTTAAATGGATTCAAAAAGGATTTTTTTTAGTTAAAAATAAGTGAAAGACTGTATCAGAGAAAAAAAAACGCTTGAAAAACTTTGTCAGACGCGGAAAAATCGTCATGTTGACAGCTCTCTGTGTTTGAGGTTAGGTACACCGCAAAATTTTGCAATGTTTACACCAGGAAGTAAATAAATGATCAATATTCACCTGTACAAGACGGTCCACGTCACTTTTCTTGGATTCCTCTTCATGAGATGTGCGGATTCACATTTTGAGTTGAGGAAAGTGAAGGACTATTGAGAGAAAAAGAGGTTATGTTAAAATTCGTAATTTTCTTTCTACTAAAAAAATACCGATTTTCTCCAAAAAACGATAAATTTGAGTTAAATTACAAAAAAATGATTATTGAATTATCAATAAAACATACCTTTCCATCAACTTTAACCATGGTTTTTCCATGGCCTGGATAAATTTTATATCCACTGTACGCACAAAGTCCGATCCTAAAAATATTAAGACGAAATTAATAGTTAATACTTGCGAATAACGTTTGTTTAACATTTTTAATGAAAAGAACGACGATTTAGATGATTATTGTGGATTTTCAGTTTAAGATTAGCACGCCAACTTACTTCATTTTGATGGATAAACGTGAAAAGAACAATGAAAACACAAGCTTGATGTAAAAATGGCCGAAAAAATTGTTTTTCTTAGTGTCGACGTCTGTCATCAGACGGAGCCTCTGCAGTTGGTCCATAAGAGGAGCGCGAATTTTCAAATATTAAATTCTTAATTTGTCCTATTTAGATGTAAACCTTTTGTAAACATTTAAGAAAAATTTACATTAAAGTTGGTAAATTAACAAATAGGTAAAATTGCAAATAAGTGAGTAGAAAAAAATTAATAATTAGATTTTCTTTCATTTTTGTTTATTTTTAACTAGTAATTAATTCGGTAAGAAATACTAGTTGCTATGGTAACGATTAGATTTTAGGGGACAAACAAATAATTTTCTAACCTAACTGAATATTTTTAAGTGATTATTTGTTATTTAAATTTGTTACTTAAATGAATATTTTAACGCAGAGGAAATATTCTGCAATATTATTTTTACAATATGTTTTGTTAATTTTTGATATTTCGGTCAATTCTTTTGCTAGTTTTTCGAGACCCAGGCCGGTCGATTTACTTGTTCTTTATGTGTAAGTTCTTCTTATTGCAAAATAGTTTTTTTCATTTTTGAGTTATTATTTATTTATTATTTACTATTATTATTTACTATTATATGAGAAATTGTCAATTTTTGATGATATTTGTTATTATTTATTATTATATAAGAAATTGTCATTTTTTGATGACAATTGTTATTATTTATCATTATAGGAGAAATTGTCGATTTTTGATGATTATTGTTATTATTTATCATTATATGAGAAATTGTCGATTTTTGATGATTATTGATGATAATTGTTATTATTTATCATTATATGAGAAATTGTCGATTTTTTATGATTATTGGTGATAATTGTTATTATTTATTATTATTTACCATTATATAAGAAATTGTCGATTTTTGATGATTATTGATGATAATTGTTATTATTTATTATTATTTACCATTATATGAGAAATTGTCGATTTTTGATGATTATTGATGATAATTGTTATTAAATTGTCGATTTTTGATGACACTTGTTATTATTTATTATCATTTACCATTATATAAGAAATTGTCGATTTTTGATGATAATTGTTATTATTTATTATTATTTACCATTATATGAGAAATTGTTGATTTTTGATGATTATTGATGATAATACTATTTTTATTATGTATCCCTTAGTCTTGTTTAATAAAATAATAATTGTTCTTCTGATCTAATTATTTTTCTAGAATTCAAGACTTTTGTTTAATAGTTGCTTTAACTATTATGCTCGCTAGTTTTTTCTCAACGTACGTTTTTCAGGTAAATATTAACAATTTAAGTTATAAAGAAATTTAAATTTAAAGTATAAATTAATTTTTAAAAAAATATAATATTTGTAATTTAATTATAATTTTTTAAAAATAGGTTGGATTGATACAATTGCTTTATACGAAATTTCGCATGACACTTGTATTGTGTGTCATCTACATAATTTTGAGTATAGGATTGCATTCATGGCACATGACAATTCACTGGCCAAATCCTTTCGATCACTATTGGACGAATGGTTTTCATAGTTTATATTTTACCCAAAGAGCTGGTAAGTATTTTTAAATTCTACTTTAAATAATTAAATTTAAAAAATTTAAATTTTAAAACGAAATTAAATTTTGTTTTTCTTTTAATTAAACTTTTTTAGTTGCAGTTTTGTATTACTATTTTTACAAGAGATCTTCATTGAAAATTGGAGATCCGAAATTTTACGAAAAATCGACTTGGATGCAAAAAGAAGGTCTTCCATAAAAAATAATATGAATTTCGCCTGTTTCCTAGTTGTAATTTTGTATATAAAAAATAAAACTAAAAACTAAAATTGCATCGACTTCTGACATCCCCTTAAGCCTTAATAGTGGGAAATTTTTAGAAAAAAAAAATGGAAGAAAGTGAATAAATTAATAAAAGTGATTTATTAAAAGATGTTGAAAATTTAAACTGATTCAAGCAACAAGAGCACTTGCTGTTGAACTTTCATATTTCCAGCTTGGTGGTAAAACAGATTTTTGTTTATAATAACGTGCGAGCCGGTGAATTCGCGATTCGACGAGAATCAAACGGAACTTTGAATCCTTGTCTTTGCGATTACGCTCTAAATGCTTTCTGATGGCCACAGCTTTCTTAATTAAATGATATAAATCTTCAGGAATTTCAGGGGCAAGTCCCAGACTTTTGAGAATCCTCAGAACTTTGCTTCCTGTTCGGAAACGTGCTTGTGCGACACCATAAGAGTCACGCAAAATAACACCTGTAACCGGAAATAGTAAATTAGTTATACAAATCGAAACAAAATTATTAAACTATTTAATTACTACTTAATAAATAGAAATTAATAAATAAATTAGTTAATAAATCAAATTGATTAATTAATTAATTTATTGATTCAATAAATTGAAAAATTGAATCGAATAACTGAATTTCGAAAATAGGGTTCAACTTGAAAAATCGTAATTCAAGATTCAGTTTAAAATTAATAAATAAAAAATTTACCAATTTGACTTGGTGTGTGACCCTTTTTTGCCAATTTAAAAATTAAATCCTTCGTGTCTTCTGGAGTGAGTTTCAGCCAAGTTGCGATACTTCGCCTGTAAGGCAATGCTGACTGGGATATACCCTTTCTGTGAAATAAAATTAAAAATATGAATTTCGAATAGAATAATTGTTTCCAAAAATAAAAGTAAATAAAATGTATTTTCACTTCTAAAAATTAGACTAATTTCAAAAGAAAGTGTAATAAGTCACTGCGCCAACTATAGAACATAACCTAAAAGACTTTATAAACAACACGTATTTAGTACGCGAGGAAACATTGACATATTGACAAAAAACTTTTAAATAGCAAAGTAACATCAAATGTAGACGAATTTAACAAAATGTAAAGTAAAAATAAACAAAGTTTGATTAAAACACATGGAAAATGAAATAAAAACACATGGCACATGGCTTGACAGTGCAGCAGAAAAATTCCGAAACAATAAAAAGGAATGACAATAGGGAAATATTTCACTTTTCACATATTTCACAAAGTCGAATATTCTAATTGCAACTGTTATTAATTTGTTGAGGGATGAAAAAAATACGAAAATTAGTAATTAATTACCCTGGAGCGTGCATACGACCCATGGTGACGATTTGAACCTGGGATTGTTGGGATCAAGAAAGGAAAAATGAAACAAGATTGAACAAGACAGCGAAAAGGTAAATCGGGGAAATTCGGTAAAACCGGTAAATCTAGAGTGTGGTCTTGAAATTTGTCGTGTGGGGCGCAAGTATCCTTTTCCACCTACCAAGCATTGTTATTTTGTTTTCGAATATGGGACACAACATCCCGCAGTAAATTTTTTGTTTGTCAAAATTTGCAATCCCTGCAAAACATGAATACACAACAAAAAAAACTGTTCACAACTTCTTAACAATTTACACCAACACTAGAATTATTTTCCTTTTAAATTCTTAATAAACCTTTAAATATCAATAAATTAACAATGAAGCAAAAGTTCATCTTTCTGTTATAGAAGAATGAAAATTATAACCTAAAAAACAATATTCTTAAATATGGATTATTTAGGAGAAATAGTTGTTCTTGGTATTGATAGTTTAATTTTCGGTCTATGTTTAAAAAATTATTATTATTGCAAGAATGCCATCAATGCTGTTAAAGTAAGTTTTTTGCTTGAAAAGAATTTTCCTCAAAACGCACCCAATCATCTTATGTAAATATTGTGACATTCATACGTAATTGTTTTCTTTTTCATTCAAGAATACCGAATTCCACGAGGTGGGTCCGAGTTTAAATAAAGCAATAAATGATGCAGATGGAAAAATTAAATATATCGCTATAAAAGGAGCAGTTCTACCATTAGGAAAATCTTTACGAAGTATAAATAATAAGGATGTTACCGGTGTTATACAGAAATTAACACTTAAGGAGCATGTTGTTGCTAGAACAAGTGCTGGCTTTTGGTAAATTAAAATTGTTTATCTCTTGTAGGATTTTCATTAGTTTTTGATCTTAGAGTCTTTTTCACAGGGTTTCTACAGAAATCCGAATTTAAAATTCCATATCTTTTCTTCTTTCTAGGCTTTTTTTACGATATGATACTTTTTTTTAGATTTCATCCACTAAAAGTTATTATTTCTGTTTTTTTGGAGAATTAACACTACTTTAAAGTCGCTAATACTAGGAATCAAAAAACTATTCTCAAAAATGATAATCAAATTCTTTAAAACGATTCATTTTTTTTTTAAATATTCGAAATTCAATTACTTTCAATATCTAGTATTTTTATATAAAATTTTACAAAATAATTTATTTATTTTTTAGGTCTGATCAAGAACGTACTGTACAGGAAGTGTACAATAAAATACCTTTTGCCTTATGTAATGGATCGTTTAAAGTTGAAATTATCGATGCAATGGCTGCTGAAGTTTTGGACATGGATACAATATCAGATGTCTTTGAACCTAAAGTTCCCACATTTTCCGATCACTTATGGGGATTCTTTACTGGTTTGTATATTGTCAGAGGAAAATTTAAATTTCAGAACTAGAGTAAAATATAACTAAAATATCAGAGTTAGATATGAGAAATTAAAAATCGTCTCTTAATCCTTACCGACTTTAAATTTAATAGGAGTTAGACAACGTGGTTTACAATCAACGGAGGAAATGTTGAGGGAAGGATCAATTATAACTGGAATTGGAGAATTAACAAAACCTGTCACAAAGCCAGATACTCCTATATTACAACCTCCAGTTGATGGTACTCCATTCTTCTTGACCACAATGTCCGTAAGTTCCCTTCTTCGGAGGCTGGATGATCGCAAAAGGACTTACAGGTCATCTTCAAATGCTCAACAGAATAAAAATAAATTTCTAATAAAAAATAATTTTTAAAAAATAATTTTTAGAAAGAATTTTTTAGAAAGAATAATTTTTCTATTCTTGTTTAAAATTTATGTCAATATTCTTCAGATGGTTGTGCATGATGTTCGGCGCTATTGGACTGATAATTGGAGGTTTAATAGTGCGTCACTATTGGAAGGACAGAGAGGAGGAACGAATTGCCAAAGAACTTCGCGATTCCCTCGCGGCATCACGTAAAGAAAGAAGGCAAAAAGTACGTGACAATGATCTCACAGAAAATCTTGCCTGTGTTGTCTGCCGATCGAATCCACGAGAAATTATTCTATTGGATTGTGGCCACGTTTGCCTCTGCGAGGATTGCTCGGAAGGAATAGTTGGTGGATGTCCCATATGTCGTGCGCCTATAAAATTCAAATACGCAGCCTACATTAGTTAAATTAAAAACTTGATAAGTGAACCAAAAAAAAAAGAAAATTAGAAAGCATCCTTCACCAAAGTTTACTTCAGAAAGAAACAAACATCTTCCAAAAGTCTTTCTTTATACTTTAAAAATTTTATTTAAAAATCAAAAGCACAGAAAATAAAAAATGGGACTGAAAAAATTGTTAACGTCTATATACTAGAAGGTAAATTATATATTTATTTTACATACATTATTTACATGAATTATTCTGTTTTTTCGAATTTATTTCCACAATTTTTTCTGAAAGAAGGAATCAAAAGGTAAAATTTTTAATTTGATTCCTCTTTTCAGTTGAGTTTACACGTTTTTTTCGAATTTATTTTCGTAATTTCTTTTGAAAAAAGGAATCAAAAGGTAAAATTTTTAATTTGATTCCTCTTTTCAGTTGAGTTACAAGGTGATGAATCCATTATTTGTTTGACTTTATTCGTTTTGCCAATACCAAGTTTTGGTAGTCCACGATTTAGACCCTCCAACAATATACAAGCTTTGCATATTTCTTGACTGGAAACAAAACCACAGCGGGTACAATTTCGCCTCTCGGGAAATTTCACGGTATTTTTTATTTGTAATCGTTCACCTGAAATATTTTTCGGAAATAAATTCTCAATTCGGTTGAATTTAATTAATTAGTAGAAGAGAGGAGGGTTTTTTTAGTTACCTGAGTGTATTATATCTATAATACTGGAAGGTCTAATTTTTTCTAAATTTTTCAATAAAGTTCGTGCGTGTCCTCGATACGCGTTCGGTGAGAATATACATTCGGTTGAAAAATAAATAAGACGCTTAAAATACGCGTACATCACTATTTCCTTTTCGTATGTATACTTTAGTGGTTTACATCGACTGATTGCGCCTTCACTAGCCTAGGGGAAATTAAATACAATATTTTTAATTCTTATCACGTTTCTAAAAATTTAATTTTTCGTTTTTTGCTCGTTTTTTTATATACAAATAGAAGTAGTATTTAAATATTATGTATAATTATTTGTTGATAAGTATTTAAGAAGATAATATAAGTATTTCGATAGGTAGCATAAGTATTTAAAATAAGTAGCATACTGCAAAAGGAAGTATCTTAAAAGTGACTACAAAGTCACTTAATTTTTGCAGTGCACAACAATTATTTAGAGAGTGAGAAAAATGTGAAATTTGGCTTATTAGATAAAAGTAGAAATCTCTGAACTCACTGTTACAATGGACGTGCATCTTTGAAGTCTTGCAATGTCGCCTCGCAAAACATTCATTAAAACTGTTTCGGCAATATCGTCTGCATTATGACCAGTCGCTATGCAATTCACTCCTAAAAGAGCGGCTCCACGATCTAGAGCTTGACGACGAAAAACCCCACAAAATGTGCAATTATTTTTACGACCTATCTAAATTGAAGAAATAAGAAATACAATTTTCGATTTTGAAAAAGAATACGTATATTGTTGTAGAAAAATTCTTAAATACCTCTTTCACAATTTCATCCATTGTCCATCCGTAGAGATCTTTGTAGGATAGAATTTTTAGAGGCATATCATAGTCATCCCTATTTTTCTTCACCGTTTCTAAACTGTCGTCCCTGTAGCCTGTAATAATTTTTTATTTTTTTTAGTATTACATTGATTGCTAAAACACTGAACATGAAATTAATTGCTAAAGCATTAAAGTTGAAATTGATTGCTAAATCATTAAACATAAAATTGATGGCTAAACATTAAATTGATTGCTTATATTGATTTCTAAAGTACTTTTAGAAAGTGGAGTTGAAAAGAGGATAGCAAAAGGTAATTTTTAGCAATATGATAATAATAATACGGTTTGCAATTTAAAGAAATGGAAAGTACCAGTTATTCCCTCGTCGATTGACAAGAGAAAAAGATCGAGTCCATAATTGTACTTTTCGTTCAATAATTTTAAGACGTATGCAAGAACTGTTGAGTCCTTTCCTCCGGATGCACCGATTGCAACTTTATCGCCAGTTTTAAATAAATTGCCATTAATTATTGTATTGTGGACTTCTGATTCGAAGGCACGGAAGAAGCACTCTTTACAGAGAGCATTTCCTGTTTTTGGCCTCTGCAATAAGAAATTTTAAAATAAGTGTTAAATTAAGAGTAATTTTAAGGTAGCAGCTAAACACAACTACAGCATCTAAACTTGCAGCAAAATTGGCAATATTGCTACAAGTTTCAGAATATTGAGGCAATGTTGGAGGATATTAGGACCTTTACACTCAAAAAATTATATTCTGCATTTAATCTACTTAAATTTAGAATATAATTTTTTCAGTGTAGGCTCTGGGATAATCGTAGGATTATCCAAAATATTTGTATGCTGTTAGGAACGGAATGACGTTATTATAAAACATATGTATAACAATTGTGGAAGAATTCTTTGAAATATTTATTTGGAAAAGTCTTAAAGGCGAAAATGGGTGTTAAATAACATTGGTTGTCTAGTTTTAAGTCCGATTTCGTCTAAAGTAACTTACGTTGTTCCATAAATGTTTCCTTAATGTCTAAGTAATAAACTGATTTCGGGACCTACATTGCAAAAAGAAGTACCTTAAAAGTAACTAAAAAGTGACTTAAAACATCTTATATGATGTTTCTGTCCTAAACAACTTAATATAAAATGTTTTAAGCAGCTTTGTAGTCACTTTTAAGATACTTAATTCTTGCACTGTAAAGTTGGCTTATTTTTATTTTAAACCCAGAAATCAGTTGACTTTTAGTTAAATCAACATTCAAGCTGCAAGTGCTTTAATTTCTTGCTTTTACAGTCAAAAATTTTGAAATTTAATTTTAAAAACTAAGAGTTTTTCAGAACCTTAGATTTTAAATCTAAATCAAAGGATTTAAAATCTAAATAAAGGATCTATAATCTAAGTCAAAGGATCTAAATCTTTAAATCTAACATTATAAGGATTTGAAAAATTCTTAGTTCTTAAAATTACATTTCAAAATTTTTGACTGTAAAAGCATTTCCTTAATATTGAAAAAACATTTAGAAAATTTAAATAATGCTGCGCAAGTTAGGGGATAAATCTAAAAATCCGAATTTTAAGTACAAAAACACTTCTTATGATATGAAATATAAAAAAATAACCTTCAAAACCGCTTGTTTGCCACACTTTGCAGAGCACGTAACTGTCATTTTTAAAGAAACATAAATAGATTTGTTTCAAAAAACTAAAAATTTTTAAGGTACAAAGAATGTTAACAATTGTAAATTCAGGCCACTTTTAGTTGCTTTTAGCATAATGGTTGAATTTTAAGGTTTTGCTAGGTCTACCAGTCTACTATAGTGACGCAAGAATCGTAAATTCGTAAATTTCCGTAGTAAAATTAAACGCAGAGTCTCTGTTATTTCAACACTCGTTGAATGACGAATTTCAAAATGGACGCAAACTGGCTGACACTGCTCTTCAAGGGGTACACAATTTTTTTTTTTTCTATACAAATTTCGAATCTATGAATTATCAATTGGAATTTTAGTCTTTAACGAATTTTAATTTTTTAACGAATTCCGTTTTTAGCGGATTTTCTTAAAAATTGAAGAGCTACTATTTTTATAGAATTATAAAAGCGAATTTGAATTTTATATCGTTTTTTAACGAATCTCGTTTTTAACGGACTTTTTTTAAAATTTGAAGCTACTTTGAGGTTTGAATAATTTTTAATTAGGGGATAATTTTATTGAATTTCATTCAACGAAATCAACGAAGTCAACGAAATTGAACCAAACGGACGAAAGTCAGCTGCCAACCACCTAGCGTCCATCTTGAATTTCCCCCTCCAAAACTCGATCCACCTTTCTTCTCCTCCATTAAGCTTCATTCCTACAGCCAATGTGTTGAACTTCAGCATTTCTCAGCATCTCTCAAATATTCTGAAATGGAAAAATTATATAAAAATATACAATTTTTCTTTCATTGATAAAGAATACTAATTTCCTGAAAATACGCGGTTGAAAACTGAAAACAGTTTTTATATAAAATTTCCTATTTTACAGATTTAGAATTTTGTATAAATTATAGTAAATAATGAAGTAAGTAAAGAAATGACGAAAGGTAAATTTTAATTGTAATGGAAGTGGAAAAAAAACACTAAAAACAAAAAATTTGTATTTTTCGGAAAAGTCGACCGCTCTACTGATTTTTGAAGATAAAGCACTGACTGTTTAATATTTAGTGTTTATGATTTTTCTTGTGTCTACTATATATTTATATTTATATAGGACGCGGGGGTTACTATTTTATTTTAGTGTTTGTTGTTGCTTACACATTTGCAGTTTGTATAGTACTACGCACACGCTGAAAATATCTTGCCCCTATAATCAGACAAACGAGCCTTTCTCGTGGAAAACACGATCGATGAGACGTGTACAGACAATAAATGCAGGCAACTCGAGAAAATATATAGCATAAATGTCGGCATTTCTACACTTCACTTCTTTTTTTTTTAAAAGAAGAAAACTGTACGATTAAAAATTTTATTATACAAATAAAAAATTTTATGTTTTCTAAATTTCAATGATATTTTATTATAGCGCTAAATTACATTTTTTTAGTACATGTTTTTTTTTTCATTTTATGCATCAAATATATGATAACAATTTTACGATTGAATTTTGAGATTTAATTTTAAGATTCAATTTTAAGAAACAATTTTGAGGGGTAATTTTAAGGTAAAATTTTAAGGCACAATTTTTGAAGTGTAATTTTAAGGTACAATTTTAAGATACAATCTTAAGATCACTGTTTTATTTTAAAATTATTAAATTGATACCAGTAAGTGGATGGAATCATAATTTGAGCTAAATTTTTTAGTATCATTTTGACCCAATTTGGTGTCAATTTGATACTTTCAAGAAAACTGTGGTATACAATTTTAAGATAAAATTTTAAGAAATACAATTTTAAGGAACAATTTTAATGTACCTAAACAATTTTAAGAAATACTATTTTAAGGTATAATTTTAAGATTAAATTTTTAGAAATACAATTTTAAAGAACAATTTTAAGGGACAATTTAAAATTACGTATATAGCAAATGATAAGCAACAGTCAAAATGAAACAATCCTATTTTGGAAAACTGTTAGTCTAAAAGGATAGAATCAGTTATTTAACATATAAAATTAAACATAACGTTGAAGTAGATTGTGAAATGTAAATGAATGTGGTCCAATTTTGCGGTTAATTTAAACTATATAGTTTTTGATATGCATTTTCGTGTGTTCGTTTAATAAATAAATTATACTACTTGAACTGTAAGGGTAATTAGGAAATGTAATCCAAATAAGACTATTCAAATTTGTGCTTTCCACGAGTTACATACAGCTAACAAGTCTTATTTAGCTTAAGGGTGTGCAACTCGAACCGCAAATTCTGGCACGACCCACGCATATTTTCCAAGAATGCATCTAGAGGGTGCTCTAATTGTGAGCTAAATGCATTTAAGCTTTTCCATAATTGATGTCATCCGTTATGAACCCATGAAAGGTGTAATGTGCCACTTAACACAAGGTGGAGATTGACAATGCTCAAGCACTTCTTCGTCAGCTATTTTTTACTATTTTACTATTTTTTACTAAATTTTACTAAGTTTTACTGAATTTTACTATATTTTACTAAATCTTATTACTAAGTTTTACTAAATTTTACTAAATTTTACTATATTTTACTATTTTCTTGCTATTTTACTATATTTTACTATTTGTTTGCTATTTTACTATATTTTCCTACTTTTTTCTGTATTTTACTAAATTTCACAATATTTTACTATATTTTACAATTTTTATTTGCTATTTTACTACATTTTCCTAGGGAGCGTTCACAAATGATGTCACGCAATTTTTGGAGATTTTCAACCCCCCCCCTCCCCCTGTCACGCAATTTTTGCAATTTCACATGAGAAAAGTACATTGTGTTACGTTTAGTGAGATCCCCCCCCTTCCCCCAAAAGCGTGTCATCATTTGTGAACGCTTCCCTACGTTTTTCTATATTTTACTATTTTTTACTAAATTTTATTATATTTTACTATATTTTGCTATTTTAATATATTTTACTAAATTTTACAATTTTTTTGCTATTTTCCTATATTTTACTATATTTTACTAAATTTTACTTAATTTGACTATATTTTACTATTTTTTTTGATATATTTTCCTACGTTTTTCTATATTTTACTAAATTCTACAATATTTTAATATATTTTACAATTTTTTGATATTTTACAATATTTTACTAAATTTTACAATTTCTTTTGCTATTTTACTATATTGAATTCTATTTTTTTTGCTATTTTCCTATATTTTCTTACGTTTTTCTATATTTTACTACATCGTTTCATTTTTTTTTTTGCTATTTCACTATATTTTACTATTTTTATTTGCTATTTTACTATTTTTTTTGCTATTTTATTACATTTTCCTAAGTTTTTTTATACTGTACTATTTTTTTTGCTAATTTATAATATTTTACTATATTTTACTATTTTTTTATAATAAATTTTACTATATTTGACTATATTGTACTAAATTTTACAATATTTTACAATTTTTTTTGTTATTTTACTATATTATAATAATTTTTTCTGCTATTTTACTAAATTTTACTATTCTTTTTACTATTTTTATTTGCTATTTTACTATATTGTACTCAATTTTACAATATTTTACTCTAAATCACTATTTTTTTTGCTATTTTACTGTATTTTACTATTTTTCTTGCTATTTTTTTTACTATTTTACTATTTTTTAAACTAAATTTTACAATATTTTACTATATTTTACAATTTTTTTTGGTTATTTTACTATATTATAATAATTTTTTCTGCTATTTTACTAAATTTTACTATTCTTTTTACTATTTTTTTTGGGTATTTTACTATTTTTATTTGCTATTTTACTATATTGTACTAAATTTTACAATATTTTACTCAAGTTCACTATTTTTTTGCTATTTTACTGTATTTTACTCTAGTTCACTATTTTTTTGCTATTTTACTGTATTTTACTATTTTTCTTGCTATTTTTTTTACTATTTTACTATTTTTTTAACTAAATTTTACAATATTTTACTATGTTTTACAATTTTTTTTTGCTATGTAACTATATTTTACTATTCTTTGCTATTTTACTATATTTTACTGCATTTTACTATATTTTAATAATTTTTTCTGCTATTTTATTACTTTTTACAAAATTTTACTATTCTTTTTACTATTTTTTTGTTATTTTTTGCTATTTTACTGTATTTAAACTATTTTTCTGTTATTTTTTTGTAAAATTTTTGTTATTTTACTATTTTACTTTATTTTACTAAATTTTACTATTTTTTTTACTATATTTTCTTTTGCTATTTTTTGCTATTTCACTGTATTTTACTATTTTTTTGCTTTTTCTTTTATTTTTGTGCTTTTTCTACCATTTTAATTGATATTTTACTATATTTTACTATTTTTTTGCTTTTTTACTATATTTTCCTACGTTTTTCTATATTTTACTACATCGTATCATTTTTTTTTTTTTTTGCTATTTCACTATATTATTTTTGATTCGTTTTCTGTCTGAATTTGATATCCTTAGAAATACTGTGATATTTTACTGCATATATTTTTCTATACTCTTCGAACCACCTTGAAAGCAAAAATAAGCGTTAATATACTCCTTTTTTTGCACAAATGTTTAAAGTAAAATCAGTATAAAATTCACAAGGACCACAATGTATAAACAAAAATAAAGGCAGATGTTTGCCATGCAAACCTCAAAGGTCGTAGCAGTAGTAGCTAGTATATAGTGTAATGAAACTTTCAACCCATTTTCCACTCTTAACTTTTCAACTCGAAATGAAAATAAATTTTCTAATATTCCCAGTGTCCTGGAGGGAGAATTCTATTTAAGTAAATATAAATTTATTTCCTTCTATTTAAATTTATAATTTAAATTTACATTTAAATGGTGTTTGTAATGATTATTATAATATGCAATGCATTATGGTTTTTAATACATTAGAATGCTTTCACCCTATTTTTGGTATATTTATGTATTATATATGGAACGTGGTTAAATCAGAAATAATAATATATGGGTGCGCCTGCTTTAGGGTGTAATAATTCGTATAAATTGTGGTCATTTCCCGAAGAGTATATATTAGGCCATTAGATTAATTCCTCCATTAACGGGTGACAATCACGTTATTTCAATTATCACTGTCACTTTATTTTGATGCGGTCCTTTTTTCTGCTAAATTTTAAATTTTATTTTGTAATTATTTTTTTTTTTTTTTTTGGTAATATTAATTTTATTAAATATTGTATTAAATACATTTCGCTGTCATTGTTTCGATGATAAATGACAATGCCCGCACGACAAGGAGAGTAGAATTTAAATCACCATTGTGAGATGATGTTATCGGCGTTTACTATCTATATATGCATTTTGGGAATTCATCATGATATCGCAATGGAATTGGATTTATTGATTCCAAAATTGCAGGAAAAGTACGCAGTCATCTTTGTAAAGTGCGTCTATTCATGGAAGAGAGTATAGTGGCCCAGATGTCTAGGCTATTTGGCTGCGTTCGTCCGAATTCACTGGTTTGGATTCTCCTTGTCCTGTCAGGGGATTATCGCATTTGTAGCAAACCCATTCACTCCATTCCAGACATTCAAGAGTGAAACTATATCTCGCATACCGTAACTATCGAAAACTTGTAATCAGCTGTTACCTACATTGGACTTTACGTTGCCTCAAGACTTTGATTTTGTGCGCAGTTTAACTGTTGTGTAGATACCTTTATAGCGATTTTGCCTCGACCCCCCACTACTCGAAAAAGGCCGATTAGTCTAGGATCATAATCGCTGTTCTAGGCTAATCATTTTTAATATTAAAATTATTATATGATATTATCACTCGGTTGTTATAAATATTTAATAAACATTGAATTTGTAATATTAATTTTATACCTATTTATTAAAAATTTAGAAATTTTTAAATACTTTTACTGTTTCGAGCCCTGTGAAAAAGAAGAATTGATTTTTCACTTAAAACGTAAAAAAAATTACTTAGAATTTAGATGTTATATTTAAAATTGCACCATATACGCTTTTTTCTAAGTGCACTTTTCAATAAAGAAGAGAAAAAAGTAAATGCAGAATAAAAAAGGAATTTAATTGAAAAGATTCTTGACTTTAGAAATTTAACCGCGTACAAAGTCTTGTAGAATAATCTTCCCTATATCAAAATGGATTTAGGCAAAGCTGTTACGAAAATTCCTGACTAGAATCAAAAATAGCAAGGAAGTAATATAAAAAGCTCACATATTTTTACCTCACATACTAGCAATTATTTCGCACCGAAAAATTGTATAAAAATAAAAATAAACTAAATAATATTGTGATATTGACATTCGGGGTTGAATATTTATCGCACCATTGAAAAGTGTGAAAAAGTAACCTGCATAGTTAAATGCGTCAACTTGTCACAGCAATATTGAATCCCCTCCTCCACCCTCTCTATCCTACATGTATAAGACTTTAACCCATTTAGGGAAAATTGATTGATTCGACAAAGTTTCCTTCATTTTTTTTTCATTCTCATATAAAAACCAACCAAATGCAATCTATCAATCGATTTTATTAAATGGTTATAAAGGGCGGACGTGAGGCAAATTGAAAGAAAGGTTTATACATATATACATATAGCTATAACGGTATAAAATTTTGTTGATTTTGAGTAATGTATGTCTCTGTACACCTGTCACGTGACAACATGGTGTAGATGAAGATGTAAAAAAAATGTGCTGAAAAGCGTGACGTTTAGTTTATGAATGGATTGGCTTTTTTCCACTTTTCGATTAATCCAAATTGAATGAAATTGATTGGAATGGTCTCAATACTCGAATCATTCAAATTGGAGTCATTCAATTTTTTGTATACTCTCAATGATAAATTTTGTTTTTAATATTTTACGCATGGTTTAATTTGAATTATTAGTTTTTAATTCGATGAATACTATATAAATTAGTGATGAAAAAGTCCTCCAGTTATGTAAATTTGAAACAAATTGTACTATGGTTACTTTTTATTAATTGTGAATTAAATTAATTTGGGTGACCCAGAAATTAATTGGTATTGTTCTAGCCATAGATTAGGACCAGAAAATAATTTTTCATTAACAACTGTTAATAAACAAAAGACAAAGTTTGCTGAAAAAATTATTTTTCATCTTCTGCTGATTATCGGCTGTGGTTACTTTTTATTAATTGTAAATTAAATTCATTTTAGTGTCTGAAATATTTATTGGTATTGTTCTAGTCATAGTTTAGGACCAAAAATTAATTTTTTATTAATAATTGTGAATAAACAAATCACAAAGTTTGACCAAGAAATAATTTTTCATCTTCTGCTGATTATCGGCTGTGGTTACTTTATATGAATTGTGAATTGAATTAATTTGGTTATGAACTATTAATTGGTCAATTAGTTTCTAGTCATAGTTTAGGACCAGTAAAATAATTTTTATGACTAAAATTGTGAATAAACAAATAACAAAGTTTGACCAAAAAATTATTTTTCATCTTCTGCTGATTATCGGCTGTGGTTACTTTTTATGAATTGTGAATTGAATTAATTTTTATGACCCAGATATTATTTGGAATTATTCTAGCAATAGTTTGGGACCAGTAAAAAATTGTATGACTAAAAATTGTTAGTAAACAGAAGATAAAGTTCGCTCAAAAATAATTTTTCATCTTCTGCTGATTATCGGCTGTGGTTACTTTTTATGAATCGTGAATTAAATAAATTTTGATGACCTAGATACTGATTAGAATTGTTCTAGAAATAGTTTAGGACCAGTAAAAATTTATTTGAATTAGTAAACAGAAGTTAAAGTTCGTCAAAAAATAATTTTTCATCTTCTGATTATCGGCTGTGATTACTTTTCATTAATTGTGAATTAAATTAATTTGGGTGACCCGGATATTATTTGGTATTGTTCTAGCCATAGTTTAGGACCAGAAAAATAATTTTTTATTAACATTGAATTAACATTGAATTTTCTCGTTTAAAGAATATGAGGTATGCAGATATAAAACTCGTGGATGACGTTGAGAAAAGAAGTATTCGTGTGAGTATTAGATTGAGGAGAAGGGGTCTGGTCACCCAGTTTCCTTATGGTCTTCCGCGTCAGTGCCAGTGGTAGACCTTGAGAATACACGAAAGCATCGTGCCAATAAAAGAGATGCGGTTGGAACGTCGGTCAATGACGTCTCGACCATGATCTCATGGTGTTTTATAATTCTATTTTCATTACATTTCATTCGAAATTTTACACAAATTCACTTAAAAAAACGTGAATCTTTCAAGTGTCAAAAATTTTATTCTACTTGTGTGACTTGTGTAATTATTCTTGTTTCACATGTGGTACCAACTTATCAGTGGCCTTCATTTAAATTTTGGTCCACATCCCAATCGGAGAACTCAAATGTTTTAGAGTCAAATGATTCTAGTGCTCGACTTGCTAGGGGTGAGTATTCAATTGCTCCAATAAACTTCTCCTCTCTCCCCCCTCTTTCTCTTCATTCCTCTTATCCTCCGATACTCTCTCTCTCTCTCTCTCCTCTCTCTGTGTACTTTGCTAATTACTCGTTCGTCGATCACTGCCTAGCAGTAATTGACTTGCCACCTATCACGACAGTTGGTGTTCGGGCTCCAGTTTTCCAAGAGGAAAACTCTTCATTTACTGCTTCAGCAATCGTTAATAAAAAAAAGCCCAAAACAAATGCGATTTACGAGTCGATTTACGAGTTTTTTAGAGTAAATAGAACATGAAATCGTTCTTTATCAGTCTAGCTGGATTATATACCCCTTTTTTATGAGAGATCTCAAAGCTAACTTCGTTTGTATTAATTTCGTTTTTTTTGTCCTTCTATCAGGCTTCGCACTCATCTACTAAAACCTACTATTTACTACTTTTTTTCAAATTTTCAATTATTTTTTAAAAAAAAGTCGAAATTCAATTTATTTTCAATATCTGGTATTTTCATAAAATTCAATTATTTAGAAGAGAAAATGATAAAATTCATCAACAATTCAATTATTTTCATAAATAATACAATTTCCACTGGAATTCAATTTTAGAATAACATTTTCAAAAAAATTCTTTAACAACATTTTTATACAATTATTCTTCACAATAATTCAAATACTTTCATTAATAATAACATTTTTCATGGAAATTCAATTTTTTTAAAAAAGTTTTTGATAAAATTCGAAGCAAGACTTCAATTATCTTTATAAATAATACAATTCTTCTCAGGAATTCAATTATTTTTATAAATAATAATATTCTTCTCAGGAATTCAATTATTTTTTAAAACTTTAATAATAATCGTTGCAAAAAATCAATAATTTTCATAAATATAGGTATTAAAACTCATCGCAGAATTTCAATTATATTTAATAAAATTTTAAATGAATTTCGCAAAACATGCGCAACCTTTCTTAAAAATTTTAATAAAATTTATTAAAAGAATTCAATTATTTTAAAAAAATTTTAATGAAATTCTTCATATAATATTTAAATATTGTTTTCAATTTAATTTGAATAAAATTCTTTGAAAGAATTAAATCATTTTCATAAATGATATATAATTTTTAAAGAAATTAAATTATTTAAAACACAATTTTCATAAAATTTTTTGAAAAAAATCATTTTTTTGAAAAGATTTTTTAAAATTCTTCTCAAGAGTGCAATTATATTAAAAACTTTATTAAACTTCGGTGACAAAAATTCAATTATTTTCATAAATAATAAAACTTATCTGCAGGATTTTAAATATTTGTAATATAATTTTAAATTAATTCCGCTAAAAACGCAATTGTTTTTAAAAAATTGAATACATTTCTCCAAAAAAATTCAATTATTTAAAAACAATTTGATATAGTTTGTTTCTTAGAGTATAATCATTATTTTCAATTAATTTTCAATTACATTTCTTGAATGAATTTTATTATTATAAAAAATTTTAATGCAATTCTTCGTAAAAATTAAATTATTTTAAAAAATGTCGATAAAGTTCTTTATAAAGAATTCAAATTTAAGAAATATTTAATTTCAAATTAATCGAAAAATTTAATTATTTTATTAGAAATAAAATTTTCCACAAGAATTTAATTTAAAATAAAATTTTTAAAAATAAAATTTTCATAGTATTTATTATAATTTTAAAAAATTTATTATTTAAAACAATGTTTGTAAAATACTCATGAAGAATTCAATTATTTTCAAAAATATAACAAAATTTCTCAGAGAAATTCAATTTTTTTTCAACATTTTAATAAAATTATCCTGTAATAATTCAATTATTTTCATAAATAATAAAATTCATTGGAGGATTTCAATTACTTTTAATATAATTTTACAGGAATTGCTCAAAAAATGTTAATTATTAAAAAATTATAATTTTAATTCCTCGAAAAAATTAATTATTTGAAAAAAGGTTTCTTTAAATTCTTTGGAAGAATTCAATTATTTACACAAATATTAGAATTTTTCATAGGAATTCAATTATTTTTTTTTTATTTTAATAAAATTCTTCCCAAGAATTCAATTATTTACATAAATAATTCTTCGAAAGAATTGAATTATTTTTGAAAATTTTAATAAAATTCTTTAGAACTATTCAATTATTTTTATAAATAATAAAATTCATCTGCGGATTTCAATTTTGTTTAATATAATTTTACAGGAATTGCTCAAAAAATGGAATTATTTTAAAAAATATAATTTCAATTCCTCGAGAAAAAAACAATTATTGAAAAAATGGTTTTTTTCAAATTATTTTTAAGAATTAAATTATTTAAAGATAAATAACAGAATTATTCCCGGGAATTCAATTATTTTGAGGCATTTTAGTAAAGTTCTTTGCAAAATTCAATTATTTTTATAAATAACAATATTGATCAAAAGAATTCAATTATTTTTAAAAAGAATTCTAATAAAATCGTTCGCAATAATTCAATTATTTTCATAAATAATAAAATGCTTTTTAGGAATTGAATTATTTTCAAAAAAATGTTATTAAAATACCAAAACAAACATTTCATTATTGTTAAAAATTTCAATAGAATTCTTTGTAAAATTTAATTAATTTTAAAAACTTTTCGCAATTCAATGATTTTCAATATCTACGATTTTTCAATCTATTTTCATAAAATTTCCAAATAGAATTCAATTATTGAGAAATTTTTTGTAAAAATCTTCCTGAGAATTCAATTCTTTTCATGAATAATAAAAATGTCTCAGGAATTCAATTATTTAAATTAGAATTTGCATGAAATTCGTCGAAAGAAATGAATTATTTAAAAATTTTTCTAAAATTCTTTGCTGGAATTAAATTATTTTTATAAATATTTAAATTCTGTCATGAATAATATAAAATTCGTTGCTACTTAATTTAGTTGGAAAGCTACTTTTTGCTGCTTTTTAAAAATTAATTATCAAGTGCGAAGTCTGCTTTTATTTATTTTTCTATTTATTAGTTTTTTGAGCAATTGAATTCATTATCAAATTTTCAATTGAAATTTTTATTTTTAAAATTATTCTCGACGCAGAGTTAATTAAAAATCGATTCAGAAACTATATATATATGTATGCAAATGTATATATTATAAAAGTATAATTATTACGATCGAAGAGAACAAGTATAGCTTTTTCATTTTTATCAAATGGAACATCGCTTTATTTATCAAGTGTATTTTAAGTATTTTAAGTATTTTAACTATTTTTAATGATTTTATCATTCTGATATGTTTTATATGTTCATTAATTTTCATAACGGTTTATTTGCACCTCTGACCTCCGGTTCAATAAACTTGGTCTCATTCTAATTTTGAAATGTTTGCTTATATCAAAATAATTTCCAACTTTCGTACAAATATATATACATACATCTATAATTCTCGATTATCCTCGCTAAAAACTTTAATTCAAAGGTACGTAGACGGATTTATCTAACTAGTGCGGTAGTAAACAGGTAAAGTTAATAATAAACCGTAAAGTTAATAAGTAAAGTTAATTAACAGTATTAACACTGTTGCTAATTAACGAATTGAAAAAAGTTAATCCCCCTCTTTGGAATGTTTATTAATTAGGAAAAATTAGTGTCAAAAATCATTAATTGGCACAAACATGATGTTTTAATGAAATGAAGGAAAATTAATTAAAAAGAAGAAACTTTTTTTTTTGCCGTTATTTAATATTTATCTAAAGGAGATAATTATTATGAGGAGATAATACACAGAAGATTTATATTATAATGCGCTCAAATTGTAACTTTGAAGCAGTAGCGTTTCCTCTTTGAATGTCAATATGTAATATGTTGCTTCTAATGACTTTATTACAATAAAAGTTCTAAACTGAGGCAATTTAACTTTATAATTGAATGAAATTATACTGAAAGTGAAAAGCTTGGTGTAGGACTTTTAGAGTATATTCAAGTATCAATTAAATTAAACTATTCCTGAAAAGGAGAGAGAGAGAGATATACACAGAAAATTTCACATCTACAACCGATAAATCATCTTGCTTTGTGAATATATAATTTTACATAGTAATTGCCTACGCGCGTACAATGAATAACAATTTAAGTTTCAATTTAATTCTCTAAAGCCATTATAATTATAATAATTCTGGTGTATCATAGAATTATATTAAACGGCGTGTATAACAATGTTTTAGTTGCATACGTTAAACTATTGAATTATTTAACGCTACTGTAATCAATTTTTCTATTTTAATTTAAAATTTTATTTCGTTATTTGTTATTTTATTGGTTCTTTGTGATTTTATTAGTCATTTGTTATTTTATTGGTCATTTGTGATTTTATCAGTCATTTGTTATTTTATTGGTCATTTGTTATTTTACTGGTTGTTTTATTACCTAGACATTTATTATTTTCTTAGAATTTTTTTTTCCATGAAAAAAATGTGTCTTAATCAAAACCAAATCATTTTTAAGATATTTTGAAAAAATTATCCTTCGATGGATTTTTTTAATCCCTGATGGATTAAAGCATTGCAGATTATTTTAATACATTTTTTATGTTAAAATAATACCCCACAATTTTCTGTGTATAATTATTAGATTTCATTAGGTTTTTGTTATTTTAAATGAGACAAATTTTGACATTGACATTACAAGTTCCAAATTTTATCTAAATTAATTAAATTTTAAAAGAATTGAAATTAAAATATTTGTTATATTAGTCAATTTTTAAAAGATTTAAATTCTTAATTTTTTTAAAAAACGTTGAGAAATAAAGCTTCGAAAAATATTCTTTAAATTCTTATTAGGGTTTTGAAATATTTTTGTTTTATTTATTGAAAATTATCGAATTTTTAAAAATAAATAATAAAAAAAATTTAAATATAATTAAAATTTCAACGACGGTATAGCTTTTATTTAAAAAATTTAAATTTTATTTTTTAATCTAAATCCTTTTGTTTTATTCTTTTAATAATTGAAATTGAATTTGAATCAATTTTTTGAATTATGAACTACATTGAATCGGAGTTGAATTTTTTTTTAATTGAAAATTGAAAGCACTTGAATTGTTTTTCTACGAATTAGAGGAATTGCAGAAAATTTTATCAAAAATCCTGGAAAAATATTTTTTGAATTCAATTTTGTTGAATCTAAGTTGAATTTTTTTAACAGGTATCAAGGAAATGTCAAGAATTTGTACAAAAATATTTTAAAAATATTTAATTTCAAGAAATACTACAAAAATTCGGGACTTTAGTGTTGAAAAATAGTTTGGAAAAATTCAAAAAATTTAAATTCTTGAATATTTTTTTCACCCTCAAAAATAATTTAGAATTACAAATTATTAATTTTTGAAATAATGCCGTCAATTTTGTTAATTCTATGAGAATAATTAAAATAGTTTAAAATAATTAAATTCTAGAATAACTTTTTTAAAATAAATTATAATAATTAAATAAATTATAATTAACTTAGACAAGAATGTAATTATAACTGTTCTGATTTAAAAAAAGAATCAATTTTAGAAAGTTTTATACTAAAATTTTCAAAATTTTAATTCTTGAAAAGAAAGTAATAATTAACTTATTTATTTAAAAAATTCTTTAAATTTTTATTATTTTTTTTTATTCTGGGTTTTTTATTCTTTAATTTTTATTCATTTATTCCTTTTTCATTGTAATTGTAAATTTTTTTTATAGAAATCAGGGAAATGTCAGTAAATTTTACCAGAAATAGTCAAGAAATATTTTTCGAATTTTGTTTTATTGAATCTAAATTGAATTTTTTGAATTCAAAATTGAAATTTGAAAATTAAAATCATTTATTTTCTGAATTGAATTTTATTGAATATAAATTGAATTTTTTAATTGAAAGTTGAAAAGAATTGAATTTTTTTATAGGAATCAGGGACATTTCAGACAATTTTACCAGAAATAGTGAAGAAATATTTTTTGAATTCAATTTTATTGAATCTAAATTGAATTTTTTGAATTGAAAATTGAAATTTGAAAATTAAAATCATTTATTTTCTGAATTTAATTTTATTGAATATAAATTGAATTTTTTGAATTGAAAATTGAAATTTGAAAATTAAAATCATTTATTTTCTGAATTTAATTTTATTGAATATAAATTGAATTTTTTGAATTGAAAATTGAAATTTGAAAATTAAAATCATTTATTTTCTGAATTTAATTTTATTGAATATAAATTGAATTTTTTGAATTAAAAGATGAAAAAAATTGAATTTTTTTTGTAGGAATCAGGGACATGTCAGAGAATTTTACCAGAAATAATGAAGAAATATTTTTTTTTAATTTTTTCAGGAATGAGGGAAATCTCATGGAATTTTATAAAAAATACTGGAAAAATGTTTTGAATTGAATTTTTTTGAATTTGAATTAAAATACGAAATTTGAAAACCCGTTGAATTTTTTTTCAATTTTAGTAATAATTAGAGAAATAATTAAAATTCTTTTTGGAAATTCAGGGAAAAGTCAGTAAAAAAAACAAAATCAAATTTTTGTCTTTATCCTGAATATCAAAATTTTAAATAGTTCAAAACAGGAGACAGTTTAAGCAACTTTCTTATTAGTTTTTCGAAAAATAATTATTAGTTCATTAATTATAAGTGTCGTTGGGGAAAATATCTTAAGAAAATCGGAAACTTCATTTTAGTTGATTTTTCAAACTTTCGAGTTAAATTTTAAATGCAATTTTTGAACTACGTGGAAATATTCAAGCAATGCCAGATTCCCTTGCTGAAATGTCTCGCCAAACTATAAAGTACTCTAAGGAATTATTCAGTTGTGGCTTGTCGTCGTTCATGAATCTAAATTTCAAGAACAATTTCTCAAGGGAAATAAGTTTCACATATTTATATTATATTTATAAATAGCGATATTTTTGATAATATAAATAACTATTTATTTATTTTCTATTATAAATAGATAGCTATTTATTTAGATAAATTTTAGGGAAAATTTAGGAAAAAGTTTTATAATTTTTTATTTATATTAGATTTAATATTAAAAAAATTCTATTTCTAAGATTTTGCTATTTTTTGTTAGCTATTTTTTGTCACACTTTTTTTTCATATGATTTTTCTAATGATGCTCAATTTTTTCCTTCTTGATAAATAATTAATCACTTGAAAATAAAATTGTATATATACATGTATTTTGTAATGAATAGTGAGGCGATTAAGTGGAAAAGTACGAAACACTGAAACAAAGTAGAAGAGGTGCGAATTATGGCGAACACTTTAAGACTCTAATTCAGTCTCGACACCCACTTAAAAACTCAGATCTTCAATGAGTCGAGTCAGCTTTTTGAGAAGGCGCACTTTTGTTCTCCTAGCTTTTTTTTAATTAGTGTTTACATTGCTCTATATTAATGTTTACACTGTCATTGTTACAGTGACAACAATAACAATAACAATACAGTTCAGAAAAATACAATTTTTCTTTTTTTTTGTTCAAAAAGGAATTTAATAAATTATTTTATAAGGCTTTTCAAAAATTATTTTAAAATTATTTTCTTTCTACAGTTTTAAATATTTTCAACTTATTTTCTTTCAATTAATTTAAGTTTACTTTTCTTCAATTCACAGTTTTTCTAAAGATATCAAATTGAGACAAAAAAATAGAAAAATTAATTAATTTGATTAATTAATTAATTAAATTAATTAATTTTCAACTTATTTTCTTTCAATTATTTTCAATTTATTTTCTTTAAATTCAGTTTTTTAAGAATTTGTCTTTAAAACCCATTTTAATATTTTCTGAAATTAAGAAATTTAATAATTTCTGAAAATATTTTCTGACCTATTTTATTTTTTGACTTTTGAATTCCTCATAAAAAATTGTCTTAAAAATGATTTTGTAGAATATTTAAATTATTTTCTTGATATAATTAAAAATATCGGTGTACCCTCCCCTTAAATTATTTTCTTTAATTCTTTTTATTAGTTTGATTATTATTTTGAATTATTTTCAAATTATATTGAACGTATTTTTTTAAAAACTATTTAGAAATTATTTTTTTTTGAAATAATTTCTATTTAGAAATTATTTTTCGTTGAAATAATTTCCGTTGGGAAATTATTTTTCATTAAAATCATTTCCGGTTGGAAATTATTTTTCATTAAAATAATTTCCGTTTGGAAATTCTTTTTCTTTGAAATAATTTCTGTTTGGAAATTATTTTGATTTGAAATAATTTCCGTTTGTAAATTTTTTTTTTGAAATAATTTCTGCTTGGAAATTATTTGTCTCTGAAATAATTTCTGTTTGGAAATTATTTTTCTTTAAAATAAATTCTTTGTTTCGAAATTAATTTTCTTTAAAATAATTTCTGTTTGAAAATTATTTTGATTTCAAATAATTTCCATTTGGAAATTATTTTTCTTTAAATTAATTTTCGTTTGGAAATTATTTTTGAGATTTCTTATTTTTCTTTGAAATAATTTTTGTTTGGAAATTATTTTTTTCTTAAATAATTTCTGTTTGGATATTATTTTTTTTTTTAAATAATTTCTGTTTGAAAATTATTTCTTTTTTAAAATAATTTCTGTTTGAATATTATTTTTTTTTTTTTAAATAATTTCTGTTTGGAAATTATTTTTTTTTGAAATAATTTTTTTTGAATTAATTTCCGTTTAGAAATTATTTTTCTTTGAAAAATAATTTCTATTTGAAAATTATTTCTCTTTGAAAAATAATTTCTATTTGAAAATTATTTCTCTTTGAAAAATAATTTCAATTTGAAAATTATTTCTGTTTGAAAAATAATTTCTATTTGAAAATTATTTTTCTTTGAAAAATAATTTCTGTTTTTGAAAATTATTTTTCTTTGAAAAATAATTTCTGTATTTGAAAATTATTTATTTTGCAACCAGTGCGTCCATGGTATTGGAACCATTTTCCTTTAAAAAGGTTTTAGTTTGAAAGCAACTGGACTATATTCGTCCCCCGTGAGATACGAGCATTCTGTCCATTATCACTTAACGTCAAACAGAAAGTTGAGATTTATATTTCAATCGATGAGTGTCCTGTCATTCGAAAAAGGGAGAAATAGTGAGCTAGATTTTTTTTTTATTTTTGAAATTTGACACTTTTTTCAGAAGCAAACAAAAAAAAATGTAAAAAAAAAATGATAATATTTATTTTTTGTTACAGTTTTGAATTTTTTTCCCATTCCGGTGGAGGAAGAGTGTCTCTCGGAAGATAAACGACTTCGGGGAATATGCATGAACACGTATGAGTGTCGCATTCAACAAGGCAAGTCACACGGCCCTTGTGCACTTGGCTTTGGTGTTTGCTGCATTTGTAAGTTCCAATTTTTACCATTTTCTTTCGCTTAAGAATATTCGAGTTATGATTTAAAGAAAATTTTCAATTTAATTTAATTTAGTTTTAATTTAATCTAATTTATATTTTATTTTTAATTTAAATTTGATTCAATTTAATTCAATTGCAATTAATCTAAATTAAATTAAATTGAATTAAATTGAATTAAATTGAATTAAATTGAATAGAATTAAATAGAATTAAATAAAATTAAATAGAATTAGATTGAATTAAATTAAATTAAATCGAATTTAATAGAATTAAATATAAAATTAAATAGAATTAGATTGAATTAAATAGAATTAAATAGAATTAAATAGAATTAGATTGAATTAAATAGAATTAAATAGAATTAAATAGAATTAGATTGAATTAAATTGAACTAAATTGAATTAAATAGATTTATATAGAATTAGATTTAATTAAATCGAATTAAACTGAATTAAATTGAATTAAATTAAAAATTGTTTTAAAATTTAATTTAATTTTAATTCAACGGTTCTGTATTTTTTTTGCAGAACTGTGTGGCACTTTTTTACATAACAGTTTTGCAACAGTTTCGTAACAACTGTTACCATAAAATTATACGTAAAATTTTTATAAAGAAGAGACTGTTTTCCCTAAAATATTTTTTTTTACCTCACATTTTTTCTCATCCAAAAACAGTTCACTTCTCAAATAAAAGAATTTTTTCAGACGAGAAACATAAAAATTCAAACAGTAAAAACGTTGCATTTGGTAAAACATTTTTCTACTCGAGATGAGGAACAGGATAAATAAACAAAAAAGATTCCTTTTAAAGTTGACTTTTCATTCTTAGAGAAATATAAAGAATATATTACGAAAAAGCTATTTGGGCAAGCAGTGAGATATTTAAGTCAATCATACTTAACTCTCTGCGGAGATTTCTCAGCAAAAAATATAAAAAAAAAATAAATAAAAATGTAAAAAAAAAATTATATACCTAAAATGTACACAAGAAAAACTCTATATCTATATACTCTATGTGTAAACATTTTTAAAAGCTTAAAATCAGAGGAGTGCGCTATAATATACAAGATTTGTGTGCTCTGAAAAACTCGTCTTTTACTCTTTCGCGTGTACAGTTACTTAATTGCCTTTCGGTTCGGTTCTATGTCCCACATAACCGAGGAACCTTGCTTTACCTGCCTCCTGGAATTTCCAGTCGATCACGTGACCAGAATTTATATTAATTGCACAATAAAAAACAAATAAACAAACAAAACGAATTTTTGAAAATTTGTCGTTTTTATAATTTTATATTCATTTTATAATTTATATTCATTTTATAATTTATCTTCATTTTATAATTTATATTCATTTTATAATTTATATTCATTTTATATATAATAAAAATTACGTTTTGAAATAACAAATCAGCACAAAAAAATAATCAATTAACAAATATTATTTATGAAAAAATTTTTTTCGATTTTCGGAAGATGATGGAAAATTCCATCATCTTCCAAAAATGGAAAAAAATTTCTTTATAAATATTATAATGGAAGGAAAAACTATTTCAAATAACAAATATTATTATAAATTAACAAATAAATAATAACTTAAATCAAATAATTTTTATGAAAGTTAATTAATTTTATTTATTAAGAGAAAATAGAAGAAAAAGAAATAAGAAAATAACAGTTAACAAATTTTAATTAAACTTGATAAATGAAAATAACAAAATTTTTGATAATAAACATCTGATTATTTAAATCAAAAAAATATTCAATTGAATCAAATAATTTTTATTTAATTCAATTAAATTGTATTTGAACCCTAACCACAAGGTCCAATCTTATTGTCATAAAAAAATTTTTTTTTTCCTAAAAAATGAATTTACTGAAATAAAATTTGAATTATTATTATATAGAATTATAAAATTTGAAATTATAGAAATAGTTTTTTTTATTAATTATAAATAAAAAATCAAAATAATCAAAATATTTAAAAACAATTTTGATAATTAGGAAATTTTCAATTGTAAATATTATATTGGAGAATAAAAACATCAAATATAATTTTAAAAAAGAATTCTATTAAACTTTGTGAAAAAAATTAATTCTACAGAATTGTTAGTTAAAAGTATGAAAATTTCAAATTTTCTAAGATTTTAATTTGAAATCTGTTCAAAATTCAATTATTTCTAAAAAAAATGCGCGCAATAATATTTTAAATATTCAATTATTGTCTAAAATTTTAATTAAAATTCATTTTTATATGAATTTTTAGTAAAAAATTCTACCAGAATTTAATTATTTAAATACAAAAAGTAAATAATTTATTGAATAATTGAATGTTTCTTAAAATTGAATTCATATGAAGAAGTTTATCAATAAATTTTTAAATAATTGAATCCTTTTGACGAATTTTAATAAAATTTTTAAGAATACTAACATTTTTTCGAGAAATTCGGTTAAAAATTGAAATTCTGCGCTGAGTTTCATTATTTATGAAAATAATTGAATTATTCCGAACAAAATTTATAAAAAATTTGTAAATAATTGAATTTCTGTGGAATTTCTATTATTCGTGAAATAATTGAATTTCGGAAAAGAATTTTATTGTTTATAAAAATAATTGAAATTCTGTGATAAGTTTTATTATATTTATGAAAATAATTTAATTACTGCGAACAAAATTTATAAAAAAAAAAATTGTAAACAATTGAATTCCTGTGAAATTTGTATTTTTTATGAAATAATTGAATTTTGCAAAGAATTTTATTACAATTTTTTTTTATAATTGAATTCTCTTGGAAAAATTTATTAAAGTAGTAGATATTGAAAATAATTGAATTCTTTTGGACAATTTTATTCAAATAGTAGATATTGAAAATCATTGAATTGTAGCAAATTTTTCTAAATAATTGAATTTCGGAGGAGAATTTTATTATTTATAAAAATAATTGAAATTCTGCGATAATTTTTATTATAGAAATAATTGAATTTTATTGCGAACAAAATTTATAAAAAATTTGTAAATAATTGAATTTCTATGGAATTTTTATAATTCATGAAATAATTGAATTTTGCAAAGAATTTAAAAAAAAAATTTTTAAATAATTGAATTCTTTTGAAAAATTTTATTAATATAGTAAATATTGAAAATCACTAAAAGGAAAATGTATGAAAATATTTGAAATTTTGTTATTAATTTTATTAAAATTTTTGAAAATAATTGCATTTCGGAGAAGAATTATTGTTGTTACAATTTTTTTAATTAAAAGTGAATAATAAAAATAATATTCGACATGCAAAAGTAAAAAAAAAAATAAAATTAGTTTTAAAATTGCTTTATTCGAAAGCGTAGAAATGGAAAATGAATGGAGAATTTTTCACAGTCAGTTCGAATGCATTCTCAAAAGCAATTTTCTCTTCTCTATATTATAAAATTTAAAAATTTTCCTTTGGGTAAATATGAAAATAATGTTTTTGTGGGGAAAAAATTTGCTCTTCAGCAGCTGGAATGAAAATCCACTTTTCTCTTCCTTCCAGATATCAGGGATGAAACTTGTAAACTTTAAAGTAATTGAAACCTTCTTGAGACCCTTGATAAAAAAAAAAAAAAAAAAAAAAAAAATAGAAAAAGAAAAAAGAATGAAAGAAAAACTTTCTTGGTCCTTTGAGATTGGAATAAAAGAAGCACTTGAAATATTGGTTGACATAGGATTTATTGTTGATTCCATTACTTTTTACAGTTGAATGTTCTTTTCATTCTTACACTCATATCTAATTCTCGAGTGAAATGTCAATATGAAAATATTTATGTATATTTTTACTTTTCTATCTATTTTCTTTTATTTAGATATTTTTTTTTTATTTTTTTTCGACACTTTTATGTATGCATATCAGAACTGTGACGCAACTGTTAAATAATATTTTTTTAAAGAACTGTTATACCATTTTCTTTGTTAAAAAAAAAATTCCGTTATTAAAAACATATCCTGTTTTCTTCCATTCTTTTTTTGTAATTATTAAAAAGAAGAAAAAATGAATACTTCATTAAAAACAATTTTTTTTTATTATTCCTGGAAACATTTTTAATAATGAATGAAAATACGATGTAGTTAAAAATTGTATTATTCTCCAATATTTGAAAGTTGTACATAGAGAAAATCTTATTCCACACAATTTTAATTAAAAATTATAAAAATCTCTCGGCACTAATGTAATTTTTCGTTTACATTTAAATTTTTTCCCTTTTTATATCACATAATAGGAAAAAAAAATGAAATTGCCATTTGCCATTAATTTGTACGCGCTCATTTATTTTAGTATTATTAAATTTTGCAAAATAGGTTTCTCCCGAAACGAAGTGCAGTGTGTTTAAATTAATCATTGCCCCACGACAATTGGAATAATTACATTTGCATGTTTACAAATTTTCAGGAAACAAGTGTCCCAAATAGGTTTCATGCTTTTCTTGGCATGCAATGTTCCTGGGATTTTTACTTGATTATCGCCATTAATAATGACTGAAAATTTAAACTTTTCTTCTTCAAAACATGCAAAAAGTTCATTTTTTTTCTACAAGTTCAATTAGCATTTTTATTTTCAAGTTTTTCGAAGTTGTGAATTTATAATTGTATAATTGTTATACATAATTGTTATGTAGAAAAATGAAACGAGTATGATTTTTTTTTAAATATTTTCTCCACGTTTCGAAAAATAGGGAATCAAGAAAATAAATATTGTGAAAAATTTTCAAACATTGAATTTAATAGTTTTTGAGGGATAAAATGGTGGTTTAATTTCTCCACTTGGGAACGTCAAGGTCACCACCAGATGTCAGTAAAAAATTCCAATCTAAAAGCTACTTTTTTTCATGTTTGAGAATTTTTAATAAAATTCTTTGAAACGATTCAATTATTTTCACAAATTTTTCGTGATTCAATAATTTTTAATATTTACTATTTTAATAAAAAAATTCCCAAAAGAGTTGAATAATATTTAAAAAAAAATGCTTATAACATTCTTAGCAAACATTCAATTATTTTCAAAAATAAAAAAATTTTAATGAAATTCTTTTTCATAATTGAATTGTTTTCAATATAATTTAAATAAAATTTTTTTGAAAGAATTCAATTATTTTTATAAATAATATACAATTTTCAAAGAAATTCAATTATTTGAAACAGAATTTCTCTAATATTTTTCGAAAAAATTCAATTATTTAATTACATTTTTATAAACTTCTTCTCAAGAATTCAACTATTTTTATAAATAATAAAATTCTACTCAGGAATTCAAATATTTTTTAAACTTTTAATAACAATCGTTGCAAGAATTCAATTATTTTCATAAATATTAAAACTCAATGCAGGATTTCAATTATTTTTAATAAAATTTTAAATAAATTCGCCAAAAAACACAATTATTCTTAAAAATTTGAATAAAATTCTTCGAAAAAATTAAATTATTTAAAAAAAATTTTAATAAAATTCTTTATAATAATTTAATTGTTTTAAATTAAAACTCAACGCAGAATTTTAATTATTTTTTGAATTGTTTTGAATATAATTGTATTGAAATTTTTTGAAAGAATTCAATTATTTTCATAAATAATAATGTACAATTTTAAAAAAATTCAATTATTTAAAACACAATTTTCATTAAATTTTTTGAAAAAACTCATTTCTTTAGAAGGATTTTTTAAAAATTCTTCCCAAGAATTTAATTTTTTTTTAAATTTTAATAATAATCGTTGCAAAAATTCAATTATTTTCATAAATAAAAAAATTTTCACAGGAATTCAATTATTTAAAACAGAATTTTCTTAATATTTTTCGAAAAAAATCAATTATTTAAACTGATTTTTATAAAATTCTTCTCAAGAATTCAATTATTTTTATAAATAATAAAATTTAAGGATTTCAATTATTTCAAATACAATTTTTAATGAATTCCGCAAAAAGACAATTATTCTTAAAAATTTTAATAAAATTCTTCAAAAAAATTCAATTATTTAAAAAAATTTAAATGAAATTCTTTATAATAATTGAATTGTTTTCAATATAATTGTAATCAATTTTTTCTAAAAGAATTCAATTATTTTCATAAATAATAAAGAATTTTCAAAGAAATTTAATTATTTAAAACATAATTTTTATAAAATTTTTTAAAAAAAATCATTTCTTTAAAATAAATTTTTTAAAATTCTTCTCAAGAATGCAATTATTTAAAAAACTTTTGAAAATAATTGAATTTTGGAGACCATTTTTATTTTTTATAAAAATAATTGAAAATTTGAGGAGAATTTAAAAAAATTGTTGAGCATAATTGAATTCATACGAAGCAATTTATTATTTATGAAAATATTTGAATTGCTTTAAAAGATTTATTTGACTTTTTCGAAAATAATGAAGTTTTTTGATCATTTTTATTGCAATTTTTGAAAGTAATTGAATTTTGTGAAGAATTTTTTTTGTTTTTAATTTAAAATAATCATGTTTATAAATTTTATAAATAATTGTAATTAATAATTTTATTATTAAATTTTATTAAAATTATTGATTGATTATTGATTGAAAATAAAATTTTTTTTTAACAGTTTTATTAGTTTTCGTAAATAATTAAATTTTTCTGAAGAATTTCTTTAAATTTTTTTGAAAATAATTCAGATTTTTTTAATAATTTCAAATGAAAATTTGGAAAATAATTTATGTTCACGAAGAATTTCTTTCAACTTTTTATAAAAATCGTGTGTATTAATTTTTAATGTAATTTTCAATTAATTCCGTTAAAAATAATTCTTCCGCTATTATTCTTAAAAATTTGAATAAAATTCTTGGAAAAAATTTAATTATTTGAAAAAATTTGATATAATTTCTTTTTTAGAGTGTAATAATTATTTTTTCATTTTTAATTACATTTCTTGAATAAATTTAATTATTATTAAAAATTTTCATGGAATTCTTCGTAAAAATTCAATTATTTTAAAAAATGTTGATAAAGTTCTTTGTAAGAATTCAATTTTAAGAAATATTCAATTATTCAATTATTCAATTATTCAATTATTCAATTATTCAATATTATTCAATAAATTATTTATTTTTGTATTTAAATAATTGAATTCTCCTAGAACTTTCTAATACGAATTGCTTTAGAATTGAATAAAATAAAATTATTAGTTTTGAATTATTTTATTATTTCAAGAAAAGTAGGATTAAATTTTGAAAGATCTTTTGTAATTTTTAGAAATAGTTAAATTTCAAAAATGCGTTACAGTGAAATTATTTGAAATATTTTAATTCCTGAGTAGAAAAAATAAATCTTAAGTATTTAAATATTTTTTTGAAAAATTATTCTATTTTTGAATGTAATTAAGAAATTATAAAAAAATTGAGTCAAGTTTAATTTTTCGATAGCAACTTTTTTACTTTTCTTTTTCTGTCTTTAAGCTACTTTTTGACACTTTTTTAAAATTAATTATCGAGTACGAATCCTGATATAATTATGTATTTATAATCACATATTGAATTTAGAGAGTTTATAATATAATAAAAATTGATTTGAATTTTTAATTTTCGATATTTTTACGGTTTTCAATATTTTAAGAGTCAGAATTAATTTGATTAAATATTAGTTTTAATATTATTAACCAATTTTTTTTTATAAATTTCTAATATTGAAGAAGTTACAATTCTTTGAAAGAATTCAATTATTTTGATAAACATCAAAATTCAATTACTTTCCAAAAGTATATGGAATGTAGAATTTTTGTTTTGAGAGGATATTTAGAAGAGGATTTTTCCTCTAAATTTGAGATTTTCTTTTTTTAGGGTGTAAGGAAATAATAAATAATATTTAAAAAGAAAATAGTTGCTAAATATTTGTAAGTGGTGAAAAAGAGGCCTGTAATATAGTTATTTTTGGGATTATTTAAATTTCTAGAGATCTATGGTTCCTCTTTAAGATTGTCAGTCAGCGAAGGGAGAAGTTGTTGGAGAAGTATTATAAGGGAAAACGGGAGATAGATATATAGAGCTACTGAATTTTTCACAGGGCTGAGTTGTTTCGCATACGAGAAGCCAGTGCAAACATTCAGCCCAGGGAACTCGGCTGAATAAAGGGACCAACTGAAGCTAGGAAGTTACTGAATGGAAACTCGTTATCGGGACTTGAATTTTGAACAGGGGCACCATTGCGAAGCCTTAGAATCCTCAATCGTTGACCAAAGTGCACTCTCTAAAATTGTCAATTCACATATATACACTGTATGTGTTTACGTATATATATACACACACACACTGATACTTAATATATACAACTCGTTAGTTACCTATATGTTACATCCATGGATGGTAGATTAACACACGATGTGGGGGGAATATTTGGGTCATCGAATATTGAATTTGAGATATTTATTTAATTATTTCTTTCCGATAAGTCACGACTGGTTGCGGTGGAGAGGTGCTGAATAATTTGACCTACGTTATCAGTCCAGGATTCCCGAATCTCATCGATCAGCCTATGAATTGTACAGTGACCATCAAGAAAATAGAGCAGCAAATCAGCCAGCTGAGAATTGACTTTCTTCATTTTAACATCGTAAGACATATTCCTCTTAGAGACATATTTTTAAATATTTTTTTTCCAAATGTGTAAAATTCCAAATGTGTATTCTTCTCAAAATAATTTTCTTTTCTTCTCCACAATTAATATTCTAATTAATAATTAACTATATTAATTAATTAAATTATAATGTTTCTCTGTAAATAATGTTCTATACTCTATAATGCTATGGGAATTAATAAAAATACTTCTGTACTAAAAGGCACTTATAAAAATTAAACCCATATTACTCGAAATTTTATATTTACTACTAAAAAAAAAATTGTTAAACCGATTTTATCATTGTTTGGATTCAAAATTCCCGGGTGCGCAGTGGCGCCATCGCAAGGGACGCTCAGGAACTTTTCTTCAGTAGTAAATAAATATTTAATCATTATTATTTTTTAATTCAAATTAAGATGTTAAAAAAATTTAAATTCAAACTTTTTTCAAATTCAAAATTTGGGAATTATTATAAAAGACCTTGTGATAAAATCATTATTTTATATTATAAAAGAATATTTTTACTTTAACTTCGTTGAAATGATTTTCATCATTTCAATTCAATAAACATTTTCTAGATTTTTTAACTACAATTCTTCTTTAAATCAATTATTTTTAATAATTTTTTAAAAATTTTCAAGTTCATTTGTTTTACAATGATTCAATTTTATACGAAATTTCGATTATTTGAAAAATCTTTAGTTAAATATATATAGAAAATAAAAACTTAATTAAAAAAAAAAAAATTCAATTAAATTTTTTCAAAAAAATTAATTCTAGGTACAGAATTGTTAGTTTGAAGTACGAAAAATTCAGATTTTCAATGATAATAATTTGAAACCTTTTCAAAATTCAATTATTGTCTAAAAATTTAACAGAAATTGATTTTTAAATTAATTTTTAATTTTAATTAAAAAATTGTACGAGAATTCAATTATTTAAATATAAAAATAAATAATTTAATCAATAATTGAATGTTTCGTAAAATTTAATTTTTACGAAGAATTTTATTAACAACTTTTGAAAATATTTAATTTCTTGTTTAAGAAATTTAATTAAAATCTGCCTAAAATTTATTATATTCAAGAATTTTATTAAAATTTTTAAAAATAATTGTATTTCTGAGAAGAATTGAAATAATTGAATTCATGCGAAGAATTTTATTGAATTTTAATTAAATAATTGAATTCCTGAGAAGAATTAAAATAATAATTTATTCAAATAATTGAATTCACGCGAAGAATTTTATTAAATTTTGATTAAATAATTGAAATTTTACCAAGAATTTTATTAAAATTTTCAAAAATAATTGAATTCCTGAGAAGAATTTGAATAATAATTTATGTAAATAATTGAATTCATGCGAAGAATTTTATTAAATTTTGTTTAAATAATTGAAATTTTGACAAAAATTTTATTAAAATTTTTAAAAATAATTGAATTCCTGAGAAGAATTTATGTAAATATGTAATTGAATTGATGCGAAAAATTTTATTAAATTTTGTTTAAATAATTAAAATTTTTGAAAATAATTTAATTCTTGATAAGAATTTCTCTATTTAGTATTTATTTATAAAAATAATTTAATTCTTGACGAATTTTTAAAAAATTTTGAAAATAATTTCATTTTTGCAAAGTATTTTATTATTTTTTAAAAAGAATTGAATTCTTCTGATGAATTTTGATATTTATCAAAATAACTGAATTTTGGAAAAGAATTTTATCAAAATTCCTTAGAATAATTGATTTTATGAAAAAAATTTTTTTGTTTATCAAGATAATTGAATTTTTTTGCAGAATTATTTTTAAAAATTTTGAAAATAATTGATTTTCTGCGACGATTTAAAAGTTATTTAGGAAAACATATTATTCCAACGAATTTTATTATTTTATTGAATAATTAAATATTTATTAAAATTGAATTCTTTGTTCATGTTTTAATAAAAAAAATGCAATTGCATTTTTCGAGGTATTTATTTAAAATTGTATTAAAATTAAAAATATTTGGAATTCTGTCTTATGAAACTAATTGAATTCCGAAATGAAATTTTATTATTTATGAAAATAATTAAATGTTTTCTTAGAATTATATTAAATTTTTTTTAAATTAAATCTTTTTAAAAAATTTTATGAAAATAGTAAATATTGAAAATTATTGAATTGCAAAAAGTTTTTGAAAATAATTGAAATTTTGCAAAGAATATTTATTATTTAAATTTTTGAAAATAATTGTATTTTTAGCGAAAAATTTTACTACTTATAAAAATAAATGAATTTTTAACGAGATATTCGTTTAAATTTTTAAAAATAATTGAATTTCTTCGAAGAATTTTATTACTTTTGAAAATAATTGAATTCTTCTGATGAATTTTATTATTTATGAAAATAATTGAATGTTTTCGTAAAATTGTATTGAAAATTTATTTCAATATTTAAATCTTTTGATAAATTTTATAAAAATAGTAAATATTGAAAATTATTAAATTGCAAAAAGTTTTTTAAAATAATTGAAATTTTTCTAAGACTTTTATTAGTTTTGAAAATAAGTGAATTTTTGTGATGAATATTGTTGTTTATAATAACAATATAATAACAAAATAATTAAATTTTGCAAAGAATTTTATTTAAAATCCTAAAAATAATTGAATTTCTGTGAAGAATTTTTGTTATTTATTATAAGATAATTGTGTTACAACTTTTGAAATAATTAAATAGTATTAAAAAAAATTTATTCTTGTTAGAAATAGAAATTTTTTTTGAAAATTGTATTAGAATTCGTGTTAGTTTCACAGTTTATGAGGCAAACAAAAAAGACACCAAAAATTCATAATTTTCTTAAGGATTCTAAAAATTTAATTTTTCCCATTACTTTTAATAGAAATCCCTGACTTTTCCCTGATTTCCTTAACCAATTCTCCTTTCCCTGACTTTTCCCTAAATTCCCTGATTACCTGACCTGTGGAAACCCTGTAAACGGACTTCCCCAGTAGTAAACAGTAGTAAATTCTAGTAAATAGTAGTAAATAGTTGTAAATAGTAGTAAATAATAGTAAATTGTAGTAAATTCTAATAAATAGTAGTAAATTGTAGTAAATTTTAGTAAACAGTAGTAAATTGTAGTAAATAATAGTAAATAGTAGTAAATAGTAGTAAATAGTAGTAAATAATGGTAAATTGTAGTAGATAGTAGTAAATTGTAGTAAATTCTAGTAAATAGTAGTTAATAGTAGTAAATTGTAGTAGATAGTAGTAAATTGTAGTATATTCTAGTAAATAGTAGTCAATAGTGGTAAATAGTAGTAAATTGTAGTAAGTAGTAAACAGTAGTAAATTGTAGTAAATTGATTAGGACTGATTGTCAAATGAAACGAGTAATTATGGAAAATAATTTTAATTGAAAGGGATAATACATTAAAGTGTGGCTAGTAATAGATGGTAGAATAGCAGCTGGTATTTGATAGGTTCAATAAAGTTAAGTTAACCTACTAGCGATGGTGGTTTCTCTCTGACAACCGAAAAGTTATATACACTGCATGTTCCCTGCAACAGCATCCTAGCCTATCATTTCCAGACTCTATTAAGTTCGTTTGCATGTGTTAACGTCAAAGGTCACATCCGTCAACCATTTGCTATTACCAACCCCCCAAAGCCTAATTTCATTGCTATATATGTATATCAAATTTTCTCCTCTCTCTTTCTGAAAGAAAAATCTCCTATATCTTGTTTTTCTTCAATTTTCCATTCAAATATATACACATCTCTTTCTCCCGGGTACGTAGAATATAATTTTTCCTTGCGAAGATACGAAAAATAGAAAAGTACACTAAAATATTACTTTAAGTGCTCCTTCTTATTCGTAATATTTTAAATTAAATAAAGGGAAAAGTAAAATAAAAAACTACTAAAAGGTATCTTTTCTAAATTCTTTTTTTATTTTTTCAAAAATTGTTAATTTTTTCGGTTCGGTAAAACTTTGGTAAAAAGCAGTAAAAATTATTGTTCACTTAGGAAAAAATTAAATTTGTCACACACGTTATATTTATTTAAATAAGTATTAAAATTAAATGTAAATTTTTCAATTTTTTTTTGTTAAAGTAATAATGAAGATTTATTTTGAATTGCATCTTGCATGTGCGGTTTAATTTTTTTTTATTTTTGTAAAGAGTTTTGGCTCATTATCATAGTCATATTCAAATTGTGCGGTTAGTAAGTTATCATATAAATTACAGTAAGAGAGCAATTTTACAGTCTATCGTTTCTTTGCCACTAAAAAGAGGAGGAAGAAGACATTCATAAGAGCATTATAAAGCATGCAGCTTCGCTTCCATGATAACATTTAAAATGTGCTATATTTTAAGATGGGAAAAGTTTAACTTGCACAGTCTGTGCGCCTCGAGCGAGTTTAGGTCAGACAATTTTGGGTGAGGGAGAATTTTCAACATAGTAACAAGGTGGGAAGCGAGCCAATGCAATTTTACCTCGAAAACCACACAAATTATTATTCATTATTTTAAAAAAAGTCATAAATAAGTGCTTGAATTTTTAATTTTAGTAATATTCATCATTGCCAGGTCGTTAAAAAATTATTTTATTTATATTTTGTTTTATTTATTCTTTATTTTACTCATTTTTATTACGTTATTTATTTTCTAATTTATTTACTATTCTATTTTATTTATTTTCTTTTTTATTTACTTTTTCATTTTTTCTACTTTTTATTTTATTTATTCTGTACTTTCTTTTACCATCAATTTTTATTCCTTTTTTTTGCAAAAACATTTTTAAAAATCGGTGTTTTTTCAATAGTCAAAATTTAAATTGCTCTAACTTTCTCCCTAATTATCCAATTCTGCCCATCTTTTTGGATTTACACTCCAGAAGAGTATAAACTTAGACCTATAAGGGCGTCATGAATAAAACAATTTTTTCCTTTTTTTCATGCTAAATTTGCACACATATTTTTTCTTTTCAATAAATTTTTTAGTAGTAGCAGGTCCACCCGTACGCCATCAGACAATCAAAATTTGGTAAAAACGAAAATAAAAATTTATTTCTTCCAAATTTAACAATTGAAATCATCTGAAAATTACCAGAGTCCTAGTAGGGACTGAGCCCTACACAATCCTGAAGAATAGAAAATTTTATTTCAATTTTTAAGTAGTAGCACCCCCACCCGAACGCCATCAGACAATCAAAATTTGGTAAAAACGAAAATAAAAATTCATTTCTTCCAAATTTAATAATTCTAATCATCTGAAAATTACCAGAGTTCTAGTAGGGACTAAGCCCTACACAATCCTGAAGAATAGAAAATTTTATTTCAATTTTTAAGTAGTAGCACCACCACCCGAATGCTATCAGACAATTGAAATTTGGTAAAAACGAAAATAAAAATTTATTTCTTCCAAATTTAACAATTGAAATCATCTGAAAATTACCAGAGTCCTAGTAGGGACTGAGCCCTACATAATCCTGAAGAATAAAGAATTTTATTTCAATTTTTTAGTAGTAGCAGGTCCACCCGTACGCCATCAGACAATCAAAATTTGGTAAAAACGAAAATAAAAATTCATTTCTTCCAAATTTATTAATTCTAATCATCTGAAAATTACCAGAGTCCTAGTAAGGACTGAGCCCTACGCAATCCTGAATAATAGAGAATTTTATTTAAATTTTTTAGTAGTAGCAGGTCCACCCGTACGCCATCAGACAATCAAAATTTGGTAAAAACGAAAATAAAAATTTATTTCTTCCAAATTTATTAAATGTAATCATCTGAAAATTACCAGAGTCCTAGTAGGGACTGAGCCCTACACAATTCTGAAGAATAAAGAATTTTATTTCAATTTTTTAGTAGTAGCAGGTCCACCCGTACGCCATCAGACAATCATTATTTGGTAAAAACGAAAATAAAAATTCATTTCTTCTAAATTTAATAATTCTAATCATCTGAAAATTACTAGAGTTCTAGTAGCAACTAAGCCCTACTCAATCCTGAAGAATAAAGAATTTTATTTAAATTTTTAAGTAGTAGCACCACCACCCGAATGCTATCAGACAATTAAAATTTGGTAAAAACGAAAATAAAAATTTATTTCTTCCAAATTTAAAAATTGAAATCATCTGAAAATTACCAGAGTCCTAGTAGGGACTGAGCCCTACATAATCCTGAAGAATAAAGAGTTTTATTTCAATTTTTAAGTAGTAGCAGGTCCACCCGTACGCCATCAGACAATCAAAATTTGGTAAAAACGAAAATAAAAATTTATTTCTTCCAAATTTAACAATTAAAATCATCTGAAAATTACCAGAGTCCTAGTAGGGACTGAGCCCTACATAATCCTGAAGAATAAAGAATTTTATTTCAATTTTTTTGTAGTAGCAGGTCCACCCGTACGCCATCAGACAATCAAAATTTGGTAAAAACGAAAATAAAAATTCATTTCTTCCAAATTTAATAATTCTAATCATCTGAAAATTACCAGAGTTATAGAAGGGACTGAGCCCTACACAATCCTGAATAATAGAGAATTTTATTTAAATTTTTTAGTAGTAGCAGGTCCACCCGTACGCCATCAGACAATCAAAATTTGGTGAAAACGAAAATAAAAATTTATTTCTTCCAAATTTATTAAATGTAATCATCTGAAAATTACCAGAGTCCTAGTAGGGACTGAGCCCTACACAATCCTGAAGAATAAAGAATTTTATTTCAATTTTTTAGTAGTAGCAGGTCCACCCGTACGCCATCAGACAATCAAAATTTGGTAAAAACGAAAATAAAAATTTATTTCTTCCAAATTTAACAATTCTAATCACCTAAAAATTACCAGAGTCCAAGCAGGGACTGAGCCCTACGCAATCCTGAATAATAGAGAATTTTATTTAAATTTTTTAGTAGTAGCAGGTCCACCCGTACGCCATCAGACAATCAAAATTTGGTAAAAACGAAAATAAAAATTTATTTCTTCCAAATTTAACAATTCTAATCATCTAAAAATTACCAGAGTCCAAGCAGGGACTGAGCCCTACGCAATCCTGAATAATAGAGAATTTTATTTAAATTTTTTAGTAGTAGCAGGTCCACCCGTACGCCATCAGACAATCAAAATTTGGTAAAAACGAAAATAAAAATTTATTTCTTCCAAATTTATTAAATGTAATCATCTGAAAATTACCAGAGTCCTAGTAGGGACTGAGCCCTACACAATCCTGAAGAATAAAGAATTTTATTTAAATTTTTTAGTAGTAGCAGGTCCACCCGTACGCCGTCAGACAATCAAAATTTGGTAAAAACGAAAATAAAAATTTATTTCTTCCAAATTTATTAAATGTAATCATCTAAAAATTACCAGAGTCCAAGCAGGGACTGAGCCCTACGCAATCCTGAATAATAGAGAATTTTATTTAAATTTTTTAGTAGTAGCAGGTCCACCCGTACGCCGTCAGACAATCAAAATTTGGTAAAAACGAAAATAAAAATTTATTTCTTCCAAATTTATTAATTCTAATCATCTGAAAATTACTAGAGTTCTAGTAGCAACTAAGCCCTACTCAATCCTGAAAAATAAAGAATTTTATTTCAATTTTTAAGTAGTAGCACCACCACCCGAATGCTATCAGACAATTAAAATTTGGTAAAAACGAAAATAAAAATTTATTTCTTCCAAATTTAACAATTGAAATCATCTGAAAATTACCAGAGTCCTAGTAGGGACTAAGCCCTACATAATCCTGAAGAATAAAGAATTTTATTTCAATTTTTTAGTAGTAGCAGGTCCACCCGTACGCCATCAGACAATCAAAATTTGGTAAAAACGAAAATAAAAATTCATTTCTTCCAAATTTAATAATTCTAATCATCTGAAAATTACCAGAGTCCTAGTAGGGACTGAGCCCTACGCAATCCTGAATAATAGAGAATTTTATTTCAATTTTTTAGTAGTAGCAGGTCCACCCGTACGCCATCAGACAATCAAAATTTGGTAAAAACGAAAATAAAAATTTATTTCTTCCAAATTTATTAATTCTAATCATCTGAAAATTACTAGAGTTCTAGTAGCAACTAAGCCCTACTCAATCCTGAAAAATAAAGAATTTTATTTCAATTTTTAAGTAGTAGCACCACCACCCGAATGCTATCAGACAATTAAAATTTGGTAAAAACGAAAATAAAAATTCATTTCTTCCAAATTTAATAATTCTAATCATCTGAAAATTACCAGAGTTATAGAAGGGACTGAGCCCTACACAATCCTAAATAATAGAGAATTTTATTTAAATTTTTTAGTATTAGCAGGTCCACCCGTACGCCATCAGACAATCAAAATTTGGTAAAAACGAAAATAAAAATTTATTTCTTCCAAATTTAACAATTAAAATCATCTGAAAATTACCAGAGTCCTAGTAGGGACTGAGCCCTACATAATCCTGAAGAATAAAGAGTTTTATTTCAATTTTTTAGTAGTAGCAGGTCCACCCGTACGCCATCAGACAATCAAAATTTGGTAAAAACGAAAATAAAAATTTATTTCTTCCAAATTTAACAATTCTAATCATCTAAAAATTACCAGAGTCCAAGCAGGGACTGAGCCCTACGCAATCCTAAATAATAGAGAATTTTATTTAAATTTTTTAGTAGTAGCAGGTCCACCCGTACGCCATAAGACAATCAAAATTTGGTAAAAACGAAAATAAAAATTCATTTCTTCCGAATTTAATAATTCTAATCATCTGAAAATTACTAGAGTTCTAGTAGAGACTAAGCCCTACTTACTCCTGAAAAATAGAAAATTTTATTTCAATTTTTAAGTAGTAGCACCACCACCCGAATGCTATCAGACAATTGAAATTTGGTAAAAACGAAAATAAAAATTTATTTCTTCCAAATTTAACAATTGAAATCATCTGAAAATTACCAGAGTCCTAGTAGGGACTGAGCCCTACATAATCCTGAAGAATAAAGAATTTTATTTCAATTTTTTAGTAGTAGCAGGTCCACCCGTACGCCATCAGACAATCAAAATTTGGTAAAAACGAAAATAAAAATTTATTTCTTCCAAATTTATTAAATGTAATCATCTGAAAATTACCAGAGTCCTAGTAGGGACTGAGCCCTACATAATCCTGAAGAATAAAGAATTTTATTTCAATTTTTTAGTAGTAGCAGGTCCACCCGTACGCCATCAGACAATCAAAATTTGGTAAAAACGAAAATAAAAATTCATTTCTTCCAAATTTATTAATTCTAATCATCTGAAAATTACCAGAGTCCTAGTAAGGACTGAGCCCTACGCAATCCTGAATAATAGAGAATTTTATTTCAATTTTTTTGTAGTAGCAGGTCCACCCGTACGCCATCAGACAATCAAAATTTGGTAAAAACGAAAATAAAAATTCATTTCTTCCAAATTTAATAATTCTAATCATCTGAAAATTACCAGAGTTCTAGTAGGGACTGAGCCCTACACAATCCTGAAGAATAAAGAATTTTATTTCAATTTTTAAGTAGTAGCACCACCACCCGAATGCTATCAGACAATTGAAATTTGGTAAAAACGAAAATAAAAATTTATTTCTTCCAAATTTAACAATTGAAATCATCTGAAAATTACCAGAGTCCTAGTAGGGACTGAGCCCTACGCAATCCTGAATAATAGAGAATTTTATTTCAATTTTTTAGTAGTAGCAGGTCCACCCGTACGCCATCAGACAATCAAAATTTGGTAAAAACGAAAATAAAAATTTATTTCTTCCAAATTTATTAATTCTAATCATCTGAAAATTACTAGAGTTCTAGTAGCAACTAAGCCCTACTCAATCCTGAAAAATAAAGAATTTTATTTCAATTTTTAAGTAGTAGCACCACCACCCGAATGCTATCAGACAATTAAAATTTGGTAAAAACGAAAATAAAAATTCATTTCTTCCAAATTTAATAATTCTAATCATCTGAAAATTACCAGAGTTATAGAAGGGACTGAGCCCTACACAATCCTAAATAATAGAGAATTTTATTTAAATTTTTTAGTATTAGCAGGTCCACCCGTACGCCATCAGACAATCAAAATTTGGTAAAAACGAAAATAAAAATTTATTTCTTCCAAATTTAACAATTAAAATCATCTGAAAATTACCAGAGTCCTAGTAGGGACTGAGCCCTACATAATCCTGAATAATAGAGAATTTTATTTCAATTTTTTAGTAGTAGCAGGTCCACCCGTACGCCATCAGACAATCAAAATTTGGTAAAAACGAAAATAAAAATTCATTTCTTCTAAATTTAATAATTCTAATCATCTGAAAATTACTAGAGTTCTAGTAGCAACTAAGCCCTACTCAATCCTGAAGAATAAAGAATTTTATTTAAATTTTTAAGTAGTAGCACCACCACCCGAATGCTATCAGACAATTAAAATTTGGTAAAAACGAAAATAAAAATTTATTTCTTCCAAATTTAAAAATTGAAATCATCTGAAAATTACCAGAGTCCTAGTAGGGACTGAGCCCTACATAATCCTGAAGAATAAAGAGTTTTATTTCAATTTTTTAGTAGTAGCAGGTCCACCCGTACGCCATCAGACAATCAAAATTTGGTAAAAACGAAAATAAAAATTCATTTCTTCCAAATTTAATAATTCTAATCATCTGAAAATTACCAGAGTTATAGAAGGGACTGAGCCCTACACAATCCTAAATAATAGAGAATTTTATTTAAATTTTTTAGTAGTAGCAGGTCCACCCGTACGCCATCAGACAATCAAAATTTGGTAAAAACGAAAATAAAAATTTATTTCTTCCAAATTTATTAAATGTAATCATCTGAAAATTACCAGAGTCCTAGTAGGGACTGAGTCCTACACAATCCTGAAGAATAAAGAATTTTATTTCAATTTTTTAGTAGTAGCAGGTCCACCCGTACGCCATCAGACAATCAAAATTTGGTAAAAACGAAAATAAAAATTTATTTCTTCCAAATTTAACAATTCTAATCATCTAAAAATTACCAGAGTCCAAGCAGGGACTGAGCCCTACGCAATCCTGAATAATAGAGAATTTTATTTAAATTTTTTAGTAGTAGCAGGTCTACCCGTACGCCATCAGACAATCAAAATTTGGTAAAAACGAAAATAAAAATTCATTTCTTCCGAATTTAATAATTCTAATCATCTGAAAATTACTAGAGTTCTAGTAGAGACTAAGCCCTACTCAATCCTGAAGAATAGAAAATTTTATTTCAATTTTTAAGTAGTAGCACCACCACCCGAATGCTATCAGACAATTGAAATTTGGTAAAAAACGAAAATAAAAATTTATTTCTTCCAAATTTAACAATTGAAATCATCTGAAAATTACCAGAGTCCTAGTAGGGACTGAGCCCTACATAATCCTGAAGAATAAAGAATTTTATTTCAATTTTTTAGTAGTAGCAGGTCCACCCGTACGCCATCAGACAATCAAAATTTGGTAAAAACGAAAATAAAAATTCATTTCTTCCAAATTTATTAATTCTAATCATCTGAAAATTACCAGAGTCCTAGTAGGGACTGAGCCCTACACAATCCTGAAGAATAAAGAATTTTATTTCAATTTTTTAGTAGTAGCAGGTCCGCCCGTACGCCATCAGACAATCAAAATTTGGTAAAAAACGAAAATAAAAATTCATTTCTTCTAAATTTAATAATTCTAATCATCTGAAAATTACTAGAGTTCTAGTAGCAACTAAGCCCTACTCAATCCTGAAGAATAAAGAATTTTATTTCAATTTTTAAGTAGTAGCACCACCACCCGAATGCTATCAGACAATTAAAATTTGGTAAAAACGAAAATAAAAATTTATTTCTTCGAAATTTAACAATTGAAATCATCTGAAAATTACCAGAGTCCTAGTAGGGACTGAGCCCTACATAATCCTGAAGAATAAAGAATTTTATTTCAATTTTTTAGTAGTAGCAGGTTCACCCGTACGCCATAAGACAATCAAAATTTGGTAAAAACGAAAATAAAAATTCATTTCTTCCGAATTTAATAATTCTAATCATCTGAAAATTACTAGAGTTCTAGTAGAGACTAAGCCTTACTCAATTCTGAAGAATAAAAAATTTTGTTTCAATTTTTAAGTAGTAGCACCACCACCCAAATGCTATCAGACAATTGAAATTTTTAAAAACGAAAATAAAAATTTATTTCTTCTAAATTTAACAATTGAAATTATCTGAAAATTACCAGAATCCTAGTAGGGACTGAGCCCTACATAATCCTGAAGAATAAAGAATTTTATTTCAATTTTTTAGTAGTAGCAGGTCTACCCGTACGCCATCAGACAATCAAAATTTGGTAAAAACGAAAATAAAAATTTATTTCTTCCAAATTTATTCAATGTAATCATCTGAAAATTACCAAAGTCCTAGTAGGGACTGAGCCCTACACAATCCTGAAGAATAAAGAATTTTATTTCAATTTTTTAGTAGTAGCAGGTCCACCCGTACGCCGTCAGACAATCAAAATTTGGTAAAAACGAAAATAAAAATTCATTTCTTCCGAATTTAATAATTCTAATCATCTGAAAATTACTAGAGTTCTAGTAGAGACTAAGCCTTACTCAATTCTGAAGAATAAAAAATTTTGTTTCAATTTTTAAGTAGTAGCACCACCACCCAAATGCTATCAGACAATTGAAATTTTGGAAAAAACGAAAATAAAAATTTATTTCTTCTAAATTTAACAATTGAAATTATCTGAAAATTACCAGAATCCTAGTAGGGACTGAGCCCTACATAATCCTGAAGAATAAAGAATTTAATTCCAATTTTTAAGTAGTAGCACCACCACCCGAATGCTATCAGTCAATTAAAATTTGGTAAAAACGAAAATAAAAATTTATTTCTTCCAAATTTAACAATTGAAATCATCTGAAAATTACCAGAGTCCTAGTAGGGACTGAGCCCTACATAATCCTGAAGAATAAAGAATTTTATTTCAATTTTTTAGTAGTAGCAGGTCCACCCGTACGCCATCAGACAATCAAAATTTGGTAAAAACGAAAATAAAAATTCATTTCTTCCAAATTTAATAATTCTAATCATCTAAAAATTACCAGAGTTATAGAAGGGACTGAGCCCTACACAATCCTAAATAATAGAGAATTTTATTTAAATTTTTTAGTAGTAGCAGGTCCACCCGTACGCCATCAGACAATCAAAATTTGGTAAAAACGAAAATAAAAATTTATTTCTTCCAAATTTATTAAATGTAATCATCTGAAAATTACCAGAGTCCTAGTAGGGACTGAGCCCTACACAATCCTGAAGAATAAAGAATTTTATTTCAATTTTTTAGTAGTAGCAGGTCCACCCGTACGCCATCAGACAATCAAAATTTGGTAAAAACGAAAATAAAAATTTATTTCTTCCAAATTTAACAATTAAAATCATCTGAAAATTACCAGAGTCCTAGTAGGGACTGAGACCTACATAATCCTGAAGAATAAAGAATTTTATTTCAATTTTTTAGTAGTAGCAGGTCCACCCGTACGCCATCAGTCAATCAAAATTTGGTAAAAACGAAAATAAAAATTTATTTCTTCCAAATTTATTAAATGTAATCATCTGAAAATTACCAGAGTCCTAGTAGGGACTGTGTCCTACACAATCCTGAAGAATAAAGAATTTTATTTCAATTTTTTAGTAGTAGCAGGTCCACCCGTACGCCATCAGACAATCAAAATTTGGTAAAAACGAAAATAAAAATTTATTTCTTCCAAATTTAACAATTCTAATCATTTAAAAATTACCAGAGTCCAAGCAGGGACTGAGCCCTACGCAATCCTGAATAATAGAGAATTTTATTTCAATTTTTTAGTAGTAGCAGGTCCACCCGTACGCCATAAGACAATCAAAATTTGGTAAAAACGAAAATAAAAATTTATTTCTTCCGAATTTAATAATTCTAATCATCTGAAAATTACTAGAGTTCTAGTAAAGACTAAGCCCTACTCAATTCTGAAGAATAAAAAATTTTATTTCAATTTTTAAGTAGTAGCACCACCACCCAAATGCTATCAGACAATTGAAATTTTTTAAAAACGAAAATAAAAATTTATTTCTTCCAAATTTAACAATTGAAATTATCTGAAAATTACCAGAATCCTAGTAGGGACTGAGCCCTACATAATCCTGAAGAATAAAGAATTTTATTTCAATTTTTTAGTAGTAGCAGGTCCACCCGTACGCCATTAGACAATCAAAATTTGGTAAAAACGAAAATAAAAATTTATTTCTTCCAAATTTAATAATTCTAATCATCTAAAAATTACCAGAGTTATAGAAGGGACTGAGCCCTACACAATCCTGAATAATAGAGAATTTTATTTAAATTTTTTAGTAGTAGCAGGTACACCCGTACGCCATCAGACAATCAAAATTTGGTAAAAACGAAAATAAAAATTCATTTCTTCCAAATTTAATAATTCTAATCATCTGAAAATTACCAGAGTTATAGAAGGGACTGAGCCCTACACAATCCTAAAGAATAAAGAATTTTATTTAAATTTTTAAGTAGTAGCACCACCACCCGAATGCTATCAGACAATTAAAATTTGGTAAAAACGAAAATAAAAATTTATTTCTTCCAAATTTATTAAATGTAATCATCTGAAAATTACCAGAGTCCTAGTAGGGACTGAGCCCTACACAATTCTGAAGAATAAAGAATTTTATTTCAATTTTTTAGTAGTAGCAGGTCCACCCGTACGCCATCAGACAATCATTATTTGGTAAAAACGAAAATAAAAATTCATTTCTTCTAAATTTAATAATTCTAATCATCTGAAAATTACCAGAGTCCTAGTAGGGACTGAGCCCTACGCAATCCTGAATAATAGAGAATTTTATTTCAATTTTTTTGTAGTAGCAGGTACACCCGTACGCCATCAGACAATCAAAATTTGGTAAAAACGAAAATAAAAATTCATTTCTTCCAAATTTATTAATTCTAATCATCTGAAAATTACCAGAGTTATAGAAGGGACTGAGCCCTACACAATCCTGAATAATAGAGAATTTTATTTAAATTTTTTAGTAGTAGCAGGTCCACCCGTACGCCATCAGACAATCAAAATTTGGTAAAAACGAAAATAAAAATTTATTTCTTCCAAATTTATTAAATGTAATCATCTGAAAATTACCAGAGTTATAGAAGGGACTGAGCCCTACACAATCCTGAATAATAGAGAATTTTATTTAAATTTTTTAGTAGTAGCAGGTCCACCCGTACGCCATAAGACAATCAAAATTTGGTAAAAACGAAAATAAAAATTCATTTCTTCCGAATTTAATAATTCTAATCATCTGAAAATTACTAGAGTTCTAGTACAGACTAAGCCCTACTCAATCCTGAAGAATAGAAAATTTTATTTCAATTTTTAAGTAGTAGCACCACCACCCGAATGCTATCAGACAATTGAAATTTGGTAAAAACGAAAATAAAAATTTATTTCTTCCAAATTTAACAATTGAAATCATCTGAAAATTACCAGAGTCCTAGTAGGGACTGAGCCCTACATAATCCTGAAGAATAAAGAATTTTATTTCAATTTTTTAGTAGTAGCTGGTCCACCCGTACGCCATCAGACAATCAAAATTTGGTAAAAACGAAAATAAAAATTTATTTCTTCTAAATTTATTAAATGTAATCATCTGAAAATTACCAGAGTCCTAGTAGGGACTGAGCCCTACACAATCCTGAAGAATAAAGAATTTTATTTAAATTTTTTAGTAGTAGCAGGTCCACCCGTACGCCGTCAGACAATCAAAATTTGGTAAAAACGAAAATAAAAATTTATTTCTTCCAAATTTATTAATTCTAATCATCTGAAAATTACTAGAGTTCTAGTAGAGACTAAGCCCTATTTAATTCTGAAGAATAAAAAATTTTATTTCAATTTTTAAGTAGTAGCACCACCACCCAAATGCTATCAGACAATTGAAATTTTTTAAAAACGAAAATAAAAATTTATTTCTTCCACATTTAACAATTGAAATCATCTGAAAATTACCAAAGTCCTAGTAGGGACTGAGCCCTACACAATCCTGAAGAATAAAGAATTTTATTTAAATTTTTTAGTAGTAGCAGGTCCACCCGTACGCCGTCAGACAATCAAAATTTAGTAAAAACGAAAATAAAAATTCATTTCTTCTAAATTTAATAATTCTAATCATCTGAAAATTACTAGAGTTCTAGTAGCAACTAAGCCCTACTCAATCCTGAAGAATAAAGAATTTTATTTAAATTTTTAAGTAGTAGCACCACCACCCGAATGCTATCAGACAATTAAAATTTGGTAAAAACGAAAATAAAAATTTATTTCTTCCACATTTAACAATTGAAATCATCTGAAAATTACCAAAGTCCTAGTAGGGACTGAGCCCTACACAATCCTGAAGAATAAAGAATTTTATTTCAATTTTTTAGTAGTAGCAGGTCCACCCGTACGCCATCAGACAATCAAAATTTGGTAAAAACGAAAATAAAAATTCATTTCTTCTAAATTTAATAATTCTAATCATCTGAAAATTACTAGAGTTCTAGTAGCAACTAAGCCCTACTCAATCCTGAAGAATAAAGAATTTTATTTAAATTTTTAAGTAGTAGCACCACCACCCGAATGCTATCAGACAATTAAAATTTGGTAAAAACGAAAATAAAAATTTATTTCTTCCAAATTTAAAAATTGAAATCATCTGAAAATTACCAGAGTCCTAGTAGGGACTGAGCCCTACATAATCCTGAAGAATAAAGAGTTTTATTTCAATTTTTTAGTAGTAGCAGGTCCACCCGTACGCCATCAGACAATCAAAATTTGGTAAAAACGAAAATAAAAATTTATTTCTTCCAAATTTATTAAATGTAATCATCTGAAAATTACCAGAGTCCTAGTAGGGACTGAGCCCTACATAATCCTGAAGAATAAAGAGTTTTATTTCAATTTTTTAGTAGTAGCAGGTCCACCCGTACGCCATCAGACAATCAAAATTTGGTAAAAACGAAAATAAAAATTTATTTCTTCCAAATTTAACAATTAAATCATCTGAAAATTACCAGAGTCCTAGTAGGGACTGAGCCCTACATAATCCTGAAGAATATAGAATTTTATTTCAATTTTTAAGTAGTAGCAGGTCCACCCGTACGCCATCAGTCAATCAAAATTTGGTAAAAACGAAAATAAAAATTCATTTCTTCCAAATTTAATAATTCTAATCATCTGAAAATTACCAGAGTTATAGAAGGGACTGAGCCCTACACAATCCTGAATAATAGAGAATTTTATTTAAATTTTTTAGTAGTAGCAGGTCCACCCGTACGCCATCAGACAATCAAAATTTGGTAAAAACGAAAATAAAAATTTATTTCTTCCAAATTTATTAAATGTAATCATCTGAAAATTACCAGAGTCCTAGTAGGGACTGAGCCCTACACAATCCTGAAGAATAAAGAATTTTATTTCAATTTTTTAGTAGTAGCAGGTCCACCCGTACGCCATCAGACAATCAAAATTTGGTAAAAACGAAAATAAAAATTCATTTCTTCCGAATTTAATAATTCTAATCATCTGAAAATTACTAGAGTTCTAGTAGAGACTAAGCCCTACTTAATCCTGAAAAATAGAAAATTTTATTTCAATTTTTAAGTAGTAGCACCACCACCCGAATGCTATCAGACAATTGAAATTTGGTAAAAAACGAAAATAAAAATTTATTTCTTCCAAATTTAACAATTGAAATTATCTGAAAATTACCAGAATCCTAGTAGGGACTGAGCCCTACATAATCCTGAAGAATAAAGAATTTTATTTCAATTTTTTAGTAGTAGCTGGTCCACCCGTACGCCATCAGACAATCAAAATTTGGTAAAAACGAAAATAAAAATTTATTTCTTCCAAATTTATTAAATGTAATCATCTGAAAATTACCAGAGTCCTAGTAGGGACTGAGCCCTACACAATCCTGAAGAATTAAGAATTTTATTTAAATTTTTTAGTAGTAGCAGGTCCACCCGTACGCCGTCAGACAATCAAAATTTGGTAAAAACGAAAATAAAAATTTATTTCTTCCAAATTTATTAAATGTAATCATCTAAAAATTACCAGAGTCCAAGCAGGGACTGAGCCCTACGCAATCCTGAATAATAGAGAATTTTATTTAAATTTTTTAGTAGTAGCAGGTCCACCCGTACGCCGTCAGACAATCAAAATTTGGTAAAAACGAAAATAAAAATTTATTTCTTCCAAATTTATTAAATGTAATCATCTAAAAATTACCAGAGTCCTAGTAGGGACTGAGCCCTACACAATCCTGAAGAATTAAGAATTTTATTTAAATTTTTTAGTAGTAGCAGGTCCACCCGTACGCCATCAGACAATCGAAATTTGGTAAAAACGAAAATAAAAATTTATTTCTTCCAAATTTATTAATTCTAATTATCTGAAAATTACTAGAGTTCTAGTAGAGACTAAGCCCTATTTAATTCTGAAGAATAAAAAATTTTATTTCAATTTTTAAGTAGTAGCACCACCACCCAATGATATCAGACAATTGAAATTTTTTAAAAACGAAAATAAAAATTTATTTCTTCCACATTTAACAATTGAAATCATCTGAAAATTACCAGAGTCCTAGTAGGGACTGAGCCCTACATAATCCTGAAGAATAAAGAATTTTATTTCAATTTTTTAGTAGTAGCAGGTCCACCCGTACGCCATCAGACAATCAAAATTTGGTAAAAACGAAAATAAAAATTCATTTCTTCCAAATTTATTAATTCTAATCATCTGAAAATTACCAGAGTCCTAGTAAGGACTGAGCCCTACGCAATCCTGAATAATAGAGAATTTTATTTCAATTTTTTAGTAGTAGCAGGTCCACCCGTACGCCATCAAACAATCAAAATTTGGTAAAAACGAAAATAAAAATTTATTTCTTCCAAATTTATTAAATGTAATCGTCTGAAAATTACCAGATTCCTAGTAGGGACTGAGCCCTACACAATCCTGAATAATAGAGAATTTTATTTAAATTTTTTAGTAGTAGCAGGTCCACCCGTACGCCATAAGACAATCAAAATTTGGTAAAAACGAAAATAAAAATTCATTTCTTCCGAATTTAATAATTGAAATCATCTGAAAATTACCAGAGTTATAGAAGGGACTGAGCCCTACACAATCCTGAATAATAGAGAATTTTATTTAAATTTTTTAGTAGTAGCAGGTCCACCCGTACGCCATCAGACAATCAAAATTTGGTAAAAACGAAAATAAAAATTTATTTCTTCCAAATTTATTAAATGTAATCATCTGAAAATTACCAGAGTCCTAGTAGGGACTGAGCCCTACACAATCCTGAAGAATAAAGAATTTTATTTCAATTTTTTAGTAGTAGCAGGTCCACCCGTACGCCATCAGACAATCAAAATTTGGTAAAAACGAAAATAAAAATTCATTTCTTCCAAATTTAATAATTCTAATCATCTGAAAATTACCAGAGTTATAGAAGGGACTGAGCCCTACACAATCCTGAATAATAGAGAATTTTATTTAAATTTTTTAGTAGTAGCAGGTCCACCCGTACGCCATCAGACAATCAAAATTTGGTAAAAACGAAAATAAAAATTTATTTCTTCCAAATTTATTAAATGTAATCATCTGAAAATTACCAGAGTCCTAGTAGGGACTGAGCCCTACACAATCCTGAAGAATAAAGAATTTTATTTCAATTTTTTAGTAGTAGCAGGTCCACCCGTACGCCATCAGACAATCAAAATTTGGTAAAAACGAAAATAAAAATTCATTTCTTCTAAATTTAATAATTCTAATCATCTGAAAATTACTAGAGTTCTAGTAGCAACTAAGCCCTACTCAATCCTGAAGAATAAAGAATTTTATTTAAATTTTTAAGTAGTAGCACCACCACCCGAATGCTATCAGACAATTAAAATTTGGTAAAAACGAAAATAAAAATTTATTTCTTCCAAATTTAAAAATTGAAATCATCTGAAAATTACCAGAGTCCTAGTAGGGACTGAGCCCTACATAATCCTGAAGAATAAAGAGTTTTATTTCAATTTTTTAGTAGTAGCAGGTCCACCCGTACGCCATCAGACAATCAAAATTTGGTAAAAACGAAAATAAAAATTCATTTCTTCCAAATTTAATAATTCTAATCATCTGAAAATTACCAGAGTTATAGAAGGGACTGAGCCCTACACAATCCTGAATAATAGAGAATTTTATTTAAATTTTTTAGTAGTAGCAGGTCCACCCGTACGCCATCAGACAATCAAAATTTGGTAAAAACGAAAATAAAAATTTATTTCTTCCAAATTTATTAAATGTAATCATCTGAAAATTACCAGAGTCCTAGTAGGGACTGAGCCCTACACAATCCTGAAGAATAAAGAATTTTATTTCAATTTTTTAGTAGTAGCAGGTCCACCCGTACGCCATCAGACAATCAAAATTTGGTAAAAAACGAAAATAAAAATTTATTTCTTCCGAATTTAACAATTCTAATCACCTAAAAATTACCAGAGTCCAAGCAGGGACTGAGCCCTACGCAATCCTGAATAATAGAGAATTTTATTTAAATTTTTTAGTAGTAGCAGGTCCACCCGTACGCCATCAGACAATCAAAATTTGGTAAAAACGAAAATAAAAATTTATTTCTTCCAAATTTAACAATTCTAATCATCTAAAAATTACCAGAGTCCAAGCAGGGACTGAGCCCTACGCAATCCTGAATAATAGAGAATTTTATTTAAATTTTTTAGTAGTAGCAGGTCCACCCGTACGCCATCAGACAATCAAAATTTGGTAAAAAACGAAAATAAAAATTTATTTCTTCCAAATTTATTAAATGTAATCATCTGAAAATTACCAGAGTCCTAGTAGGGACTGAGCCCTACACAATCCTGAAGAATAAAGAATTTTATTTAAATTTTTTAGTAGTAGCAGGTCCACCCGTACGCCGTCAGACAATCAAAATTTGGTAAAAACGAAAATAAAAATTTATTTCTTCTAAATTTAATAATTCTAATCATCTGAAAATTACTAGAGTTCTAGTAGCAACTAAGCCCTACTCAATCCTGAAGAATAAAGAATTTTATTTAAATTTTTAAGTAGTAGCACCACCACCCGAATGCTATCAGACAATTAAAATTTGGTAAAAACGAAAATAAAAATTTATTTCTTCCAAATTTAAAAATTGAAATCATCTGAAAATTACCAGAGTCCTAGTAGGGACTGAGCCCTACATAATCCTGAAGAATAAAGAGTTTTATTTCAATTTTTTAGTAGTAGCAGGTCCACCCGTACGCCATCAGACAATCAAAATTTGGTAAAAACGAAAATAAAAATTTATTTCTTCCAAATTTATTAAATGTAATCATCTGAAAATTACCAGAGTCCTAGTAGGGACTGAGCCCTACATAATCCTGAAGAATAAAGAGTTTTATTTCAATTTTTTAGTAGTAGCAGGTCCACCCGTACGCCATCAGACAATCAAAATTTGGTAAAAACGAAAATAAAAATTTATTTCTTCCAAATTTAACAATTAAAATCATCTGAAAATTACCAGAGTCCTAGTAGGGACTGAGCCCTACATAATCCTGAAGAATAAAGAATTTTATTTCAATTTTTTAGTAGTAGCAGGTCCACCCGTACGCCATCAGACAATCAAAATTTGGTAAAAACGAAAATAAAAATTCATTTCTTCCAAATTTATTAATTCTAATCATCTGAAAATTACCAGAGTCCTAGTAAGGACTGAGCCCTACGCAATCCTGAATAATAGAGAATTTTATTTCAATTTTTTAGTAGTAGCAGGTCCACCCGTACGCCATCAAACAATCAAAATTTGGTAAAAACGAAAATAAAAATTTATTTCTTCCAAATTTATTAAATGTAATCGTCTGAAAATTACCAGATTCCTAGTAGGGACTGAGCCCTACACAATCCTGAATAATAGAGAATTTTATTTAAATTTTTTAGTAGTAGCAGGTCCACCCGTACGCCATAAGACAATCAAAATTTGGTAAAAACGAAAATAAAAATTCATTTCTTCCGAATTTAATAATTGAAATCATCTGAAAATTACCAGAGTTATAGAAGGGACTGAGCCCTACACAATCCTGAATAATAGAGAATTTTATTTAAATTTTTTAGTAGTAGCAGGTCCACCCGTACGCCATCAGACAATCAAAATTTGGTAAAAACGAAAATAAAAATTTATTTCTTCCAAATTTATTAAATGTAATCATCTGAAAATTACCAGAGTCCTAGTAGGGACTGAGCCCTACACAATTCTGAAGAATAAAGAATTTTATTTCAATTTTTTAGTAGTAGCAGGTCCACCCGTACGCCATCAGACAATCATTATTTAGTAAAAACGAAAATAAAAATTCATTTCTTCTAAATTTAATAATTCTAATCATCTGAAAATTACTAGAGTTCTAGTAGCAACTAAGCCCTACTCAATCCTGAAGAATAAAGAATTTTATTTAAATTTTTAAGTAGTAGCACCACCACCCGAATGCTATCAGACAATTAAAATTTGGTAAAAACGAAAATAAAAATTTATTTCTTCCAAATTTAAAAATTGAAATCATCTGAAAATTACCAGAGTCCTAGTAGGGACTGAGCCCTACATAATCCTGAAGAATAAAGAGTTTTATTTCAATTTTTTAGTAGTAGCAGGTCCACCCGTACGCCATCAGACAATCAAAATTTGGTAAAAACGAAAATAAAAATTTATTTCTTCCAAATTTAACAATTAAAATCATCTGAAAATTACCAGAGTCCTAGTAGGGACTGAGCCCTACATAATCCTGAAGAATAAAGAATTTTATTTCAATTTTTTTGTAGTAGCAGGTCCACCCGTACGCCATCAGACAATCAAAATTTGGTAAAAACGAAAATAAAAATTCATTTCTTCCAAATTTAATAATTCTAATCATCTGAAAATTACCAGAGTTATAGAAGGGACTGAGCCCTACACAATCCTGAATAATAGAGAATTTTATTTAAATTTTTTAGTAGTAGCAGGTCCACCCGTACGCCATCAGACAATCAAAATTTGGTAAAAACGAAAATAAAAATTTATTTCTTCCAAATTTATTAAATGTAATCATCTGAAAATTACCAGAGTCCTAGTAGGGACTGAGCCCTACACAATCCTGAAGAATAAAGAATTTTATTTCAATTTTTTAGTAGTAGCAGGTCCACCCGTACGCCATCAGACAATCAAAATTTGGTAAAAACGAAAATAAAAATTTATTTCTTCCGAATTTAACAATTCTAATCACCTAAAAATTACCAGAGTCCAAGCAGGGACTGAGCCCTACGCAATCCTGAATAATAGAGAATTTTATTTAAATTTTTTAGTAGTAGCAGGTCCACCCGTACGCCATCAGACAATCAAAATTTGGTAAAAACGAAAATAAAAATTTATTTCTTCCAAATTTAACAATTCTAATCATCTAAAAATTACCAGAGTCCAAGCAGGGACTGAGCCCTACGCAATCCTGAATAATAGAGAATTTTATTTAAATTTTTTAGTAGTAGCAGGTCCACCCGTACGCCATCAGACAATCAAAATTTGGTAAAAACGAAAATAAAAATTTATTTCTTCCAAATTTATTAAATGTAATCATCTGAAAATTACCAGAGTCCTAGTAGGGACTGAGCCCTACACAATCCTGAAGAATAAAGAATTTTATTTAAATTTTTTAGTAGTAGCAGGTCCACCCGTACGCCGTCAGACAATCAAAATTTGGTAAAAACGAAAATAAAAATTTATTTCTTCTAAATTTAATAATTCTAATCATCTGAAAATTACTAGAGTTCTAGTAGCAACTAAGCCCTACTCAATCCTGAAGAATAAAGAATTTTATTTAAATTTTTAAGTAGTAGCACCACCACCCGAATGCTATCAGACAATTAAAATTTGGTAAAAACGAAAATAAAAATTTATTTCTTCCAAATTTAAAAATTGAAATCATCTGAAAATTACCAGAGTCCTAGTAGGGACTGAGCCCTACATAATCCTGAAGAATAAAGAGTTTTATTTCAATTTTTTAGTAGTAGCAGGTCCACCCGTACGCCATCAGACAATCAAAATTTGGTAAAAACGAAAATAAAAATTTATTTCTTCCAAATTTATTAAATGTAATCATCTGAAAATTACCAGAGTCCTAGTAGGGACTGAGCCCTACATAATCCTGAAGAATAAAGAGTTTTATTTCAATTTTTTAGTAGTAGCAGGTCCACCCGTACGCCATCAGACAATCAAAATTTGGTAAAAACGAAAATAAAAATTTATTTCTTCCAAATTTAACAATTAAAATCATCTGAAAATTACCAGAGTCCTAGTAGGGACTGAGCCCTACATAATCCTGAAGAATATAGAATTTTATTTCAATTTTTAAGTAGTAGCAGGTCCACCCGTACGCCATCAGTCAATCAAAATTTGGTAAAAACGAAAATAAAAATTCATTTCTTCCAAATTTAATAATTCTAATCATCTGAAAATTACCAGAGTTATAGAAGGGACTGAGCCCTACACAATCCTGAATAATAGAGAATTTTATTTAAATTTTTTAGTAGTAGCAGGTCCACCCGTACGCCATCAGACAATCAAAATTTGGTAAAAACGAAAATAAAAATTTATTTCTTCCAAATTTATTAAATGTAATCATCTGAAAATTACCAGAGTCCTAGTAGGGACTGAGCCCTACACAATCCTGAAGAATAAAGAATTTTATTTCAATTTTTTAGTAGTAGCAGGTCCACCCGTACGCCATCAGACAATCAAAATTTGGTAAAAACGAAAATAAAAATTCATTTCTTCCGAATTTAATAATTCTAATCATCTGAAAATTACTAGAGTTCTAGTAGAGACTAAGCCCTACTTAATCCTGAAAAATAGAAAATTTTATTTCAATTTTTAAGTAGTAGCACCACCACCCGAATGCTATCAGACAATTGAAATTTGGTAAAAACGAAAATAAAAATTTATTTCTTCCAAATTTAACAATTGAAATTATCTGAAAATTACCAGAATCCTAGTAGGGACTGAGCCCTACATAATCCTGAAGAATAAAGAATTTTATTTCAATTTTTTAGTAGTAGCTGGTCCACCCGTACGCCATCAGACAATCAAAATTTGGTAAAAACGAAAATAAAAATTTATTTCTTCCAAATTTATTAAATGTAATCATCTGAAAATTACCAGAGTCCTAGTAGGGACTGAGCCCTACACAATCCTGAAGAATTAAGAATTTTATTTAAATTTTTTAGTAGTAGCAGGTCCACCCGTACGCCGTCAGACAATCAAAATTTGGTAAAAACGAAAATAAAAATTTATTTCTTCCAAATTTATTAAATGTAATCATCTAAAAATTACCAGAGTCCAAGCAGGGACTGAGCCCTACGCAATCCTGAATAATAGAGAATTTTATTTAAATTTTTTAGTAGTAGCAGGTCCACCCGTACGCCGTCAGACAATCAAAATTTGGTAAAAACGAAAATAAAAATTTATTTCTTCCAAATTTATTAAATGTAATCATCTAAAAATTACCAGAGTCCTAGTAGGGACTGAGCCCTACACAATCCTGAAGAATTAAGAATTTTATTTAAATTTTTTAGTAGTAGCAGGTCCACCCGTACGCCATCAGACAATCGAAATTTGGTAAAAACGAAAATAAAAATTTATTTCTTCCAAATTTATTAATTCTAATTATCTGAAAATTACTAGAGTTCTAGTAGAGACTAAGCCCTATTTAATTCTGAAGAATAAAAAATTTTATTTCAATTTTTAAGTAGTAGCACCACCACCCAAATGATATCAGACAATTGAAATTTTTTAAAAACGAAAATAAAAATTTATTTCTTCCACATTTAACAATTGAAATCATCTGAAAATTACCAGAGTCCTAGTAGGGACTGAGCCCTACATAATCCTGAAGAATAAAGAATTTTATTTCAATTTTTTAGTAGTAGCAGGTCCACCCGTACGCCATCAGACAATCAAAATTTGGTAAAAACGAAAATAAAAATTCATTTCTTCCAAATTTATTAATTCTAATCATCTGAAAATTACCAGAGTCCTAGTAAGGACTGAGCCCTACGCAATCCTGAATAATAGAGAATTTTATTTCAATTTTTTAGTAGTAGCAGGTCCACCCGTACGCCATCAAACAATCAAAATTTGGTAAAAACGAAAATAAAAATTTATTTCTTCCAAATTTATTAAATGTAATCGTCTGAAAATTACCAGATTCCTAGTAGGGACTGAGCCCTACACAATCCTGAATAATAGAGAATTTTATTTAAATTTTTTAGTAGTAGCAGGTCCACCCGTACGCCATAAGACAATCAAAATTTGGTAAAAACGAAAATAAAAATTCATTTCTTCCGAATTTAATAATTGAAATCATCTGAAAATTACCAGAGTCCTAGTAGGGACTGAGCCCTACATAATCCTGAAGAATAAAGAGTTTTATTTCAATTTTTTAGTAGTAGCAGGTCCACCCGTACGCCATCAGACAATCAAAATTTGGTAAAAACGAAAATAAAAATTTATTTCTTCCAAATTTAATAATTCTAATCATCTAAAAATTACCAGAGTTATAGAAGGGACTGAGCCCTACACAATCCTGAATAATAGAGAATTTTATTTAAATTTTTTAGTAGTAGCAGGTCCACCCGTACGCCATCAGACAATCAAAATTTGGTAAAAACGAAAATAAAAATTTATTTCTTCCAAATTTATTAAATGTAATCATCTGAAAATTACCAGAGTCCTAGTAGGGACTGAGCCCTACACAATTCTGAAGAATAAAGAATTTTATTTCAATTTTTTAGTAGTAGCAGGTCCACCCGTACGCCATCAGACAATCATTATTTGGTAAAAACGAAAATAAAAATTCATTTCTTCTAAATTTAATAATTCTAATCATCTGAAAATTACTAGAGTTCTAGTAGCAACTAAGCCCTACTCAATCCTGAAGAATAAAGAATTTTATTTAAATTTTTAAGTAGTAGCACCACCACCCGAATGCTATCAGACAATTAAAATTTGGTAAAAACGAAAATAAAAATTTATTTCTTCCAAATTTAAAAATTGAAATCATCTGAAAATTACCAGAGTCCTAGTAGGGACTGAGCCCTACATAATCCTGAAGAATAAAGAGTTTTATTTCAATTTTTTAGTAGTAGCAGGTCCACCCGTACGCCATCAGACAATCAAAATTTGGTAAAAACGAAAATAAAAATTTATTTCTTCCAAATTTAACAATTAAAATCATCTGAAAATTACCAGAGTCCTAGTAGGGACTGAGCCCTACATAATCCTGAAGAATAAAGAATTTTATTTCAATTTTTTTGTAGTAGCAGGTCCACCCGTACGCCATCAGACAATCAAAATTTGGTAAAAACGAAAATAAAAATTCATTTCTTCCAAATTTAATAATTCTAATCATCTGAAAATTACCAGAGTTATAGAAGGGACTGAGCCCTACACAATCCTGAATAATAGAGAATTTTATTTAAATTTTTTAGTAGTAGCAGGTCCACCCGTACGCCATCAGACAATCAAAATTTGGTAAAAACGAAAATAAAAATTTATTTCTTCCAAATTTATTAAATGTAATCATCTGAAAATTACCAGAGTCCTAGTAGGGACTGAGCCCTACACAATCCTGAAGAATAAAGAATTTTATTTCAATTTTTTAGTAGTAGCAGGTCCACCCGTACGCCATCAGACAATCAAAATTTGGTAAAAACGAAAATAAAAATTTATTTCTTCCAAATTTAACAATTCTAATCACCTAAAAATTACCAGAGTCCAAGCAGGGACTGAGCCCTACGCAATCCTGAATAATAGAGAATTTTATTTAAATTTTTTAGTAGTAGCAGGTCCACCCGTACGCCATCAGACAATCAAAATTTGGTAAAAACGAAAATAAAAATTTATTTCTTCCAAATTTAACAATTCTAATCATCTAAAAATTACCAGAGTCCAAGCAGGGACTGAGCCCTACGCAATCCTGAATAATAGAGAATTTTATTTAAATTTTTTAGTAGTAGCAGGTCCACCCGTACGCCATCAGACAATCAAAATTTGGTAAAAACGAAAATAAAAATTTATTTCTTCCAAATTTATTAAATGTAATCATCTGAAAATTACCAGAGTCCTAGTAGGGACTGAGCCCTACACAATCCTGAAGAATAAAGAATTTTATTTAAATTTTTTAGTAGTAGCAGGTCCACCCGTACGCCGTCAGACAATCAAAATTTGGTAAAAACGAAAATAAAAATTTATTTCTTCCAAATTTATTAAATGTAATCATCTAAAAATTACCAGAGTCCAAGCAGGGACTGAGCCCTACGCAATCCTGAATAATAGAGAATTTTATTTAAATTTTTTAGTAGTAGCAGGTCCACCCGTACGCCGTCAGACAATCAAAATTTGGTAAAAACGAAAATAAAAATTTATTTCTTCCAAATTTATTAATTCTAATCATCTGAAAATTACTAGAGTTCTAGTAGCAACTAAGCCCTACTCAATCCTGAAAAATAAAGAATTTTATTTCAATTTTTAAGTAGTAGCACCACCACCCGAATGCTATCAGACAATTAAAATTTGGTAAAAACGAAAATAAAAATTTATTTCTTCCAAATTTAACAATTGAAATCATCTGAAAATTACCAGAGTCCTAGTAGGGACTGAGCCCTACATAATCCTGAAGAATAAAGAATTTTATTTCAATTTTTTAGTAGTAGCAGGTCCACCCGTACGCCATCAGACAATCAAAATTTGGTAAAAACGAAAATAAAAATTCATTTCTTCCAAATTTAATAATTCTAATCATCTGAAAATTACCAGAGTCCTAGTAGGGACTGAGCCCTACGCAATCCTGAATAATAGAGAATTTTATTTCAATTTTTTAGTAGTAGCAGGTCCACCCGTACGCCATCAGACAATCAAAATTTGGTAAAAACGAAAATAAAAATTTATTTCTTCCAAATTTATTAAATGTAATCATCTGAAAATTACCAAAGTCCTAGTAGGGACTGAGCCCTACACAATCCTGAAGAATAAAGAATTTTATTTCAATTTTTTAGTAGTAGCAGGTCCACCCGTACGCCGTCAGACAATCAAAATTTGGTAAAAACGAAAATAAAAATTCATTTCTTCCAAATTTAATAATTCTAATCATCTAAAAATTACCAGAGTTATAGAAGGGACTGAGCCCTACACAATCCTGAATAATAGAGAATTTTATTTAAATTTTTTAGTAGTAGCAGTTCCACCCGTACGCCATCAGACAATCAAAATTTGGTAAAAACGAAAATAAAAATTTATTTCTTCCAAATTTATTAAATGTAATCATCTGAAAATTACCAGAGTCCTAGTAGGCACTGAGCCCTACACAATCCTGAAGAATAAAGAATTTTATTTTAATTTTTTAGTAGTAGCAGGTCCACCCGTACGCCATCAGACAATCAAAATTTGGTAAAAACGAAAATAAAAATTCATTTCTTCCAAATTTAATAATTCTAATCATCTAAAAATTACCAGAGTTATAGAAGGGACTGAGCCCTACACAATCCTGAATAATAAAGAATTTTATTTTAATTTTTTAGTAGTAGCAGGTCCACCCGTACGCCATCAGTCAATCAAAATTTGGTAAAAACGAAAATAAAAATTCATTTCTTCCAAATTTATTAATTCTAATCATCTGAAAATTACCAGAGTCCTAGTAAGGACTGAGCCCTACGCAATCCTGAATAATAGAGAATTTTATTTCAATTTTTTAGTAGTAGCAGGTCCACCCGTACGCCATCAGACAATTAAAATTTGGTAAAAACGAAAATAAAAATTCATTTCTTCCAAATTTAATAATTCTAATCATCTAAAAATTACCAGAGTTATAGAAGGGACTGAGCCCTACACAATCCTGAATAATAGAGAATTTTATTTAAATTTTTTAGTAGTAGCAGTTCCACCCGTACGCCATCAGACAATCAAAATTTGGTAAAAACGAAAATAAAAATTTATTTCTTCCAAATTTATTAAATGTAATCATCTGAAAATTACCAGAGTCCTAGTAGGCACTGAGCCCTACACAATCCTGAAGAATAAAGAATTTTATTTTAATTTTTTAGTAGTAGCAGGTCCACCCGTACGCCATCAGACAATCAAAATTTGGTAAAAACGAAAATAAAAATTCATTTCTTCTAAATTTAATAATTCTAATCATCTGAAAATTACTAGAGTTCTAGTAGCAACTAAGCTCTACTCAATCCTGAAGAATAAAGAATTTAATTCCAATTTTTAAGTAGTAGCACCACCACCCGAATGCTATCAGTCAATTAAAATTTGGTAAAAACGAAAATAAAAATTTATTTCTTCCAAATTTAACAATTGAAATCATCTGAAAATTACCAGAGTCCTAGTAGGGACTGAGCCCTACATAATCCTGAAGAATAAAGAATTTTATTTCAATTTTTTAGTAGTAGCAGGTCCACCCGTACGCCATCAGACAATCAAAATTTGGTAAAAACGAAAATAAAAATTCATTTCTTCCAAATTTAATAATTCTAATCATCTAAAAATTACCAGAGTTATAGAAGGGACTGAGCCCTACACAATCCTAAATAATAGAGAATTTTATTTAAATTTTTTAGTAGTAGCAGGTCCACCCGTACGCCATCAGACAATCAAAATTTGGTAAAAACGAAAATAAAAATTTATTTCTTCCAAATTTATTAAATGTAATCATCTGAAAATTACCAGAGTCCTAGTAGGGACTGAGCCCTACACAATCCTGAAGAATAAAGAATTTTATTTCAATTTTTTAGTAGTAGCAGGTCCACCCGTACGCCATCAGACAATCAAAATTTGGTAAAAACGAAAATAAAAATTTATTTCTTCCAAATTTAACAATTAAAATCATCTGAAAATTACCAGAGTCCTAGTAGGGACTGAGACCTACATAATCCTGAAGAATAAAGAATTTTATTTCAATTTTTTAGTAGTAGCAGGTCCACCCGTACGCCATCAGTCAATCAAAATTTGGTAAAAACGAAAATAAAAATTTATTTCTTCCAAATTTATTAAATGTAATCATCTGAAAATTACCAGAGTCCTAGTAGGGACTGTGTCCTACACAATCCTGAAGAATAAAGAATTTTATTTCAATTTTTTAGTAGTAGCAGGTCCACCCGTACGCCATCAGACAATCAAAATTTGGTAAAAACGAAAATAAAAATTCATTTCTTTTAAATTTAATAATTCTAATCATCTGAAAATTACCAGAGTTATAGAAGGGACTGAGCCCTACACAATCCTAAAGAATAAAGAATTTTATTTAAATTTTTAAGTAGTAGCACCACCACCCGAATGCTATCAGACAATTAAAATTTGGTAAAAACGAAAATAAAAATTTATTTCTTCCAAATTTATTAAATGTAATCATCTGAAAATTACCAGAGTCCTAGTAGGGACTGAGCCCTACACAATTCTGAAGAATAAAGAATTTTATTTCAATTTTTTAGTAGTAGCAGGTCCACCCGTACGCCATCAGACAATCATTATTTGGTAAAAACGAAAATAAAAATTCATTTCTTCTAAATTTAATAATTCTAATCATCTGAAAATTACCAGAGTCCTAGTAAGGACTGAGCCCTACGCAATCCTGAAGAATAAAGAATTTTATTTCAATTTTTTAGTAGTAGCAGGTACACCCGTACGCCATCAGACAATCAAAATTTGGTAAAAACGAAAATAAAAATTCATTTCTTTCAAATTTAATAATTCTAATCATCTGAAAATTACCAGAGTCCAAGCAGGGACTAAGCCCTACGCAATCCTGAATAATAGAGAATTTTATTAAAATTTTTTAGTAGTAGCAGGTCCACCCGTACGCCATAAGACAATCAAAATTTGGTAAAAACGAAAATAAAAATTTATTTCTTCCAAATTTAATAATTCTAATCATCTGAAAATTACCAGAGTTATAGAAGGGACTGAGCCCTACTCAATCCTAAAGAATAAAGAATTTTATTTAAATTTTTAAGTAGTAGCACCACCACCCGAATGCTATCAGACAATTAAAATTTGGTAAAAACGAAAATAAAAATTTATTTCTTCCAAATTTAACAATTAAAATCATCTGAAAATTACCAGAGTCCTAGTAGGGACTGAGACCTACATAATCCTGAAGAATAAAGAATTTTATTTCAATTTTTTAGTAGTAGCAGGTCCACCCGTACGCCATCAGTCAATCAAAATTTGGTAAAAACGAAAATAAAAATTTATTTCTTCCAAATTTATTAAATGTAATCATCTGAAAATTACCAGAGTCCTAGTAGGGACTGTGTCCTACACAATCCTGAAGAATAAAGAATTTTATTTCAATTTTTTAGTAGTAGCAGGTCCACCCGTACGCCATCAGACAATCAAAATTTGGTAAAAACGAAAATAAAAATTTATTTCTTCCAAATTTAACAATTCTAATCATCTAAAAATTACCAGAGTCCAAGCAGGGACTGAGCCCTACGCAATCCTGAATAATAGAGAATTTTATTAAAATTTTTTAGTAGTAGCAGGTCCACCCGTACGCCATAAGACAATCAAAATTTGGTAAAAACGAAAATAAAAATTTATTTCTTCCAAATTTAATAATTCTAATCATCTAAAAATTACCAGAGTTATAGAAGGGACTGAGCCCTACACAATCCTGAATAATAGAGAATTTTATTTAAATTTTTTAGTAGTAGCAGGTACACCCGTACGCCATCAGACAATCAAAATTTGGTAAAAACGAAAATAAAAATTCATTTCTTTCAAATTTAATAATTCTAATCATCTGAAAATTACCAGAGTTATAGAAGGGACTGAGCCCTACACAATCCTAAAGAATAAAGAATTTTATTTAAATTTTTAAGTAGTAGCACCACCACCCGAATGCTATCAGACAATTAAAATTTGGTAAAAACGAAAATAAAAATTTATTTCTTCCAAATTTAACAATTGAAATTATCTGAAAATTACCAGAATCCTAGTAGGGACTGAGCCCTACATAATCCTGAAGAATAAAGAATTTTATTTCAATTTTTTAGTAGTAGCAGGTCCACCCGTACGCCATCAGACATTCAAAATTTGGTAAAAACGAAAATAAAAATTTATTTCTTCCAAATTTAATAATTCTAATCATCTAAAAATTACCAGAGTTATAGAAGGGACTGAGCCCTACACAATCCTGAATAATAGAGAATTTTATTTAAATTTTTTAGTAGTAGCAGGTACACCCGTACGCCATCAGACAATCAAAATTTGGTAAAAACGAAAATAAAAATTCATTTCTTTCAAATTTAATAATTCTAATCATCTGAAAATTACCAGAGTTATAGAAGGGACTGAGCCCTACACAATCCTAAAGAATAAAGAATTTTATTTAAATTTTTAAGTAGTAGCACCACCACCCGAATGCTATCAGACAATTAAAATTTGGTAAAAACGAAAATAAAAATTTATTTCTTCCAAATTTATTAAATGTAATCATCTGAAAATTACCAGAGTCCTAGTAGGGACTGAGCCCTACACAATTCTGAAGAATAAAGAATTTTATTTCAATTTTTTAGTAGTAGCAGGTCCACCCGTACGCCATCAGACAATCATTATTTGGTAAAAACGAAAATAAAAATTCATTTCTTCTAAATTTAATAATTCTAATCATCTGAAAATTACCAGAGTCCTAGTAAGGACTGAGCCCTACGCAATCCTGAATAATAGAGAATTTTATTTCAATTTTTTTGTAGTAGCAGGTACACCCGTACGCCATCAGACAATCAAAATTTGGTAAAAACGAAAATAAAAATTCATTTCTTTCAAATTTAATAATTCTAATCATCTGAAAATTACCAGAGTTATAGAAGGGACTGAGCCCTACACAATCCTGAATAATAGAGAATTTTATTTAAATTTTTTAGTAGTAGCAGGTCCACCCGTACGCCATCAGACAATCAAAATTTGGTAAAAACGAAAATAAAAATTTATTTCTTCCAAATTTATTAAATGTAATCATCTGAAAATTACCAGAGTCCTAGTAGGGACTGAGCCCTACACAATCCTGAAGAATAAAGAATTTTATTTAAATTTTTTAGTAGTAGCAGGTCCACCCGTACGCCATCAGACAATCAAAATTTGGTAAAAACGAAAATAAAAATTTATTTCTTCCAAATTTATTAAATGTAATCATCTGAAAATTACCAGAGTCCTAGTAGGGACTGAGCCCTACGCAATCCTAAATAATAGAGAATTTTATTTAAATTTTTTAGTAGTAGCAGGTCCACCCGTACGCCATAAGACAATCAAAATTTGGTAAAAACGAAAATAAAAATTTATTTCTTCCAAATTTATTAAATGTAATCATCTGAAAATTACCAGAGTTATAGAAGGGACTGAGCCCTACACAATCCTGAATAATAGAGAATTTTATTTAAATTTTTTAGTAGTAGCAGGTCCACCCGTACGCCATAAGACAATCAAAATTTGGTAAAAACGAAAATAAAAATTCATTTCTTCCGAATTTAATAATTCTAATCATCTAAAAATTACTAGAGTTCTAGTACAGACTAAGCCCTACTCAATCCTGAAGAATAGAAAATTTTATTTCAATTTTTAAGTAGTAGCACCACCACCCGAATGCTATCAGACAATTGAAATTTGGTAAAAACGAAAATAAAAATTTATTTCTTCCAAATTTAACAATTGAAATCATCTGAAAATTACCAGAGTCCTAGTAGGGACTGAGCCCTACATAATCCTGAAGAATAAAGAATTTTATTTCAATTTTTTAGTAGTAGCTGGTCCACCCGTACGCCATCAGACAATCAAAATTTGGTAAAAACGAAAATAAAAATTTATTTCTTCCAAATTTATTAAATGTAATCATCTGAAAATTACCAGAGTCCTAGTAGGGACTGAGCCCTACACAATCCTGAAGAATAAAGAATTTTATTTAAATTTTTTAGTAGTAGCAGGTCCACCCGTACGCCGTCAGACAATCAAAATTTGGTAAAAACGAAAATAAAAATTTATTTCTTCCAAATTTATTAATTCTAATCATCTGAAAATTACTAGAGTTCTAGTAGAGACTAAGCCCTATTTAATTCTGAAGAATAAAAAATTTTATTTCAATTTTTAAGTAGTAGCACCACCACCCAAATGCTATCAGACAATTGAAATTTTTTAAAAACGAAAATAAAAATTTATTTCTTCCACATTTAACAATTGAAATCATCTGAAAATTACCAAAGTCCTAGTAGGGACTGAGCCCTACACAATCCTGAAGAATAAAGAATTTTATTTAAATTTTTTAGTAGTAGCAGGTCCACCCGTACGCCGTCAGACAATCAAAATTTGGTAAAAACGAAAATAAAAATTTATTTCTTCCAAATTTATTAAATGTTATCATCTAAAAATTACCAGAGTCCAAGCAGGGACTGAGCCCTACGCAATCCTGAATAATAGAGAATTTTATTTAAATTTTTTAGTAGTAGCACGTCCACCCGTACGCCGTCAGACAATCAAAATTTGGTAAAAACGAAAATAAAAATTTATTTCTTCCAAATTTATTAATTCTAATCATCTGAAAATTACTAGAGTTCTAGTAGCAACTAAGCCCTACTCAATCCTGAAGAATAAAGAATTTTATTTCAATTTTTAAGTAGTAGCACCACCACCCGAATGCTATCAGACAATTGAAATTTGGTAAAAACGAAAATAAAAATTTATTTCTTCCAAATTTAACAATTGAAATCATCTGAAAATTACCAGAGTCCTAGTAGGGACTGAGCCCTACATAATCCTGAAGAATAAAGAGTTTTATTTCAATTTTTTAGTAGTAGCAGGTCCACCCGTACGCCATCAGACAATCAAAATTTGGTAAAAACGAAAATAAAAATTTATTTCTTCCAAATTTATTAAATGTTATCATCTAAAAATTACCAGAGTCCAAGCAGGGACTGAGCCCTACGCAATCCTGAATAATAGAGAATTTTATTTAAATTTTTTACTAGTAGCAGGTCCACCCGTACGCCATCAGACAATCAAAATTTGGTAAAAACGAAAATAAAAATTCATTTCTTCCAAATTTAATAATTCTAATCATCTGAAAATTACCAGAGTTCTAGTAGGGACTGAGCCCTACACAATCCTGAAGAATAAAGAATTTTATTTCAATTTTTAAGTAGTAGCACCACCACCCGAATGCTATCAGACAATTGAAATTTGGTAAAAACGAAAATAAAAATTTATTTCTTCCAAATTTAACAATTGAAATCATCTGAAAATTACCAGAGTCCTAGTAGGGACTGAGCCCTACATAATCCTGAAGAATAAAGAATTTTATTTAAATTTTTTAGTAGTAGCAGGTCCACCCGTACGCCGTCAGACAATCAAAATTTAGTAAAAACGAAAATAAAAATTTATTTCTTCTAAATTTATTAAATGTAATCATCTGAAAATTACCAGAGTCCTAGTAGGGACTGAGCCCTACACAATCCTGAAGAATAAAGAATTTTATTTCAATTTTTTAGTAGTAGCAGGTCCACCCGTACGCCATCAGACAATCAAAATTTGGTAAAAACGAAAATAAAAATTCATTTCTTCTAAATTTAATAATTCTAATCATCTGAAAATTACTAGAGTTCTAGTAGCAACTAAGCCCTACTCAATCCTGAAGAATAAAGAATTTTATTTAAATTTTTAAGTAGTAGCACCACCACCCGAATGCTATCAGACAATTAAAATTTGGTAAAAACGAAAATAAAAATTTATTTCTTCCAAATTTAAAAATTGAAATCATCTGAAAATTACCAGAGTCCTAGTAGGGACTGAGCCCTACATAATCCTGAAGAATAAAGAGTTTTATTTCAATTTTTTAGTAGTAGCAGGTCCACCCGTACGCCATCAGACAATCAAAATTTGGTAAAAACGAAAATAAAAATTTATTTCTTCCAAATTTATTAAATGTAATCATCTGAAAATTACCAGAGTCCTAGTAGGGACTGAGCCCTACATAATCCTGAAGAATAAAGAGTTTTATTTCAATTTTTTAGTAGTAGCAGGTCCACCCGTACGCCATCAGACAATCAAAATTTGGTAAAAACGAAAATAAAAATTTATTTCTTCCAAATTTAACAATTAAAATCATCTGAAAATTACCAGAGTCCTAGTAGGGACTGAGCCCTACATAATCCTGAAGAATATAGAATTTTATTTCAATTTTTAAGTAGTAGCAGGTCCACCCGTACGCCATCAGTCAATCAAAATTTGGTAAAAACGAAAATAAAAATTCATTTCTTCCAAATTTATTAATTCTAATCATCTGAAAATTACCAGAGTCCTAGTAAGGACTAAGCCCTACGCAATCCTGAATAATAGAGAATTTTATTTCAATTTTTTTGTAGTAGCAGGTCCACCCGTACGCCATCAGACAATCAAAATTTGGTAAAAACGAAAATAAAAATTCATTTCTTCCAAATTTAATAATTCTAATCATCTGAAAATTACCAGAGTTATAGAAGGGACTGAGCCCTACACAATCCTGAATAATAGAGAATTTTATTTAAATTTTTTAGTAGTAGCAGGTCCACCCGTACGCCATCAGACAATCAAAATTTGGTAAAAACGAAAATAAAAATTTATTTCTTCCAAATTTATTAAATGTAATCATCTGAAAATTACCAGAGTCCTAGTAGGGACTGAGCCCTACACAATCCTGAATAATAGAGAATTTTATTTAAATTTTTTAGTAGTAGCACGTCCACCCGTACGCCGTCAGACAATCAAAATTTGGTAAAAACGAAAATAAAAATTCATTTCTTCCGAATTTAATAATTCTAATCATCTGAAAATTACTAGAGTTCTAGTAGAGACTAAGCCCTACTTAATCCTGAAAAATAGAAAATTTTATTTCAATTTTTAAGTAGTAGCACCACCACCCGAATGCTATCAGACAATTGAAATTTGGTAAAAACGAAAATAAAAATTTATTTCTTCCAAATTTAACAATTGAAATTATCTGAAAATTACCAGAATCCTAGTAGGGACTGAGCCCTACATAATCCTGAAGAATAAAGAATTTTATTTCAATTTTTTAGTAGTAGCAGGTCCACCCGTACGCCATCAGACAATCAAAATTTGGTAAAAACGAAAATAAAAATTTATTTCTTTCAAATTTATTAAATGTAATCATCTGAAAATTACCAGAGTCCTAGTAGGGACTGAGCCCTACACAATCCTGAAGAATAAAGAATTTTATTTAAATTTTTTAGTAGTAGCAGGTCCACCCGTACGCCGTCAGACAATCAAAATTTGGTAAAAACGAAAATAAAAATTTATTTCTTCCAAATTTATTAAATGTAATCATCTAAAAATTACCAGAGTCCAAGCAGGGACTGAGCCCTACGCAATCCTGAATAATAGAGAATTTTATTTAAATTTTTTAGTAGTAGCAGGTCCACCCGTACGCCATCAGACAATCAAAATTTGGTAAAAACGAAAATAAAAATTTATTTCTTCCAAATTTATTAAATGTAATCATCTGAAAATTACCAGAGTTATAGAAGGGACTGAGCCCTACACAATCCTGAATAATAGAGAATTTTATTTAAATTTTTTAGTAGTAGCAGGTCCACCCGTACGCCATCAGACAATCAAAATTTGGTAAAAACGAAAATAAAAATTTATTTCTTCCAAATTTATTAAATGTAATTATCTGAAAATTACCAGAGTCCTAGTAGGGACTGAGCCCTACACAATCCTGAAGAATAAAGAATTTTATTTCAATTTTTTAGTAGTAGCAGGTCCACCCGTACGCCATCAGACAATCAAAATTTGGTAAAAACGAAAATAAAAATTTATTTCTTCCAAATTTATTAAATGTAATCATCTGAAAATTACCAGAGTCCTAGTAGGGACTGAGCCCTACACAATCCTGAAGAATAAAGAATTTTATTTAAATTTTTTAGTAGTAGCAGGTCCACCCGTACGCCATCAGACAATCAAAATTTGGTAAAAACGAAAATAAAAATTTATTTTTTCCAAATTTAACAATTCTAATCATCTGAAAATTACCAGAGTCTAAGCAGGGACTGAGCCCTATGCAATCCTGAATAATAGAGAATTTTATTTAAATTTTTTAGTAGTAGCAGGTCCACCCGTACGCCATCAGACAATCAAAATTTGGTAAAAACGAAAATAAAAATTCATTTCTTCCGAATTTAATAATTCTAATCATCTGAAAATTACTAGAGTTCTAGTAGAGACTAAGCCCTACTTAATCCTGAAAAATAGAAAATTTTATTTCAATTTTTAAGTAGTAGCACCACCACCCGAATGCTATCAGACAATTGAAACTTGGTAAAAACGAAAATAAAAATTTATTTCTTCCAAATTTATTAAATGTAATCATCTAAAAATTACCAGAGTCCAAGCAGGGACTAAGCCCTACACAATCCTGAAGAATAAAGAATTTTATTTTAATTTTTTAGTAGTAGCAGGTCCACCCGTACGCCATCAGACAATCAAAATTTGGTAAAAACGAAAATAAAAATTTATTTTTTCCAAATTTAACAATTCTAATCATCTGAAAATTACCAGAGTCCAAGCAGGGACTGAGCCCTACGCAATCCTGAATAATAGAGAATTTTATTTAAATTTTTTACTAGTAGCAGGTCCACCCGTACGCCATCAGACAATCAAAATTTGGTAAAAACGAAAATAAAAATTTATTTCTGCCGAATTTAATAATTCTAATCATCTGAAAATTACCAGAGTTCTAGTAGGGACTAAGCCCTACACAATCCTGAAGAATAAAGAATTTTATTTCAATTTTTAAGTAGTAGCACCACCACCCGAATGCTATCAGACAATTGAAATTTGGTAAAAACGAAAATAAAAATTCATTTCTTCCAAATTTAATATTTCTAATCATCTGAAAATTACCAGAGTTCTAGTAGGGACTGAGCCCTACACAATCCTGAAGAATAAAGAATTTTATTTCAATTTTTAAGTAGTAGCACCACCACCCGAATGCTATCAGACAATTGAAATTTGGTAAAAACGAAAATAAAAATTTATTTCTTCCAAATTTAACAATTCTAATCATCTAAAAATTACCAGAGTCCAAGCAGGGACTGAGCCCTACGCAATCCTGAATAATAGAGAATTTTATTTAAATTTTTTAGTAGTAGCAGGTCCACCCGTACGCCATCAGACAATCAAAATTTGGTAAAAACGAAAATAAAAATTCATTTCTTCCAAATTTAATAATTCTAATCATCTAAAAATTACCAGAGTCCAAGCAGGGACTGAGCCCTACACAATCCTGAATAATAGAGAATTTTATTTAAATTTTTTAGTAGTAGCAGGTCCACCCGTACGCCATCAGACAATCAAAATTTGGTAAAAACGAAAATAAAAATTCATTTCTTCCAAATTTAATAATTCTAATCATCTGAAAATTACCAGAGTTATAGAAGGGACTGAGCCCTACACAATCCTGAATAATAGAGAATTTTATTTAAATTTTTTAGTAGTAGCAGGTCCACCCGTACGCCATCAGACAATCAAAATTTGGTAAAAACGAAAATAAAAATTTATTTCTTCTAAATTTAACAATTCTAATCATCTGAAAATTACCAGAGTCCTAGTAGAGACTGAGCCCTACATAATCCTGAAGAATAAAGAATTTTATTTCAATTTTTTAGTAGTAGCAGGTCCACCCGTACGCCATCAGACAATCAAAATTTGGTAAAAACGAAAATAAAAATTTATTTCTTCCAAATTTATTAATTCTAATCATCTGAAAATTACTAGAGTTCTAGTAAAGACTAAGCCCTACTCAATTCTGAAGAATAAAAAATTTTATTTCAATTTTTAAGTAGTAGCACCACCACCCAAATGCTATCAGACAATTGAAATTTTTTAAAAACGAAAATAAAAATTTATTTCTTCCAAATTTAACAATTGAAATTATCTGAAAATTACAAGAATCCTAGTAGGGACTGAGCCCTACATAATCCTGAAGAATAAAGAATTTTATTTCAATTTTTTAGTAGTAGCAGGTCCACCCGTACGCCATCAGACAATCAAAATTTGGTAAAAACGAAAATAAAAATTCATTTCTTCCAAATTTAATAATTCTAATCATCTAAAAATTACCAGAGTTATAGAAGGGACTAAGCCCTACATAATCCTGAAGAATAAAGAATTTTATTTCAATTTTTTAGTAGTAGCAGGTCCACCCGTACGCCATCAGACAATCAAAATTTGGTAAAAACGAAAATAAAAATTCATTTCTTCTAAATTTAATAATTCTAATCATCTGAAAATTACTAGAGTTCTAGTAGCAACTAAGCCCTACTCAATCCTGAAGAATAAAGAATTTTATTTCAATTTTTTAGTAGTAGCAGGTCCACCCGTACGCCATCAGACAATCAAAATTTGGTAAAAACGAAAATAAAAATTTATTTCTTCCAAATTTAATAATTCTAATCATCTGAAAATTACCAGAGTTCTAGTAGGGACTGAGCCCTACACAATCCTGAAGAATAAAGAATTTTATTTAAATTTTTAAGTAGTAGCACCACCACCCGAATGCTATCAGACAATTAAAATTTGGTAAAAACGAAAATAAAAATTCATTTCTTCCGAATTTAATAATTCTAATCATCTGAAAATTACCAGATTCCTAGTAGGGACTGAGCCCTACATAATCCTGAAGAATAAAGAATTTTATTTCAATTTTTTAGTAGTAGCAGGTCCACCCGTACGCCATCAGACAATCAAAATTTGGTAAAAACGAAAATAAAAATTTATTTCTTCCAAATTTATTAAATGTAATCATCTGAAAATTACCAGAGTCCTAGTAGGGACTGAGCCCTACACAATCCTAAAGAATAAAGAATTTTATTTCAATTTTTTAGTAGTAGCAGGTCCACCCGTACGCCTTTAGACAATCAAAATTTGGTAAAAACGAAAATAAAAATTCATTTCTTCCAAATTTAATAATTCTAATCATCTAAAAATTACCAGAGTTATAGAAGGGACTGAGCCCTACACAATCCTGAATAATAGAGAATTTTATTTAAATTTTTTAGTAGTAGCAGGTCCACCCGTACGCCATCAGACAATCAAAATTTGGTAAAAACGAAAATAAAAATTCATTTCTTCCGAATTTAATAATTCTAATCATCTGAAAATTACTAGAGTTCTAGTAGAGACTAAGCCCTACTTAATCCTGAAAAATAGAAAATTTTATTTCAATTTTTAAGTAGTAGCACCACCACCCGAATGCTATCAGACAATTGAAATTTGGTAAAAACGAAAATAAAAATTTATTTCTTCCAAATTTAACAATTGAAATCATCTGAAAATTACCAGAGTCCTAGTAGGGACTGAGCCCTACACAATCCTGAAGTATAAAGAATTTTATTTCAATTTTTTAGTAGTAGCAGGTCCACCCGTACGCCATCAGACAATCAAAATTTGGTAAAAACGAAAATAAAAATTCATTTCTTCCAAATTTAATAATTCTAATCATCTGAAAATTACCAGAGTTATAGAAGGGACTGAGCCCTACACAATCCTGAATAATAGAGAATTTTATTTAAATTTTTTAGTAGTAGCAGGTCCACCCGTACGCCATCAGACAATCAAAATTTGGTAAAAACGAAAATAAAAATTTATTTCTTCCAAATTTAACAATTAAAATCATCTGAAAATTACCAGAGTCCAAGCAGGGACTGAGCCCTACGCAATCCTGAATAATAGAGAATTTTATTTAAATTTTTTAGTAGTAGCAGGTCCACCCGTACGCCATCAGACAATCAAAATTTGGTAAAAACGAAAATAAAAATTCATTTCTTCTAAATTTAATAATTCTATTCATCTGAAAATTACTAGAGTTCTAGTAGCAACTAAGCCCTACTCAATCCTGAAGAATAAAGAATTTTATTTCAATTTTTAAGTAGTAGCACCACCACCCGTACGCCATCAGTCAATCAAAATTTGGTAAAAACGAAAATAAAAATTTATTTCTTCCAAATTTATTAAATGTAATCATCTGAAAATTACCAGAGTCCTAGTAGGGACTGAGCCCTACACAATCCTGAAGAATAAAGAATTTTATTTCAATTTTTTAGTAGTAGCAGGTCCACCCGTACGCCATAAGACAATCAAAATTTGGTAAAAACGAAAATAAAAATTCATTTCTTCCGAATTTAACAATTCTAATCATCTAAAAATTACCAGAGTCCAAGCAGGGACTGAGCCCTACGCAATCCTGAATAATAGAGAATTTTATTTAAATTTTTTAGTAGTAGCAGGTCCACCCGTACGCCATAAGACAATCAAAATTTGGTAAAAACGAAAATAAAAATTCATTTCTTCCGAATTTAATAATTCTAATCATCTGAAAATTACTAGAGTTCTAGTAGAAACTAAGCCCTACTCAATCCTGAAGAACAGAAAATTTTATTTCAATTTTTAAGTAGTAGCACCACCACCCGAATGCTATCAGACAATTGAAATTTGGTAAAAACGAAAATAAAAATTTATTTCTTCCAAATTTAACAATTGAAATCATCTGAAAATTACCAGAGTCCTAGTAGGGACTGAGCCCTACATAATCCTGAAGAATAAAGAATTTTATTTCAATTTTTTAGTAGTAGCAGGTCCACCCGTACGCCGTCAGACAATCAAAATTTGGTAAAAACGAAAATAAAAATTTATTTCTTCCAAATTTATTAAATGTAATCATCTAAAAATTACCAGAGTCCAAGCAGGGACTGAGCCCTACGCAATCCTGAATAATAGAGAATTTTATTTAAATTTTTTAGTAGTAGCAGGTCCACCCGTACGCCATAAGACAATCAAAATTTGGTAAAAACGAAAATAAAAATTCATTTCTTCCGAATTTAATAATTCTAATCATCTGAAAATTACTAGAGTTCTAGTAGAAACTAAGCCCTACTCAATCCTGAAGAATAGAAAATTTTATTTCAATTTTTAAGTAGTAGCACCACCACCCGAATGCTATCAGACAATTGAAATTTGGTAAAAACGAAAATAAAAATTTATTTCTTCCAAATTTAACAATTGAAATCATCTGAAAATTACCAGAGTCCTAGTAGGGACTGAGCCCTACACAATCCTGAAGTATAAAGAATTTTATTTCAATTTTTTAGTAGTAGCAGGTCCACCCGTACGCCATCAGACAATCAAAATTTGGTAAAAACGAAAATAAAAATTCATTTCTTCCAAATTTAATGATTCTAATCATCTAAAAATTACCAGAGTCCTAGTAGGGACTGAGCCCTACACAATCCTAAAGAATAAAGAATTTTATTTCAATTTTTTAGTAGTAGCAGGTCCACCCGTACGCCATCAGACAATCAAAATTTGGTAAAAACGAAAATAAAAATTCATTTCTTCCAAATTTAATAATTCTAATCATCTAAAAATTACCAGAGTCCTAGTAGGGACTGAGCCCTACACAATCCTGAAGTATAAAGAATTTTATTTCAATTTTTTAGTAGTAGCAGGTCCACCCGTACGCCATCAGACAATCAAAATTTGGTAAAAACGAAAATAAAAATTCATTTCTTCCAAATTTAATAATTCTAATCATCTGAAAATTACCAGAGTTATAGAAGGGACTGAGCCCTACACAATCCTGAATAATAGAGAATTTTATTTAAATTTTTTAGTAGTAGCAGGTCCACCCGTACGCCATCAGACAATCAAAATTTGGTAAAAAACGAAAATAAAAATTTATTTCTTCTAAATTTAACAATTCTAATCATCTAAAAATTACCAGAGTCCAAGCAGGGACTGAGCCCTACGCAATCCTGAATAATAGAGAATTTTATTTAAATTTTTTAGTAGAAGCAGGTCCACCCGTACGCCATCAGACAATCAAAATTTGGTAAAAACGAAAATAAAAATTTATTTCTTTCAAATTTAACAATTCTAATCATCTAAAAATTACTAGAGTCCAAGCAGGGACTGAGCCCTACGCAATCCTGAATAATAGAGAATTTTATTTAAATTTTTTAGTAGTAGCAGGTCCACCCGTACGCCATAAGACAATCAAAATTTGGTAAAAACGAAAATAAAAATTCATTTCTTCCGAATTTAATAATTCTAATCATCTGAAAATTACCAGAGTCCTAGTAGGGACTGAGCCCTACATAATCCTGAAGAATAAAGAATTTTATTTTAATTTTTTAGTAGTAGCAGGTCCACCCGTACGCCATCAGACAATCAAAATTTGGTAAAAACGAAAATAAAATTTCATTTCTTTTAAATTTAATAATTCTAATCATCTGAAAATTACTAGAGTTCTAGTAGCAACTAAGCCCTACTCAATCCTGAAGAATAAAGAATTTTATTTCAATTTTTAAGTAGTAGCACCACCACCCGAATGCTATCAGACAATTAAAATTTGGTAAAAACGAAAATAAAAATTTATTTCTTCCAAATTTAACAATTGAAATCATCTGAAAATTACCAGAGTCCTAGTAGGGACTGAGCCCTACATAATCCTGAAGAATAAAGAATTTTATTTCAATTTTTTAGTAGTAGCAGGTCCACCCGTACGCCATAAGACAATCAAAATTTGGTAAAAACGAAAATAAAAATTCATTTCTTCCGAATTTAATAATTCTAATCATCTAAAAATTACTAGAGTTCTAGTAGAGACTAAGCCCTACTCAATTCTGAAGAATAAAAAATTTTATTTCAATTTTTAAGTAGTAGCACCACCACCCAAATGCTATCAGACAATTGAAATTTTTTAAAAACGAAAATAAAAATTTATTTCTTCCAAATTTAACAATTGAAATTATCTGAAAATTACCAGAATCCTAGTAGGGACTGAGCCCTACATAATCCTGAAGAATAAAGAATTTTATTTCAATTTTTTAGTAGTAGCAGGTCCACCCGTACGCCATCAGACAATCAAAGTTTGGTAAAAACGAAAATAAAAATTTATTTCTTCCAAATTTATTAAATGTAATCATCTGAAAATTACCAGAGTCCTAGTAGGGACTGAGCCCTACACAATTCTGAAGAATAAAGAATTTTATTTCAATTTTTTAGTAGTAGCAGGTCCACCCGTACGCCATCAGACAATCATTATTTGGTAAAAACGAAAATAAAAATTCATTTCTTCTAAATTTAATAATTCTAATCATCTGAAAATTACAAGAGTCCTAGTAGGGACTGAGCCCTACATAATCCTGAAGAATAAAGAATTTTATTTCAATTTTTTAGTAGTAGCAGGTCCACCCGTACGCCATCAGACAATCAAAATTTGGTATAAACGAAAATAAAAATTTATTTCTTCCAAATTTAACAATTAAAATCATCTGAAAATTACCAGAGTCCTAGTAGGGACTGAGCCCTACACAATCCTGAAGAATAAAGAATTTTATTTCAATTTTTTAGTAGTAGCAGGTCCACCCGTACGCCATCAGACAATCATTATTTGGTAAAAACGAAAATAAAAATTCATTTCTTCTAAATTTAATAATTCTAATCATCTGAAAATTACAAGAGTCCTAGTAGGGACTGAGCCCTACATAATCCTGAAGAATAAAGAATTTTATTTCAATTTTTTAGTAGTAGCAGGTCCACCCGTACGCCATCAGACAATCAAAATTTGGTAAAAACGAAAATAAAAATTCATTTCTTCCAAATTTAATAATTCTAATCATCTGAAAATTACCAGAGTTATAGAAGGGACTGAGCCCTACACAATCCTGAATAATAGAGAATTTTATTTAAATTTTTTAGTAGTAGCAGGTCCACCCGTACGCCATCAGACAATCAAAATTTGGTAAAAACGAAAATAAAAATTTATTTCTTCCAAATTTATTAAATGTAATCATCTGAAAATTACCAGAGTCCTAGTAGGGACTGAGCCCTACACAATCCTGAAGAATAGAAAATTTTATTTCAATTTTTTAGTAGTAGCAGGTCCACCCGTACACCATCAGACAATCAAAATTTGGTAAAAACGAAAATAAAAATTTATTTCTTCCAAATTTATTAAATGTAATCATCTAAAAATTACCAGAGTCCAAGCAGGGACTGAGCCCTACGCAATCCTGAATAATAGAGAATTTTATTTAAATTTTTTAGTAGTAGCAGGTCCACCCGTACGCCATAAGACAATCAAAATTTGGTAAAAACGAAAATAAAAATTCATTTCTTCCGAATTTAATAATTCTAATCATCTGAAAATTACTAGAGTTCTAGTAGAGACTAAGCCCTACTCAATTCTGAAGAATAAAAAATTTTATTTCAATTTTTAAGTAGTAGCACCACCACCCAAATGCTATCAGACAATTGAAATTTTTTAAAAACGAAAATAAAAATTTATTTCTTCCAAATTTAACAATTGAAATTATCTGAAAATTACCAGAATCCTAGTAGGGACTGAGCCCTACATAATCCTGAAGAATAAAGAATTTTATTTCAATTTTTTAGTAGTAGCAGGTCCACCCGTACGCCATCAGACAATCAAAATTTGGTAAAAACGAAAATAAAAATTTATTTCTTCCAAATTTATTAAATGTAATCATCTGAAAATTACCAGAGTCCTAGTAGGGACTGAGCCCTACACAATCCTGAAGAATAAAGAATTTTATTTCAATTTTTTAGTAGTAGCAGGTCCACCCGTACGCCATCAGACAATCAAAATTTGGTAAAAACGAAAATAAAAATTCATTTCTTCTAAATTTAATAATTCTAATCATCTGAAAATTACTAGAGTTCTAGTAGCAACTAAGCCCTACTCAATCCTGAAGAATAAAGAATTTTATTTCAATTTTTTAGTAGTAGCAGGTCCACCCGTACGCCATCAGACAATCAAAATTTGGTAAAAACGAAAATAAAAATTTATTTCTTCCAAATTTAACAATTAAAATCATCTGAAAATTACCAGAGTCCTAGTAGGGACTGAGCCTTACATAATCCTGAAGAATAAAGAATTTTATTTCAATTTTTTAGTAGTAGCAGGTCCACCCGTACGCCATCAGTCAATCAAAATTTGGTAAAAACGAAAATAAAAATTTATTTCTTCCAAATTTAACAATTGAAATCATCTGAAAATTACCAGAGTTCTAGTAGGGACTGAGCGCTACATAATCCTGAAGAATAGAAAATTTTATTTTAATTTTTTAGTAGTAGCAGGTCCACCCGTACGCCATCAGACAATCAAAATTTGGTAAAAACGAAAATAAAAATTCATTTCTTCCAAATTTATTAATTCTAATGATCTGAAAATTACCAGAGTCCTAGTAAGGACTGAGCCCTACGCAATCCTGAATAATAGAGAATTTTATTTTAATTTTTTAGTAGTAGCAGGTCCACCCGTACGCCATCAGACAATCAAAATTTGGTAAAAACGAAAATAAAAATTCATTTCTTTCAAATTTAATAATTCTAATCATCTGAAAATTACTAGAGTTCTAGTAGAGACTGAGCTCTACGCAATCCTAAATAATAGAGAATTTTATTTCAATTTTTAAGTAGTAGCACCCCCACCCGAACGCCATCAGACAATCAAAATTTGGTAAAAACGAAAATAAAAATTCATTTCTTCCAAATTTAATAATTCTAATCATCTGAAAATTACCAGAGTTCTAGTAGGGACTGAGCCCTACACAATCCTGAAGAATAAAGAATTTTATTTCAATTTTTAAGTAGTAGCACCACCACCCGAATGCTATCAGACAATTGAAATTTGGTAAAAACGAAAATAAAAATTTATTTCTTCCAAATTTAACAATTGAAATCATCTGAAAATTACCAGAGTCCTAGTAGGGACTGAGCCCTACACAATCCTGAAGAATAGAAAATTTTATTTTAATTTTTTAGTAGTAGCAGGTCCACCCGTACGCCATCAGACAATCAAAATTTGGTAAAAACGAAAATAAAAATTCATTTCTTCCAAATTTATTAATTCTAATGATCTGAAAATTACCAGAGTCCTAGTAAGGACTGAGCCCTACGCAATCCTGAATAATAGAGAATTTTATTTTAATTTTTTAGTAGTAGCAGGTCCACCCGTACGCCATCAGACAATCAAAATTTGGTAAAAACGAAAATAAAAATTCATTTCTTCCAAATTTAATAATTCTAATCATCTGAAAATTACCAGAGTTCTAGTAGGGACTGAGCCCTACACAATCCTGAAGAATAAAGAATTTTATTTCAATTTTTAAGTAGTAGCACCACCACCCGAATGCTATCAGACAATTGAAATTTGGTAAAAACGAAAATAAAAATTTTTTTTTTCCAAATTTACCAATTGAAATCATCTGAAAATTACCAGAGTCCTAGTAGGGGCTGAGCCCTACACAATCCTGAAGTATAAAGAATTTTATTTCAATTTTTTACTAGTAGCACCCCCACCCGTACGCCATCAGACAATCAAAATTTGGTAAAAACGAAAATAAAAATTCATTTCTTCCGAATTTAACAATTCTAATCATCTGAAAATTACCAGAGTCCTAGTAGGGACTGAGCCCTACACAATCCTGAAGAATAAAGAATTTTATTTTAATTTTTTAGTAGTAGCAGGTCCACCCGTACGCCATAAGACAATCAAAATTTGGTAAAAACGAAAATAAAAATTCATTTCTTCCAAATTTATTAAATGTAATCATCTGAAAATTACCAGAGTCCTAGTAGGGACTGAGCCCTACTTAATCCTGAATAATATAGAATTTTGTTTCAATTTTTTAGTAGTAGCACCCTCACCCGAACGCTATCAGACAATCAAAATTTGGTAAAAACGTTTCTGATTGTCGACCATACAGCTGCGTTCGCTTGATTGTATATCGATACACTAGCATGTGTATCTTAACACTTTTAAATAATTATTCTAAAATAAAAAATTATACAATAGTTATGTATTGTATTGAGGAAGCTAAGTGATCATGAGATGATCATCTTGTTTTTAAATATTTTAACGAATTTCTTGTTAAGAATTCATTTATTTTTACAATTTTCGAAATTTTTCTCCAGAAATACAATTTTTTTTAAACAAAGTATTTAAACGGAAAAAAAATATTTGAATTTAAAAAATATAAAAAACAGACTTACAAGTTGTAAAAAATAATATTATTTTTAAATATTACTTTCTAATTTTGTGTTGAAATATTTTTTCTCAAAATTCATTTTGTGCAATTCTTCTCATTTTATTATTTGTTTTTTTTGTTGTCAATTGCATTAGAAAAAAATTTTGAATTTCCATGAAAGAGCAAAAACAAAGCAGACGTATAATTATTAAATATTTTTACACTTTAATGGAAATGAAATGAAATATAAGGTTGGACAGTTATTGCTGTATATATAACTTGTTTCAGAATATTGTGAACTGTAACTGTTTTAAGTGTTTTAGAGGTACGTCTTCAGTGGAGAAACACGAGAACAATTGCAATGAAAGACAAAAGGATTTTCGTATAAGTTTGACCTCTCAGAGGGGTCACAAATATGCCATTGTGGACTTCCTCTAATTACTTAATTACAACCAAGTAATTAAAACTATTTTTCCTCATGTTTTATTGTATAAAATATATTAATAATATTAGTACTAAGAAGAATAATAAAATAATAATAATAATAATAATAATAATAATAATAATAATAATGTTAGTAATAATAATAATAATGATAAATTCTTTAACAATTTTAGAGAATAAATAATAAAAATATAAATTTATAAAATTTCATTTACCATATTTTCAATTTTTCGCTTTACACATTAAGTGATGTAAATATTTGAATAATTAAAAAACAATATTTGCTTATAATTAATTATAAATTTTTTTCCATTTTAAAATGATTTGCTTTCATTTCTCTTTTTATTCTCTCAAATATTCGCTCTTGCTTTACTATGCATGCATTTATAATTAATATATTCCCTTTTAAAACCAAGAAAAAAAAATTTTTTTTTTAAATGTAACTAAAATATTTCAAATACTTTAGTTTTGATATAATTCATTTTATTAATTAATTAAATTTTTCTAGGGGCAACCTAATAGAAGAAATGGTATTTGTGACGAGGATGTGATGGAGGTAAATTTGGATTTTTCACTTTACTTAAAAAAATGTATAATAAAATGAAAGTAGGTAATATTAATTTTTAATTAACATTAAATTTTCAAATTAAAATCTTTTATTGAGATGTCAGTTAATCCGTTAGTAATCTACTTTTGTCGTATTGAAAATTTTTTGTTAAAAATCTTTCTCCAGTATAATATATATATTACAAAGATTGAGGTTTTTAATTTTATATTTAAATCCACTTAGTTTTGATAAAATATTGAATAAATTTTGATAAAATATTTATCATCTTTTTTTTGATATCAATATTTAAGTTGATTTTTATTTCAGATAAAAAGTGGAAATAAGAGTTTAAAATTGTGTGGATGGAACAGTGGTCAGCATAGTAAGTAATCTTTTGAAAGAATTTAATTTGGAAAAATTTTAACTCGAATTGCGCGCGCATTATTACGGGAAGGGGGAACACTCTGACCCCCCACTACTCCCCACTCAACGCCCATTAGGGTGTTTTCACAATTGTATTTTATTTTTTAATTTTCCCGAAATTATTTTTATTAGTTAATTTTTTAGTTAATTTTTAATTAGTTATTTTTGTTTTTATTAATTAATATTTTAGTTAATTTTTTAGTTAATTAATTACTTAATTTTTATTTTTATTAGTTAGTAGTACTAAATTTAAATTAATTATCTAATTAAAGGTAAAATTTCTTTTTTTAAATTAAAATTCTGATTAAATTGTCAACGAGAGAATCGTGAGGGAAAAAAAATCGATAAAAGTAGGAAAATTACCGTGTTCGTAATAGACAAATACGATTGTACCCAGGAGAGTAATTTTCCTTTATCCTTTTTCGTCTAACAAGATTGTCACTGCAGCATAACTAGTTAGGAAGCTTTAGCAACTGCTTTGATCTTTTGCACGAAACTACACGTCAAATTTCTAGACCCATGCGGACATAGACACGATTTACTTTTCTCCAAACAAGTTCCGACTCCAATTCACAAACCGAAAACTCACTCGACTATTTATACACACATTTGTGTAAAAAAATTTAAGTCCTCTATGAAAAAACAGGAAATATTTCAATATATATTTATCTTCTAAATGCAATTTTTTAAAATCCATCATATTTTTCGTGACAGAATTTTTTTTCTTATTATTTTCATTAAGAAACCACTTAGTCTTGACATTTTTTAAACTAGAATTTAAAAATTTCACTTCGCATAGAAAAAAAAATAAAATCACAAATATTTTTTTTCTAAAATAAAAGCAATTTTTTTTTAAATTTTTCAAAATTTTGAAAACTGGTACTTGGTACATTTACTTATATAAGTGAATAATAAATTGTGTTTCTAAATATTAAATTAATGGCGCAATGAATTTTCTCTTTAAAATGAGAATAAAAAATGAGATGAAAGTGTATGCAAATAGTGGATGTAACAAATGAAAGAGTTTTTTTTCTATTTTTTTCCTGTTATTTTTTTTGCAAAAAAACTGCAATGAAATGCAGGAAGCAACTAATCACGAAAGTAAGAAAACCGTAAAGGCAGGTAATAAAGGGACGAGCGTTGCGAAGAGAGAGTAATATCACGACGTTTCAAGAAAAATAAACATAAGAGACATTTCTTATTTCCATTAATTTTACAAACAGCTTTTTTCCACGTGAAATTTACGTATGTAAAATAATTTTTACTTGGAAAATTTTTACTAGAGAAAAATTCTCATGGTTGGTTTTTTTTCAAAGTTAAAAAAAGTAAGGGTAATTGTTGTTTGTTTTATTTAATTGGAAATTTTGCAAAATATTTTCGTTTCTGTTGAAAATAATCTATTAAAATTGAAATAAGTTTGCTAGTTGCGCTCAATCGATTGAAATTAAATTTAAATTTATTTCAGTGGTTGAAAATTTTCTCTTAGTATAAATTTAGTCGAATGTTACCAATCGTGAAAATTTTTACTTGTTCTGTTTCTTAAATTTCTACTCCTAAATTTAAATTAATTAATAAAAACTACTTTGATAGTCGAAAATTAGTCACTGTTATAAAAAGTAATATTTTTACTAAAAATTAATAGAAAAAATTAAATATAGAGTAGAAATATTAAATAATTTTATTAGTAAAATTTACTTAATAATTTCCAATGGCGAAATAACTAATAATTTTGTTAACTAAGTCAATTACTAATAATTCGTAATTTTACACAACTGATTGGTAATTTTCTACTTACAATTAGCAATTTTCTACTAGTGATTAGTAATTTTCCCCTAGTGGTTGGTAATTATCGAATAGTAATTAGTAATTTTATACTAATCATTGTTTTCCACTAATGATTAGTTATTTTCCACAAGTGGTTAGTAATTATCTAATAGTAATTAGTAATCTTATAATAACAATTAGTAATTTTTCACAAGCGATTAGTAATTCTCTACTAACCATTATTAATTTTTCATTAGTAATTAGCAATTTTCCACAAGTAATTAGTAATTTTCTACTAACCATTAGTAATTGTCCACTAATAATTCGTAATTTTTTTCTAGTGATTAATAATTTTCCACTAGTGATTAGTAATATTTCAACGAACTATTTGTAATTTTGTACTAAATATTAGTAGCTTTCTACTAATTAGAAATAATTTTCTACTAACGATTAGAAATTTTCCACTAGAGAAACATAATTCTTTTTTTACTAAATGTTAGTAATTTTCTAATCACTAGTAGAAAATTTCTAATCGTTAGTAGAAAATTATAGCTAGTCGAAAATTACTCTTATTTTCCACTAGTAATTAGTAATTTTCAAGTACCTATTAGTAATTTTCCACTAGTGATTAGTAATTTTTTACTAACAATTAATAATTTTCTGCTTGCGTTTAGTAATTTTCCATTTGTGAATCGTAATTTTTTACTAGTGATTAGTAATCTTCTATTAACGATTAATAATTTTCCAATAGTGATTAGTAATTTTCTACTAATGATTAATAATTTTCCTCTAATAAATCTTAATTTTTCTCTAGTGATTAATAATTTCCCACTAGTGATTAGTAACTTACAATTAACTATTTGTAATTTTGTACTAAATATTAGTATCTTTCTACTACTAAAAGTAATTTTCTACTAACGATTAGAAATTATCCACTACTTTTCTTACTAAATATTGGTAATTTTCTAATCACTAGTTGGAAATTACTAATGACTAGTAATTAATAATTTTTCTACTAACCATTAGTAATTTTTAACTATCTGTTAATAATTTTCCACTAGTGATTAGTAATTTTCGAATGCTGATTAGCAATTTTCTACTAACAATAAGTAATTTTCGTTAGTAGAAAATTACTCTTCTTTCCACTAGTCATAAGTAATTGTCAAGTATCTATTAGTAATTTTCTACGAAAAAACAATAATTTTCTGCTAACGTTTAGTAATTTTCATTCGTAAATCGTATTTTTTCACTAGTGATTAGTATTTTACGAATAGCGATTAGAAATTTTCTACTAACTATTATTATTAATTTTTTACTTAATGATTAGTAATATTCTACGAAAAAATATTAGTAATTTTCTAAACACTAGTGGGAATTACTAATCGTTAGTATAAAACTACTTATAACTTGTTTAAAATAGCTCATATTTTCCACTAATGTTTAGTAATTTTCCACTAGTGATTAGTAATTTTAGAACAGTAATTAAGAATTTTCTATTAACAATTAGTAGTTTCCCAAAAATCAATCGTAATTTTTCACTAGTGATTAGTAATCTTCTATTAACGATTAATAATTTTCAACTAGTGATTAGTAATTAGCTACTAAATATTAGTAATTATATTCTAGTTATTCTTAATTTTCTACTGTCGATTAGTAATTTTCTACTAAGTTTTAGGACTTTTCTACCAAATATTAGTAATTGTCGAATAGTGATTAGTAATTTTCTACTAACTAATACTACTCTTCCACTATTAGAAATTTTCTACTAAAAATTGTAATTTTCTAATCACTAGTAAAAAATTACTAACCGTTAGTACAAAATTACTTATAAGTTGTCTAAAATTGCTCATATTTTTCACTAATCATTAGTCATTTTTAACGATCTGTTAGTAATTTTCCACTAGTGATTAGTAATTTTCGAATATTGATTTGCAATTTTCTACTAACAATTATTAATTTTTGAATAACGATTAGTAATTTTTCACTAGTGATAAGTAATTTGCTACCTAATATTAGTAATTATTTACTAATTATTCCTAATTTTCTACTAATCATTAGTAATGTTCTACTAAAAATTAATAGTTTTCTACTGAAAATAAGTAAATTTCTACTAAATATTAGGAATTTTCTATTTGTGATTAGTAATTTTCTACTTGCGATTCGTAATTTTTTACTACGGTCAGAAATTTTTTTCTGACCTTAGTCACATTTTTTCTTTCTACAGTAATGATTGTAGTCACTTTTTACTGATTGTCGAAGCAAAAAGTCAGTCAAGATTTTAAAAAATTTATGTTTGATAGTTATTTTTTAGTTATTTTTATTCTTTACCCATTTTAGCTCGCATTTTAGTCAATCGTAATGCTTAGAGATTATTTTAAATCACTGAGTGATTTTTTCCAATTTCTAGAGTGTACTTCGTGAAATTTACTTTGATTGATTATTTGAAAAATAGGTGAATAATTAATGCGTGTATAATTTCTGCTTATATACTTAATTGTAAATTCAGTTGATGAAGCTCCAGTGCGGTTACAGTGATGAATTCAAATTTGATTGATCGTTGTCTCCTGTTTGTACACTTGTATATGTATGTATATAGATGGACAGATAGAATGGTGGATTGTATTTCTGTTTTCTAGTTTACACTGACATAAGCGATGGGACAATGTCCATTGACTTCCGGCTGCCGCGTGGACTTCAAGCACGGATGTGGGAGATGCGAATTGTTCAACTTCCGTTTGCACAGCGTGCCCCAGCTGGATGCCTTCAATATTTTGAGAATATAAATGGAATACTGAAGACCCTCAATTATTTGCCAAATGGAAGATTTCTTGCCTCTCAAGATTATTTGATTTGCATTAAGCAGAAAATTGGTATGTGCAGCATTTCCTACGCACCATGTACATCCGATTCATTTCGAATTGGACCCCCGAGGTTTAGGCGGAACGAAACATCCGGAAACATGGATGTCGAGGGCTCTGGCACTGGACCAGAAACCACAATTCAACGTTGCAGTAATAGAATTCTCATTCCATGTGACTTTGAAGAATTTATTACGGTATTTGTTTGTTTAATTTTATATTTTCTTTACTACTTTCTATATTATTTTCTGTATTATTTTTTGTGTTAGAAATTTGCACAATTAATTTTTTTACTCTCTAAATTTGAATTAGTAAACATGTTTACTAATTTGAATTAGTGACTGACTTTTTGATTTTGAATTAGTAAAGTTTACTCATAAAAAGTTATTTCTACTAATTTTTTTTGTAAAATGTACTAATTCAAATGCAATTAAGTATTATTAATATAAATGCCTCTACTAAATTTTTATATTATTAAATTTGGGGCCAAAAGTTTTTTAAATTGCCGCCTAGATGGCATGAAAATTCTCTCACAAACGGAGTGAAGTGAAAAGAGTTTATAAGTTATGGTGATAAGTAATTGGTTCATTTTAGTTATAAAATTAATATTATTAATTACAATAATAAATAAATAGTACATAATCTATACCAATAATCATTGTATTCCGGTAATCTGTTCGCAGCACGGTAAATCGTTAGGTAATAAAGTAACACCAAAAAGGATTAAAATAATCCAATTTAGTGTTATTTTAATCCATTTTAGTGTTATTTTAACACCTAATGATAAATCGTCCAAACGCCCATCCTGCCGGAAGGACGTTCCGAAAAAAAGGCTTTTAAAAAAAAGGAATTGAACTTTTTTTTTCTGGCACTCCTTGGGATTAAAGTAGACGAAAAGACGAAAAAATCCATATTTTTTATTTTTTAAAATAATAATATTAAACCATTTTTCAAATCCTTCAAACTTGCTATGTTTCTAAACAGTGAAAAAAACATTTTTCGTAAATTTAATGTAAAATCCCCAAAAATCAATATTTTTTGACCGGACAAGTCTCTTTCTCTTCAGAAACGTTCAAAGAATGAAACCTAATTTTTTAATTAAAAAAAAATTCATTTTTAATATTTTTCAGTATATTTGAGTAATACTCAGGCGCGAGTCCCTTCGAAATTGCTCTATAAAATTAATATGGAAGCAGATAAATATAAAACTAAGTATATCGTTGGAAAGGTAATGAAACAAGCTTTCAAATGATGTAAATATCGAGTTTTTAAATTTATAAATATGGGCTAGGTAGTCTCTTAAATAAAGCGAAAAGCGTCCTGCCGGCAGGACCGGGCTTCGTCATTCTGTGACTAAAAATTATGTGAATTTTTGGAAAACTGAACTTCTTCAAACTACCCAGCCCTTAGTTTTGAACTTACAAGCTCGATATTTATATGCGCTGAAAGCTTGTTTCGTTACCTTTCCAATGATATATTTCGTTTTTTATTTATCTGAATCCATGTTAGTTTTCTTTAGTGATTTCGGAGGGACTCACCTGAGTCTTTTTCGTCCTGCCGGAAGGATGTTGGACGATCTATCACTAACGCTGGCTATCAAAAATTTATTTAAACAACTTTTAATTGTCACATTTTAAGGACCAGATATCTTTCTTCAATTTGTGACCAAGAAACAAAAAATTGGTCAAAAATTATTCAAGTTATGAATTTTTTTTTGAACTTTTTTTCCAATTTTCGTTTTTCTGATACGGGCGGGTGGGGACGCTGGCTATCAAAAATTTATTAAAAATATTTTTAAATGTCACATGTTAAGGAGCAATAATCCCCCTTTAATTTTTGACCAAGAAAAAAGCATTTGGTCTAAAATTGTTCGAGTTATGAATTTTTTTTCGATTTTTTTCCAATTTTCGTTTTTCTGATACCGGCGGGTGGGGACGCTGGCTATCAAAAATTTATTTAAACAACTTTTAATTGTCACATTTTAAGGACCAATTATTTCCCTTCAATTTGTGACCAAGAAACAAAAAATTGGTCAAAAATTATTCAAGTTATGAATTTTTTTTCGATTTTTTTCCAATTTTCGTTTTTCTGATACGGACGGGTGGGGACGCTGGCTATTAAAAATTTATTTAAACAACTTTCAATTGTCACATTTTTAGGACCAATTATTTCCCTTTAATTTGTGACCAAGAAACAAAAAATTGGTCAAAAATTATTCAAGTTATGAATTTTTTTTGAACTTTTTTTCCAATTTTCGTTTTTCTGATACGGGCGGGTGGGGACGCTGGCTATCAAAAATTTATTTAAACAACTTTTAATTGTCACATTTTAAAGACCAATTATTTTCCTTTAATTTGTGACCATGAAACAAAAAATTGGTCAAAAATTATTCAAGTTATGAATTTTTTTTCGATTTTTTTCCAATTTTCGTTTTTCTGATACCGGCGGGTGGGGACGCTGGCTATTAAAAATTTATTTAAACATTTTTTAATTGTCACATTTTAAGGACAAATTATCTTCCTTCAATTTGTGACCAAGAAACAAAAAATTGGTAAAAAATTATTCAAGTTATGAATTTTTTTTGAACTTTTTTTCCAATTTTCGTTTTTCTGATACGGGCGGGTGGGGACGCTGGCTATCAAAAATTTATTTAAACAACTTTTAATTGTCACATTTTAAAGACCAATTATTTCCCTTTAATTTGTGACCATGAAACAAAAAATTGGTCAAAAATTATTCAAGTTATGAATTTTTTTTGAACTTTTTTTCCAATTTTCGTTTTTCTGATACGGGCGGGTGGGGACGCTGGCTATCAAAAATTTATTTAAACAACTGTTAATTGTCACATTTTAAGGACCAATTATTTCCCTTTAATTTGTGACCAAGAAACAAAAAATTGGTCAAAAATTATTCAAGTTATGAATTTTTTTTCGATTTTTTTCCAATTTTCGTTTTTCTGATACGGACGGGTGGGGACGCTGGCTATTAAAAATTTATTTAAACAACTTTTAATTGTCACATTTTTAGGACCAATTATCTTTCTTCAATTTGTGACCAAGAAACAAAAAATTGGTCAAAAATTATTCAAGTTATGAATTTTTTTTGAACTTTTTTTCCAATTTTCGTTTTTCTGATACGGGCGGGTGGGGACGCTGGCTATCAAAAATTTATTTAAACAACTTTTAATTGTCACATTTTAAAGACCAATTATTTTCCTTTAATTTGTGACCATGAAACAAAAAATTGGTCAAAAATTATTCAAGTTATGAATTTTTTTTCGATTTTTTTCCAATTTTCGTTTTTCTGATACCGGCGGGTGGGGACGCTGGCTATTAAAAATTTATTTAAACATTTTTTAATTGTCACATTTTAAGGACAAATTATCTTCCTTCAATTTGTGACCAAGAAACAAAAAATTGGTTAAAAATTATTCAAGTTATGAATTTTTTTTGAACTTTTTTTCCAATTTTCGTTTTTTTGATACGGGCGGGTGGGGACGCTGGCTATCAAAAATTTATTTAAACAACTTTTAATTGTCACATTTTAAAGACCAATTATTTCCCTTTAATTTGTGACCATGAAACAAAAAATTGGTCAAAAATTATTCAAGTTATGAATTTTTTTTCGATTTTTTTCCAATTTTCGTTTTTCTGATACCGGCGGGTGGGGACGCTGGCTATTAAAAATTTATTTAAACAACTTTTAATTGTCACATTTTAAGGACCAGATATCTTTCTTCAATTTGTGACCAAGAAACAAAAAATTGGTCAAAAATTATTCAAGTTATGAATTTTTTTTCGATTTTTTTCCAATTTTCGTTTTTCTGATACAGGCGGGTCGGGACGCTGGCCCTCAAAAATTTATTTAAACAATTTTCAATTGTCACAATTAAGTTTTTAATATTAAATTAATATAAATAATTTAAATTTAATAATTGAAATTAAACACTTATTTATAGAATTTTATTAAAATTTTAGAAAATAATTAAATTTTTTTGAAAAATTTTATAACAAACTTAGAAAAAAATTGAATTCTTTCGTGGAATTTTTTTTTTAAATAATTGAATTTTTGCAAAGAATTTCATTATTTATAAATATAATTGAACTGTTTTGAAAGATTTATTAAAATTTTAGGAAATAGGTAATCTAATTTTTTTTCAAAATATATTATTAAAAATAAAAAATAATGGAATTTTTGCAAAGAATTTTACTTTTTATAATTGTAATTGAATTGTTTTGAAAGAGTTATTAAAATTTTTGTGAGTAATTGAATTTTTTTGAAAAATATTATTAAAAATTTTTATAAAGTTGATATCTTTCATGAAATGTTATCAAAATTGTAGTAAAAATAATTGAATTTTAGCAAAGAATTTTATTATTTATAAAGAAAATTGAATTGTTTCGAAGGATTTATTAAAATTTAAGAAAATTGGTTAATGAAATCTTATTAAAATTTTGTTTAAAAATAATAGATTTTTTGCAAAAGAATGTACTATTTATAAATATAATTGAATTATTTCGATGAATATCATTATTTATAAAAATAATTGAATGCATGGGAAGATTTTTATTAAAATTTTTTAAATTAATGAACAAGAATAATTAATTAATAAATTAGTTAATAATTGAATTTTTAATTAATTAATGAATGAATTAATTAATTATTCTCATTAATAGATAAAGACAGAAAAAATAAAGTGGAGAAAAAAAAATTATTTTTTTTAATTAATCGAATTTTCAAGTGGAGATTTTTGTTCAAAAAAGAAACTAACAAAAAAGTTATATACTTAACTTTCTCTGAGAAAAAACATGAAACTTTGTGAATAAAAAAAGTATTTTATCGTTAAAGAAAGCTTAAAAAATATTTTACATTTTTTTTTCTTTTTCGAAAAAAAAATTTCGCTCGTATATAATGTCATTATAAAGCTTCTGGAAAATTTTTTTAGAAGAGTTGAAAAGTGATATAAAAAATTCCCATCTCTCTCTCCTTTCATTAAAATGAAAAAAATAATTATAGCTTTACGCGAAGTAATTTGATGTGACAACAGTAAAAATATTTTACGTTATGCAATTTATGTCGCGATTGTGATTAAAGGAATAATTACAGTTAAGAGTTTTGTTCCGTTGTTAATTATTCCTAATGAGATTATTAAAGTAGCTTTAGGGTTGAAAGCTTATCCTCAATTGACAGTATGGGAATAAATCCTTATATTAAATCTTTTTCTCGAATCTTTTTTTTTATATTAATTTTTGAATATAATAAAAAGGTGAAATTTTTTTTAAAATTTTCTTTTATTGAAATTTAATAACTATATTGTTTTTTTCTGAAATTTAATCTTGTTTTATGACCGAGGAATAAAAAAAAGCGTTATTTAATATCAGCTATAGAACGTTATTGATATTTGTAGGTACAGATTATCTTGTCTGTTGGGCTAATGTAGATTAATTAGGGACAATAAATTTTCAAATAACTGTCAGTGTAATTTATCTTCGAAAATTTTTTATTCATTTAAAGATAAGAATTTTTAATGATAGTGGGATTTCTGGTTGAATTAATTAATCTATAAAACTGATTATAATCGAAAGTCTTTTAGGTAAAAGCGATTATTACTTTTCGACACTTTTTTCACCGCAGGCAGTTATTTAACTTGAATTTTGAAAATAGTTTACTTATATAAAAGAGGCTTATTTTTTGGGAAAATTTTGTAAAAATTTTGTAAAAATTTTGTAAAAGACGGTACAATTTAACTCAAATTATTAACTTAGTTTATTTAATAAAGAAATTAATTTTAAGGCGGACGAATATTTATTTTTTAATTTTTATTTATTTTATAGTCTTCGCCTAAACAAGTAATATTATTTTTTTACATCAATAATCTAAAATTCTTGTTTATAAACAAAATAAATAAGTAAATAAATAAATAGACGTTAAGATTACAGTGAAACCTCGCATAGCGTCGAGTGGGAGGGGCCGTGCGTCTCAGGTAGCGTCGACTCTGGGCCACGCCTCCCAGTTCATAACGTATAAGCTCACAGGTCCGTATCTACTCATTCGGGCCCTCGGGGTGCAATTTTCGATTAATTTCGCAATTTCTGAACAAAAATCATAATAATTAGATAAAAAATCCAAATTTTCTATTCCTCCTAGCAAAATAAACTTGATTATCAAATTTTTTTCCAAAAGTTAAAGAAAAATAAATTTTTTCTTTCAGCCTGGAAATAGTGGATCGGGATTCTGTGATCTTGAACACTGTGGCACATCATTATGTCGTCCGGGTGAATTCGATCAGGATGGAAATTGTCGAGTGGAAACTTCTGCTTCACCATTTCATATAAGAGTGGCATTTGGTCCTGGCGAAAATTCGGGAACATCGCTTGAGGACTATGTGGGAATGTGCCTGAATTACGAACAGTTGCCATGTGTTCCATGAGAAGAAAATTGATTACAAAACTAAAATCCAACCACGGTTTCGCAATCAAGAAGAAACTTCTCCATAAACTTTTCGTCCTTTTTCGCCTAAAAGACAAACTTTGAAATAAGAAGAAGAAAAACTTTCATCGTCTCCTTTTTTTTCAGTATATTTCAGTCACCAATTTCTGTCTAATTTCATCAAAAAAAAAGAGAGGAAAAAAAAAGTTTCAAGGTGTTCTCTTTTAGAAAAGTCAAATATGTTTTTCTCATAAAATCCTCTCTCTGAAGAAGAACCTTAATGTAAAATCAATTTATCAGAACTTTTTCAAATTTTTTGATTTCAATCTTGTGTTTTTTTTTCGGAAAATCAGAAAATTTTTTATTCGATATAAGTTTGTACATAAATGCCATAGATAGTAATTTTATTTTGTATAGAATATGGAATTGAAGTATTTATTAAATAAAAGTACAATAAAAAAATAAAATTAAAATTAAACAATAAAAAAAATTGTAATTTAATTAAATTAAAATAAATTAATATTACAATATAAAGAAAGAAAGAAAGATAGAAAGAAAGAAAGAAAGAAAGAAAGAAAGAAAGAAAAATTCCTTTCTCCCCTAATAATTCGTAGTGAAGAGGATGAGAAATAATTTTTTTTTATTGCAGAGACTAATTTTATAATTTACTTTACAAACTTTTGTGGAAGGAAAAAAAAAAGTTGCAAGAAAGAGAAATATTATCTGTATACGGATGCTCATTAAATTTACCACTTGAAGTGGAATGAAATTTGTTGTTTAGTGAGAAGATGGTTTAATAGAGGGTAAAAACGAGAACTGGTAATATACATATACTTATAATACTGTATATACAGTTTTCATCAAGAGAAATGAAATTATTTTGCACGCTTGGAACTGGAAAATGTTATTTATCACTATACTACTGCTGGAAGAAATGGCTATTTCTGAGAACTGAGCTTTGTGCGAATATTGTTTTAGAAAGCACGTGCGAATCAAGTTGAAGTATAATAATATTTCCCCAAGAAAATAACTTATGAAACTCCAAAAGTTATAAATGAAATTAACTTTTTTATATCTTGTCCTTTTTGAATCTGTTTCTAAACAATTTTCTTCTTTTGATGTTTCTTTTCCTTTTTCAAATATACAATCTCTTTCTGTATTTCTGTATTTCTTTCTTTCTCTTTTTGTATTTTTGAAGATACAAATTTTTATTACCAAATAATAATAAAAATAAAAGTAAAAATTAATTAATAAATTATTATTATGATAATAATAATAAAATTGTTTACAAACTCATTTTTTTCTTTGGGGAAGCAAAACATTAGATATTACCACCGTTTCTTAATATTTTTGTAGAAAATTCTCAATGTTCATAATGATGTCCAGGTTGTTGTTCAGCAACATCCCAGCAACAATCTAGGTTGTTAGCAGTCCATAAAAAATAAAAAAATTCAAAAGAATTTGATTAAAACGTCTTTTTATGAAAATTTTGATCTTCTGCTAATCGGCGGCTGTGGTTACTTTTTTTTAAAAGCGCTAAAAAATTACAAAAAATTTTCTGTCGTCCAGGTTGTTGTTCAGCAACATCCCAGCAACAATCTAGGTTGTTAGCAGTCCATAAAAAATAATAAAATTCAAATAATTTGATTAAAACGTCTTTTTATGACAATTATCATCTTCTGCTGGTCTGCGGCTGTGGTTACTTTTTTTTAAAAGGAAAAAAAATATTTATGAAATTATATTTGTTAGTTAGAAAATTTAATTGAAAATAAAACTGAAAATTTTTAAATTTTTAGAAAATGAAGAAAAAAATTTTATTGAAAAAATTGTTCTGTTAAATTTATTTACGAATATCTTTAATTGTCAAATTATTCGAAAACAATAATTTCTTTTTTAAATATTTTAAGTAATTAATTATTTTGAATATTTAAGTAGAATTATTTATTCATTAAATAATTTATTTATTTTATGACAGTTGTTCAAGATTTAAGTTATTTAAAAAGAAATTTTTGTCAGAAATTGAAAAAAATTTAATTTTTTTTTCATTAGAATTTTGTGGTAATTTTATAGTTTATGAGTCAAACAAAAAAGACACAAAAATTCAGAATTTTCTTATGAATTCTAAAAATTTAATTTTTTTAGTAGGTACTTTCAATAAAAATTCCTGACTTTTCCGTGAATCCCCTATGTCAGAATATATGATTATTATAATTATAATAATATTAAAACTATATATTCCAATTCATACTTTATTTTTATAAAAAAAAAATTTGAATTAAAAATTTTTAAGTTTTATTATTTTTTAAATTGATAATTTTATTTTGAAAAAGTGAGTGAGAAGTCATTATAATTATCTTTATTATACAGTTAACCAAAAATTATTTTTTAATTAAGCTTAATAATTTTTATTCAACATATTTAACCAGTTTGATTCAATAAAAATTATACGTTTAATTGAATTATAATAAAATATGTTTAATTCCAAAAAATATTTTTTTGGTTAGTTTCTTATTTTTGGATTCAAAAAATAATTTTTTCTCATAGTGTGACAATTTTAATAATTGGAAAATTTATTTCTCCACTGAGCTTTTAGGGAAATAAAAGAAATTTTATTTTTCGATAAAAACATTTTATTGTTCGGAAAATTAAACTATTAAAAAACTAAACTATTCTGAAATGGTACACTTTATTTTCGAGAGGCTTTTTCTAAGAGGCTACATTTCTTTTATAGGGCTATTTTCCTTCTCTTTATTGAGCAGCCGCGCGATAATCGTGGAAAATTTTTTAGTAGATTATTCCCACATTAAAGAGATTGTTAACTTGTAATTATTGTGTCACTTTCTAGGATTATCTTCTACAAAGGAGTATAATTAAATTTAGTGTATACTGTAAATGTTTCCTAACATTTAATTTTGTGTAGATTTGAATGTTTACTTCCTACTCTTTTGCTTTTTTATTTATTTATTTATTTATTTATTTATTAATTTATTATTTCATTTATTTATCAATAAATAAATAAATAAATAAATAAATAAATAAATAAATAAATAAATAAATAAATAAATAAATAAATAAATAAATAAATAAATAAATAAATAAATAAATAAATAAATAAATAAATTAATTAATTAATTAATTAATTAATTAATTAATTAATTAATTAATTTATTTATTTATTTATTTATTAATTAATTTTTCACTTATTTATTTATTCTTTTAGTCATTTATTTATTTATTCATTTTTTTTATTAAATTAGTATGTAAGTAATAATTTGGACTAAATACAAAGATTTTCGTTACTCGAAAGGTATTTGAAATCAGGATGAAAGTGTGGCTTTTCGAAAGATGGAGATTCAGCATCTGGTTTGTGATAAATCGAACAACTTTAGGTGCCCTCTGATAAATTGATATTTAATGCGACGTTGGCTGTTAAAAACGAGAGCAATTAAACTTTTTGAGAAACTACATATATACATTTATAATTTGTTACAGAGTCGACGAGGGCAAATTTACATGAATTATTGGAAATTTTTGTTGGATAATTTTTTTTTCTTTATTTCAAAATTAATATTCTCGGCGATTTTAAAATAAAAAATAATATAATATTATAGTCATAAAAATAATAGGTACATAAAAATAAGTAATCCGATTAAAAACATTCTGAAAAATGAAAAAAAGTAAAATAAGTAAAATAAAAAATAAGTTTATGTATAAAAAAATTTAAATATTTATTTAAAAGTAAAATTAATTAAAGACAATTTAACACAATATATAGAATGTGAAATTGGACACATTTCGAAAAGTTTCTGTTCATGTTGAATTATGTAAAACCCGACCTGTTCAAATAAAACTTCTATTCTACTTTTATCTTTCGAAGAATCGTCTTTTAGTGGTAAATTTTCATGCTGAACTCGTCGACTAATTTTTTTTTTGCCTTTCGATAAGACTTTTTCAAAATAGGACAAAAATTCTTGAAATGAAAAAAGTTTGTTACTTCTTTTTTATTATATCTAAAAAAAGTAAATATAATTCGCACAAAGAAAAAAATGCTAATACTTCGAAACAAAAATGTAGAATTAATAACAGTAATGTCTGTATAATAAAAAAATTACAAAAAAGAAAAAAAAATTGAAAATTTAAATAATTTTTAAGTAAAAAAAGTAAAAAAAAAAATTTAACTTAATTTAAAAAAAAAAAATTGTATTGTTGAAAAGTAAAAAAAAGTAAAGTAAAGTAAAGTAAAGAATTAGAAATAAATCTTTTTTTAAAACTAATAAAATTTTCTATTTTATTGTAAATAATAATAGTTACTAGACTCGAAATAAATAAATAAATAAATAAATAAATAAATAGTAAAAGTAATAATAAATAATAAAATATTAAAAATTAATGATAAATAATATTTAATGTATTTATATTTAAATAAATAACATTCGCACGTTAAGTGTGTGTATAAGAAAAAATAATAACGAAATTCATGAGAATTTAGAGTTATAAAAAAAAAGATGCACTCCTTTTAAATTGAAATGGTGACAGTTAACGATTTCTTGAAATGAACTCGGGCACAAAAAGAAGTTGGGGAACAATAAAAGAGTTGTAACTGTCTGCAATGTCAGCACTGTAAAAATACTCGTATAAATGTCAGGTGAGTAGTAATCAAATCACTTTGTCACGCGATTTCATTCAAACTTTAAAGCACTTCAGTAAACATTGATTATTTGTCAAAAGTTGTTCTCCAAATCGCTTTCAATTATTTACAATAAGTGAATGCGAACATTCGATGTTCGTATAGTAATATTTTTTAGTATTGCTTCTTTTTATTTCTCTTGTAAAAGAATAGTGTTAAAATTACAAAATAAGTCTGGGTAATTATAATTGAAATTCTGCGATGAGTTTTATTTTTTACGCAAATAATTGAATTCTTGTTATTTCTTGCAAAGAATTTTATTACAATTTTCAAAAATAATTGAAGAATTTTATTATTTATAAAAATAATTTAAAGAAATTTATAAAAATCTATTTAGGCAATAATTGATTTTTTTCGAAAAATATTAGAAAAATTCTGTTTTAAATATAATTGAATTGAAGTGAAAATTTATTTTTATTCATGAAAATTATTGAATGTTTGCGAAGAATTTCATAAACATTTTTTTTTAATTATTTAATTATCTTGGGAATTTTTTTTTTAAATATGTGACGCTCCACGAGAAAAGGGACCTTATTTACTCTTGTCATAAGGTCCCTTTTCTCGTTGAGCGTCACATATGTAGATATTAAAAATATTGAATTATGGAAAATATTTTGTATTTGTTTGTTAATACAAAAAAAAGTTATAGTTTATTTGAATCAAATAATTTTCTTTTGATCAAACTTTAGATTTTTATCTCGGCCAGTGCAATACTCAACTATTTTTGAAGAAATCTTCCTTGCATCTTTTTGATGAAGGCTTCTTACTTTCTGAACTTGATTGTTTCGTTGATGAACTCGTTGTCTATGTCAAAGGCGCCTTTTCTGTCGCTGGCACTCAAGAAGCCTACTCTTCTACTTAAATGTAACCCTTTCATCCCTGATGTTCCAATAATCCGTACGCCAATCAGAAGAAAGTAGAACTATTCGTGAAATATTTCCTAAATTTTTAACTGTTATGAAAAAAATGCCCAGACGAAAAATTTCCATAAAATTTTACTGAAATTTTTTACCATAGAATAATTCTGCATAAAGTGTGAATGAAATAATTTTTTTCCAACTTTATTTTCTTTTCATCAAAATATTATTATTAATATTATTATTATTAATATTTTTATTATTACTTTTATTATTATTATTATTATTATTATTTTTATTATAATTATTATTATTTTTATTATTTTTATTATTATTTTTTCTTTTTTATCGAATTAATTACATCATTATATAATTAATTAATATCTATAAAAAAATGTGTAAATTTATGAACAGATTTTCTAAGTATATCAAATTGAGACAAAAAACAAAAAATTGTTGCGATGCAACAATTTTGATCCGTTTTTTGTCTCAATTTGATATACTTAGAAAAACAGTGTTCTTAATATATTTAAAGTAGAATTCAGGTGGAAATACTATTTAACTGTTCAAAGTAAAAAAGAAAAAGGTTGATAAGATTTTATTCAGAATTGTTCCAGTAAAACTCTCGACAAAATCTTTTTTATCGAATAAAGTTGAAAAAAAACCAGCGAAATTAGTAGCAAGATCTGTATACCAGTGACATTAATTAAACCGTCAATTTAAAGAAAATTAATAAAGACGACAAAAAAAAAAAAACACATTTTCTTCTTTCTTTGAGAGAAATTTTTCAGTCTTTAAGAAACTGTCAGTGGCAGACTTTGAGAATGCAGGGAATTGCGTCAAGGAGTTAATCTACTTTGGAATCTTTACCTTGTGGTTGCGCTTGCGGGTTGACCAGCTTGTTCTTGGCTTTATCCTATAGTCTCTAATTCACACTGGATTATACATAGTGTATAAGTGTCTTTACGTCCACAATTTCTCTTTCTCTCTCTGCCTCTCTCTCTTTGCCTCTATTTCTCTTACTCTCTGAAAGCGACACGACTTGAAATCCTCTGCAGTGTAGTTTTAGAGATGTTCCGGAACTCCTTATGGTGTACTAATACACAGAATCATCTAACTCAAATGCAAAACCACTCTCTCTCTCTCTCTCTCTCTCTCTCTCAGTATTAGACTTCAATAACATTAGAAATGCTGAAACGCGCATTTCATCTCATTAAAAGTTACAAATTAGGTAAATTGTACATACATGTAATACTGTTTGTAACATCTGCTGATTGTATATTATTTACTGATTTCAAATCAAATCTTTTGTGAAGTTACATTATTAGGTAGTTTTTTTAAACACTATGTGGTTTTTAGTTCTGAAGATTATTCATTTTCAGTAGTAAAGGCAGTTTTAAGTCAGGCAGAGCTGCTTAAATCGATAAATAATTTAATTTTATAATAAAAGTAGTTTAAATAATTTTAAGTCACAAATAGTTTGCTACGAATAATTTAATTTTAATAATAGAAGTAGTGAAATCAAGCATCAGTCAGACAGGTTATTTTTCTAAAAGAGATACGGTTAAATAGTAAAATTAATTTTCAGCCAGACAGAGATTATTCAATCAATTTAGTTTTCTAATAAAGAAATAAAAATAAATTTCAGTCAGATAGAGACAATATAATCAGCTTAATTTTAATGTAAGTAGTAAAAACCAATTTTAGTCAGACAGAGCAGCTTTAATCGAATTTAATTCTAATAACAAGTATAGTAAAATAAAGCTTCAGCCAGACAGAAATGTTATTATCAAAAAAATCTCTTCCTTAGTAGTACTGATATTTTAAGTCATCAGTTTTCGTCTTAAGTAGTAAGAGTAATTTTAAGTCAGACATAACTTACTTATTCATCTTAGTTTTATAATATAAGTAGTAAAAACAAGTTTCAGTCAGACAAAGATGCTTTAATTGAATTTAATTCTAATAGTAAGGAGTAAAAATCAATTTTAGTCAGACATCGAACTTTAATCGAATTTAATTTTAATAATAAGTAGTAAAATCAAGCTGCATTCGGACAGAAATGTCATTACTTGAAAAATTTCTTCTCTTTCTTTGCAGTTAAAATATTTTAACTTATTCTTCGACTTAAGTAGTTAAAGTAATTTTGAGTCAGACAGAGCTTATTCAATGAAATTAATTTATAATATAAGTAGTAAAAACAAGCTTCAGTCAGACAAGGTCGATTTAATGGATGATTTTTCTAAAAGTGCTGCTTTTGAACTTCAATTTAAATTTTTTTTTTTTGGATTTGGTTTTTTTTCTATATGAAAATTAGGTATTTAGGTATTTTATATTCAAGAGTAAGATATAAATCTGGTTGAAGTATCTGATTTGATGGTTATTTAAACTTTTTCCAAAACAATGCCAAAATTTAGAAACAAAAGTTTAGACATTTTTTATCATATTATATAAAATTAAAATCTGAAAATTTTTAAAATTCATATAATGATAGAAAAAATATTGTCATTTCTGACATTAATTTTAGAAAAATTTTTAAGAGTTTAAAAAAATTCAAAAAATTTAGCTTTCAATCAATTTAATTTTAATATAAGTAGTAAAAACACACTTCGATCAGACAGAGTTAATTGAAGCATTTTTATTTTAATATAAGTAGTAAGAACAAGTTTCAGTCAAACAGAGAAAATTTAATCAACTTAATTTTTATGTTAGTAGTAAAAATCAATTTTCGTCAGACATATACGGTTTAAATCAATTTAATTTTAAGGGGCCATTCAAAAAATACGTAACGCTTTAGGGGGTAGGGGGGGGTCAAGCTATTTGTTACGGTCAGCAGAAAAAATTGCGCTAATGTATATAAAATTGCGTTCATGGGGGGAGGGGGGTCCAAATTTTCGAAAAATAGCGTTACGTATTTTTTGAACGGCCCCTAATAGCAAGTAGTAAAATAAAGCTTTAGCCAGACAGAAATGTTATTACCTGAAAAATCTCATCCTTAGTAGTAAAAATATTTTGAGTCATTAGTTTTCGTCTTAAGTTGTAAAAGTAATTTTAAATCAGACAGAGCTAATTCAATTAATTTTGTTTTATATTATAAGTAGAAAAATAAATTTCAGTCAGACAGAGACACTTTATTAATAAGCTTAATTTTCATGTAAGTAGTAAACATAAATTTTAGTCAGACATCAGTTTTCGCCTTAAATAGTAAAAATAATTTTAAGTCACATATATTTAATTTTATAAAATAAGTAGTAAAGGTAAATTTCAGTCAAACAGAAAGACTTTAATCAATTTATTTTTAATTTAAGTAGTAGAAACTAATTTTAGTCAGACATGCGCTTTAATCGAATTTAATTCTAATAATAAGTAGTAAAATAAAGCTTCAGACAGACAGAAATGTTATTCTCTAAAAATTCATTCCTTAGAGTAGGAAAAATATTTTAATCCATCAGTTTTCGTCGTCAGTAGTAAAAGTCGTTTTAAGTCAGACAGATCTAATTCAATTATTTCAGTTTTATATTATAAGTAGTAAAAGTAAATTTCAGTCAGACGGAAAAACTTTAATCAATTTATTTAAAATTTAAGTAGTAAAAACCAATTTTAGTCAGACAAACGCTAAAAAAACTGTTTTTCGTCTTAAGTAGTAAGAGTAATTTTTAGTCAGACAGAGCTTATTATATATCTATTAAGTTTTATAATATAAGTAGTAAAAATAAATTTCAGTCAGACAGAAAGACTTTAATAAATTTATTTTAACTTCAAGTAGTAAAAATCAATTTTAGTCAGACAGACGCTTTAATCGTATTTAATTCTAATAACAAGTAGTAAAATAAAGCTTCAGACAGACAGAAATGTTATTCTCTGAAAATCTATTCCTTAGAGTAGGAAAAATATTTTAATTCATCAGTTTTCGTCTTAAGTAGTAAGAGTAATTTTTAGTCAGACAGAGCTTATTAAATATCTATGAAGTTTTATAATATAAGTAGTAAAAATAAATTTTAGTCAGACAGAAAGACTTTAATAAATTTATTTTAACTTCAAGTAGGGGAATGTAGTCAAGGTTGGCCTACTGTCTAGGTAGGCCACTCGCGTTTTTTTGTCAAGTTCACTAGCGCCACCTACGCGCATTTTTGTCGAAGCTTGTCTTAGTGAAACCTAACTTTTTGTTCAATTACATTTTCGGAAAATCGAAAATTGTGTTTTCTGTGACGTCGGTACAAAAAAAGCTCAAAAAAAGTTTTGTGCATAATGTGAAAAACCATTAATAAAAGATAAAAAACAAATTGAATCGTCAAGGCAAGTATGCAGAAAATTTGTGGGACTCATGGTTGAAAGGAAAACAAAGTAAAAAATCGAATCCCGAAACGTATTTCTTTATGGTTACAACAATTCGGTAATGTTACTTACTGTCAAGGTCGGCCACTATGTGTTTAAAATGCGCAAAGTTGAGGACGAGCTACTTCATTTGCAAAAACTGCAATTCTGTATAACTCATAATATAATTGATCATCTTATTAATATTTTTATTTAATTTTATTAATATTTTAGTGCAAAAATTTTTTTTATTTATATTTATTTTTTTATATTGTTTATTGTTATTATTTTGTTATTTCATTAAGTTACAAACTGTAAACAATAAAGAATCAATTTTCCGTAACTCTAAACATGTCATTTTATTTTTTAACGATTAATGCCCTTTGAATTTTAAACATGGCCGACCTTGACTGTAATGGCCAACCTGGACTACAAATTTTTTTTTTTTTAAATCTTTATAACTTTTTCATTTTTAAACCTGTCAATTTACTTTGTACAGAAAAAATGTTCCTATTAAACAGGACTTTCCAACCATATACTTCAATTGTCCAAATTCATTTTTAAAAAAAAGTTATAAACAAAAGTCAAAAAGGTGGCCGACCTAGACTATGTTCCCCTAGTAAAAATCAATTTTAGTCAGACAGACGCTTTAATCGTATTTAATTCTAATATTAAGTAGTAAAATCAAGCTGCATTCAGACAGAAATGTCATTATCTGAAAAATTTCTTCTCTTTCTTTGTATAGTTAAAATATTTCAACTTATTCTTGGACTTAAGTAGTTAAAGTAATTTTGAGTCAGATTTATTTGTTATTATCATTTGAATTTTAATATTGTACACTAACTTTAAAGGATTTTTGAGAGTTCAAAAAAATTCATAAAAATTTAATTCTTTTATAGAAGTCAAGTCCTATTGGAGAAATGTTAAAAATACTTCAGAGATGAAATTATTTTTGCTATTCTATTCAGTTGAATAAAATTCTTTATTTTTTTTCCAATGATTAGTAAGTTCTTAATTTTTACTACAAAAATCGTTAATAATTAAATTATTTCGATTGTAATTTTTCGAGGTAACTGAAGAAAATTCTTATAAAACCTAATAATAATAAAAATGATGTATTGCAGTAAGAATTATGATATTTAATTTGATTAGAAAAAAAAAATAAAGAAAATAATCGTTAAAGTTAATAAAGAAATCTGATGTTTTATTATTGCACTTAGAATAATTAAAAAAAAGGAATAAGTTTCGTTTTTATGGATGTACATATGTGACTTATAAGAAGAGGTGTTCTAATTACGTCCCTTCCATTATCTGAACTGAAAATAGATAGGGGAAACTGCCCCACTGCAGATAGCGTATAGATTTCTGACGCGTATAAATAATGCAGTTGAAAGAGCATATATGATATATTACCTACTTATATATTGCCATTTCTATATTAAATTTCATCAACACAAACAGAAAATTGATTTCTTTCAAGTTTTACAATTTTTTTCGATAATTGCAAATTTCAGAATTTTTTAATTATTTATTCCTTTTTTCGTCCTTTCTTCCTTTCTTCTTTTTTTCTTTCCTTTTTTCTATTTTTCCTTCCTTTCTTCTATTTTTCTTTCCTATGTTTCACTAAATTACTATTGCCACTAATATTTTACTTTTTTTTATCTTATTTTATATTTTTCATATTTTTTACTCTTTCATATCCGAAAAATTACAAACATAACCTAAAATTGTTTGCTTCGTACAGGTACTTTTCTTCATCACTCTGAAGAAATATAAGAAAATTAAAAAATGCCAATTTTGGAAAATAGGGAAAGAGGAGATTAAAAATACAAAATTGGTAATGAAAGACAATACATTTTTTTTTCAAAGAGTCAAATAGTTTATTTACAAATCAGCTAGCTCATCGTAAGCGCAGCGTTTAGCTCGCGGCACAATAATAATATATAATTCACTTTATTTTTTTTTTTTTTTGTAAGTTTATAACTTGTGAAAATCTTCGGCAATGCTTCGTACCTTAATAATAATTATAATTACAATAAATAAGTAACAAAAGAAAAACAAAAGAATCGCTCTATTTATCTTCTAGAACGGAAGTAGTAAAACAAGAATAGGAGACTGTGTACAGTTTTATTTTATTTCTCTCCTAATCTTGCTTTTTCAAAATAATAAATTAACTAATTAACAATCGCTATCACGAGGACAAGAACAACAATCATTATAATATTATTAAACTCTCCTTATAAATTTTTAATAATAATAGCAACAATAATATTAATAAAAATAAAAATAAAACTAAAACTAAAAATAAAAAAAAGTAAAAGTAAAAAAAATAATATAATAATAAAAAAAATAATAATAATGAATAATGATAGGGAAAAATAAATATTCAATCTAGGTCTTTTTTATTACTATTATTATTATTACTTATTGTAATAATAATAGTAATAGTAAAAATAATAATCGAAATAATAATAAAAAAAGAATATAACAATAATAATAAAAACAATTGTTATTATTTATTTATTTAAATGAATAAACAAATAATATTTCCCAAGTAAAAATATTTAATACACAATGACCTGAAAATAATGACATATAAAAATTGTACAACTAATAAGAATAAAATTTTCAATACATTCATGAGCAAATTTCCCTATATTATAAATTGTACAATTTTCATATAATCCCTTTCTCTCTATATACATGTGTATATGAATTTATTTTTTACTTGGGTGAAAACGATTATAATTATAATTTAAATTAATAATAATAATAGAGTTGATCCGAAATGACAAATAGTCATTTGTCATAATCACAATAATAATAATAATTATAACCATGATGGTAACATCAGCAATGATTGCAAAAACTGTTTTTTTTTCCTTTTTTTTCGTTTTTAATTAGAAATAGCAACCATAACTTTAACCATGATAATGATATTGATATTGAATTCGGTAAAGTGACGCAATGTCGTAATAAATTTTTTTTTTGTGATTTGTGAATGACTACAGGATTTTTTTTTTTTTATTTATTTCGTGATGTTAAAATTTAAAAATGGAAAAAATGGAAGGTAAAATATGTCAGTGTTGGTGAATAGGGGGGGGGGAGGTAATAGTGATGAGAATAAATCGCGAATATTCTTTTTTTGTCATTATAAACTATTAATCACTTTCTCGGGTGAAATTTTATTTGTGATTTTTTTTCCGTGGCATGCGTGTAAGTGTGTGTGTGTGTGTGAATCACAAAGCGAGTGTGATTCTATCGACACTATTAGAAAAAATTGTTTTGTGCCCGCCTCGGATATGCTTTTTTTTTTGGAAAATTTCTTCTAAATCCTTTTTTTAACCCCTTGATCTTTTATTTTTTTGAAATTTTCTATTCTTTTTCATTTTGCCAATCGAATTGTCTCCCTGAATTTTTTTTTCTTCGTCCCCGGAAAAAATCAAAAGTTATTTTCATTCGATATTTTATAAAATATTCGAAATAAAATTAATTTTTGATTTTTTTTTTATATTGTATGTAATATATTTATTTTTTTGTTCTATTTTTATTATATAGTGAAAATATATACATGTTTCTAAATTTTGAAAATATCCCAAATCTCGAATAACTTGGATTATATTAAAGGACTATTTATTTATCTGTCTATCTCGCTCCCCTAAAATGAAATGTCTCTGAATCAGAAAACAAGGAATTAAAGTATTTCCCACTTTTTATGAGACGGAAATATTGCGATGCGAAAAATTATGTGACGTTTCTATTTTTGTGACTATTACGATTGAAGACATGTGAGGTGAAGGGGAAAATGAAAAAAAAAGAAAAAAAAAACGAGGAGACATTGCTCTGAGATGAAAAGATTTAGTCGCACAAGTTTTCTTCTGTATTTTATATATTTATATACTTTTCTGTCTTTTCCGACTTTTCCTTTATCCACTTATTGGAAAAAATGATTTTTGTCTTAATGTCAGATTTAAAATGAGATTTTCTTTTTTATTTTCTTTTTCTTATTTTGATACTTTTATCAAGGGAATTAAAGAATTGGTTTATTTTGGATTTTGTAAATAAAAAAAAATTAAATAAGGGAAAAAATACTGGGGAAAAATTTATTTGTTGAAAATAAACGATTACTTGTTTATTTTTTTTAATTTTTATTTCATTATTATTTTTATTTTTGCATAATATCAATTTTTTTTATCAATTCAGTCGGAAAAAATTATACAGAATTTTATTAGAATAATTCTACAAAAATTAGAAATGAAATAATTTATTTTTCCCCCACTTTTATTTTCTCTGATCGATTATAAAAAATTATTTAGGTACAATTTATTTATTATTGTAATTTATATTATTTATTATATAACTGAAGACATAAGTTTTCTGGTAAATAAATAATATTTGCTTTAAAACCTGAAATTATTTCTTCAAGTATAATTTATTTGATTTAAATAAAAATTATTATCAATAAAAATTATTCGAGGAAATATATTTTTTCGTTAAATATGTAGTCGGTTTTTTTGTATCAAATAAATTTTTCCTTTCTCAGTGAATAAAAATTTATTTTTGAAGAAAATTAATTTCGAACAAAATCAATTAAAACCCGTAGAGAAAAGAATATGAAAGTTTCAGCAGTTTTCTCTACTTTCTTCAATAAAAAAATAATTTCCAAACGAAAAGACGGGTGGAATATTTTTTCTGTCACTGAAAAATAGCATTCCCTCTTCTCGAACTTGGAAACTAGAAACTTCCTGGGGGTTGTGAAAAAAATCTGCTAGAAAAGTTTTTTAAAAGGGAAAATAAGGAACCTCTTATGCTTCATGAATCATTTCGTTGAAGCAAAGTAGTTGCTAAAAAAAAATAAAGACAGTAATATTGTTTCAACTATGGTCAAGTATAAGAAATATAGGTAATAAAAAATTATTTCCTTGGAAATTTTTTTTTTCTTTATTTTTGTTTCTTGAAATATCTCTAAGAATGCACTCAAATCTAATGAGTACCAATTCGAAAGAATTCCAAGTTTTGAGCATTATAATTTTTATAAATTCCTTAATAAACTGATTCAGAAATTTGATTTCAACTTTTAGGAGAAGCGATATCGAGAGATTTCATGAATTATTTACAAAGTTAGACTCCATATACCGTTTATCTTTCGTTTTCCGATTTTAAAAAAGTTTGTCGCTTTTAAAAGCAATGCTTAAAATTCTAAAATTGAAATAATTTCACCGAAGAGTTTTAATTTCAATAAAAGAGTCTCGAGTTTGATAAGAAAATTATTTTCCACTTTTACAAATTTGATATATATTTTTTTAGATTGAAATTTCAAGGGACCACATTTTCAACAATTTCATCTATATTTTATAATAGATATTAAAATTTAAGAATTTTTAAAGATAAAAATAACTATTTACAATAGACTACGTATGAACTTTTAGACTTATTTTAAATGTAGAATTAATAATTTTTTTACACTTAATTATTTTGTAATTTATAATTTATTATTTATAATTTATTATTTGTAATTTATTATTTATAATTTATTATTTATAATTCATAATTTATAATTTATAATTTATAATTTATAATTTATAATTTATAATTTATAATTTATAATTTATAATTTATAATTTATAATTTATAATTTATAATTTATAATTTATAATTTATAATTTATAATTTATAATTTATAATTTATAATTTATTATTTACTATTTACAATATATTATTTATGAGTGTCTTTATTTTCTTTTGATATATTAATTTTATTAATAATAATTTCTAATTAGGTAAAAAATTTATTATACAATTTTTGAATGATTTTTTCGAAAAGTCATTCGATTAAAAGGACAGTTTTTTCTCTTTTTTCTTTAATTATTGTGAGATAAAGAGAAAATAAAATTGTTAATGAAATTTGATACGGCGAGTGAATAGTGAGTTTTATACTTAATACTGCGGCTATTCAAGTTGGATTGAAGTATTAAATCCCTTAGAGGGATGGTTTTTTTTCCTGCAAAAATGTATAGCTTTTGAGTCATATATATAGGAAGCTAACAATATAATAAAATTCTTAGAAATATAAATAATTCTTCTCTCAATATTTTTTTTCTATAATAAAAGATGAAATTAGAATTTTTCATTATTATTTCCCCGGTCCCCATATTTCAACCCTTTTTACAAAAACACATTTTTTATTTCTGTTCCTCGATATGAAATTAAAATTCTTGGTGTTTAAAATTTTTACATTTTGTAATTGACAATTTAAAAAAAAAGTGGAAACGATTTTTTTTTGTTTATTTTTTCAAAAATTATTGTTAGAAAATAATTTAATGTCGAGAAATATTTGTTGATGTTAGATAAATTTCAAATTTTCGACCTGAAAACAAACTGTCATTGCCTATTAGGAAAATCGTCCCTTCGAGTTTGAGGTTTTTTCTTCTCCCCTAGAGGAGAAAAAAAACTAGAGAGAATCTAAACATTCTTTCAAATATAATAAATCTCGCTCGCCAGTAGGGCATTACAAGGGAATCCTAAAAGATTATTTTCCTCACACCCAAAAATTGTCTTATTTATATTATTATAAGGGGACAAAAATTTTATGGCAGTAATAATAGCAGCAGCGTGGGCGGAACTTTGTTTTTTTTTTTTTAATTTTATACTATACATATTCAAAATTTAACAAAATAGAAAAAAAATTGTTTTTTAAAATAAAAATTCCATATTATTTCCCTTTTCTTAATTCTCATGTGTGAAATTTTATAACACTTTTTTTACTGTTGGAAAATTGCCACAAAACCTGTCGACGACTTTATCGTTTTTCATCAAATTTCTTGCATAGTTTCATATAACCAAATGGGCAATAAATTTAAGGTCAAAGGGGTTTCTGAAAATTTTCACTTTTAATAAATCTTGTCACACTTGGAAATTTTCCCTCCAGACTAAAATTTAGAAGAAACGGTATTTTTCCCCTTTCCTCTAAAATTTTTTTTTTTTTTATAATTTTTTATCTGTTTTAATAATTAAAATATATGTTTAGTTGTTAAATTACAATTTTTTTTAATTACGATTAAAATAAAGCTTCCTATAAAGAAGGAAAATTATTTAATTCATTAATTTTTATTTATTATTTTTTTGTTAATTCATTTAATTTGATAATTAATTGTGTTATTCGTTTTAGTGAATTTCTTATCCTTTAAAATTGGAAAAAGAAAATAAAATTTTTTCGAAATAAAGTCGATTTCAACTGATGTGCGTCAAATCTTTTTTTTTATTGTTGGAAAAAAATAGTTTTTTTTAATCAAATAAAAATTCTCAACTGTAAATTACATTTGGCCGAATGTGTGACGTTGACTCTACCCGACATTTGATTCGTATATAGTCGTTAAATATTCATAACTCGTGAACTAGATGAGTCTCCATCAATTTTTTAACACGCAGATATAAAAGAAAAAGAAATATGATTCTAGATTGTAAAAAATGAATAACAAAAAATTTACAAAATCCGATTCAAATGCAAATTATTATTCTTTTTTTTGCTTGAAGAATAATTTAATATTCTACTTAATAATAATTAAATATTAAATAATTTATTAAATATTTTAATAATTGATAAAAATTCATATTTGAATAATTCGAAAAATAATTCGACGTGTTCGGATCCAGTTTTAAAATTAAATATTTAAATAAAAGTAGAAAAATAATTATTAATTTCACATTAAAAATTTGTGAGAATTTATTATTTTTCTTGATTTATTCAAATTTATTCTTATTTGTCATTTATAATATTATAATTCGTCCCAATTTATTATTTTTCTTGCTTCATTCTTATTTTTATATTTAATTATAATCAATTAAATATTAAATTATCAATAAAATCAATTAAATTGCAATTAAATTGAAAATAAATTTGTATTAAAAGCATTCGTAGTCTTCTCGGGATTTTCTCACATTTTGTTCCTCTAATTTCAGGTTTTTTTTATCGAAATCAATTATTTCCAGTTGATTTTGATAATACAAATGTGAAAAGCGTCATAATTGACGTAAATCAGCTTTATTTTTCCAATTTCGCGAAAATCTTTTTTTGTCCTATTATCCATCGCTTGTTATCGTATATTTTCTTTTTCACTTTTTTTTTCTCAATTAGAAAAGCAAAGGATACCATACCATATGGATAATGTTACGAGTTCTGAAACGACTGGTTTCGAAATTAATTATAAGGATCGTCTTTCCACTCGCTGTGCGTGAATTTTCGATTATAGTTTATCGTTTAAGGCTTCTGAATATAACAATGAAATCATTCCCAGAGGATTAAGCAAAAAAATTATTAATTTAAAAAAAAATAAATATTTTTCTTAATTTCTAAAATTGAAAGTTTTTAAATTTAAAAAAACTGAATAAAAAAATTAAACATGGAAAAAATATCGAAGAAGAAATATTTAAAATAAAAAAAAATAATGAGCAAGAAATATTTAAAAAATATTTTAAAAATATTTTTAAAAATATCCACAAGAATATTTAAAAAAATATTGAGAAATAAATATTTTTTAAAAATATTGGAAAATAAATATTTAAAAGAAAATATTTACCAAAAAATATTTTTTTAAATACAGTAGAAAAATATTTTTAAAAATATTAAAGAAAAATAGTTTCTTTATTATTTCGTTAATAAAAAATGCGCATTAATATTTTTTGATATTATTTATTAATATTATTCAAAAACTTTATGTAAAATTTTATTTCAAAATTTTGTGTTAGCTTTTTGGAGAAAAATATTTACTTTTCATTAAATGAAAGATTAAAAAGTGAATTAAAAGCAGATTTTGTGTGTATCAATTTTTATAATTAATATTTGAAAAAGTATTTCGTGTTTAAATTTAAATATCGTATTTCGCTAAGCATACAAAAACGAATAATTTGTTTAAAACGAAAAATGAAATTTTACATTTTATATAAATATAATGAAAATTTTCATATTCCTAATATAGACAATATTAAAAATGTGAATAATATTAATAATATTAATAAATAAATTGTGAAGACAAATTATTCCTAAATAAATTATAGAAGAACATTATTCTTAAATAAATTATAGAAAAACATTATTATTTAATAAATTATAGAAAAACATTATTATAAAATAAATTATAGAAAGAAATTGTTAATAAAAAAAAATTGTTAACTAAATAACGATATAACCAATTAGGTGAAAAAAGTTTCTAATTAAAAAGAAATGTTTTTTTTTCCTTTTGTATGTAACGCTTTTAAAAATATAAAAATTTTCCAATTATTTAAAGACAAATGTTTCTGAAACTCTAGTTAGCTTGTTTTTGAAAATATATAATTATAATTGTTTTTAATTAAAGCCGTACAGTTGCAAAAGCATTTTTAACAAACAGAGGAAATTAAACTTTTTTTATTTTTATACAATTCTTTGCGTAATTTTTTAAATTAAAATTTTTAAATAATTCATTAAATTATTTTCACTTGGGAAATAAAGGGAGGTTTTTTTTTTTAATTCTTCTTTTTAGTACTTTAAAACCCAACTTTTAAGTTCATGAGTCTCTAAAGCGCCTTTTTGGTAAACTTTTACGAATCTTTTATTATTATTTTTTTTTTTCATGAGATGAAATGACCAGTGAGAGTCCATTTAACGACTCTTTGTTACTAGCAACAGTTGTAATATTTTTTTTTCCCTCCATCTACTAAACATGAATTTTTTTAGTCCCCGAGAGTGATTTCATTTTTCATTTGCCTCCTGTATGTAAATTTTGTGTACTTTTTGTTTAATGTGTGCTCTAGTGAAATTCAAATTAAATCTACATTCATTTAAAACAATTATTATGAAACTTTATCCTAGAAGCATATTTTGTGTTTCAAAAGAAAAATCAAACTTTTCGCAAATTTTTTCAATTGTATTTTAAAATTTTAAAAAATCACTTTTTGTGATGAAAAAGAATTTCTATTACTGTTTTTTGAATGGAAAATTTTGTAAACTAAATATTAAATTAATATTATTAATTTGTTATAAATTAATAATTAATTGATATTTTATAAATTAATAATTAATTTATATTTTATAAATTAATAATTAATTCATATTTTACAAATTAATAATCAATATAAATAAATTAATTTATAAATTAATATTAAATTAGTTTAAATAATACAAATTGTAAATAATTGCCAATTTCTGAAATTTTGAAAACAAGGAATATTTTTATAATGTCAATATTGATTGGAAGTTGAAAGCATGGTATTATTGTTGTATACTCAGTAAAATGTTGTGAGTGTTTTTTTTTAAATTGTGTGCGTTTCAATTCTTTTTAGGCCAATTTGAGCTTTTTGTATTTAAATAAAATATCGAAAATTTTGGTTGGCTATTCTTAAAAAGAAAATAATTCTAAAAATTAAATTCAAAAAAGAAATATATACAAAAACTAAAAATCTTATTTTTAAATATAAAAAAATTAAATTGCTTTTTTTTAACGATAAGGTCATTTTTTCCATGCAACAATATAGTTGAGAGTTTATAGCACTACTAACTAAAGTTTAATAGACAAATAATAAAATTTAATTCAACAATGATAAAGTGAAATTTTAACAGCATTAAAATTTTACAACATGTAAACTATAGTAAAACTTAATAAGCCAATTTTTCCTTAATAAGTTTAGTGTTTCTTCTATTTTTTTTTCTTTGAGAAAAAAAAATTTTTTCTTTCGTGACTCATTATCGTGTTATAAAATGATGTACTTTGTTTCACGAATGGAAAATGTATCAAATTTAATGGATAATATTACGTAAAGCAGAAATAACATTTATTTTTCAGAATAATTCTCATCCGGTAATAATAACACCGGTGACCTGTAATTTAATTAATTAACGTATACTTTGTTTAGGAGTGAAATATTTTACTTGTACTTTTTTTCTTCACTTTTTTTTTTTCTAAAAAAAAGCTGAAATTGAAAAATGTAAAAAAATACTAATTATATAAAGAAAAATTCTAATTATGGGTGGGAAATAAATTTTTATAGAAAAAATAATATTTCTTTTAGAGAAATAAATATTTTCTGATTGAACTAACCGATTTTTTTCAGGATTTACATATTATTTTGGTTATTGTTAGGATGATTTAGAATAAATTGATTATTATTAATTGTCTAAGTGATGAGTTGATTATTGTTTTTTTAAGGAACTGTTCAAGTTTATCGAAGGAATATTTATAGAAAAGAAGATTAAAACATTTATTTGTAATTTACATCTCAATATATTGCGATTCAGTAGTAGAGGTCAATTGCAAGTTGGACAAATTAGAAAATAGTACCTACAATTTTCCTAAATGTGTCAAGTACATTTAATTTTCTATTATTGTGTTTCAGTAGTAGAGGTCAATTACAAGTCAGACAAATTGAAAAATAGTACAATTTTCCTAAATTTATTAAGTAGATTTAATTTTTTTATTATTGCTTTTTAGTAGTATAGGTCAATTACAAGCCAGACAATATAAAAAAACAATAAAATTTTCATAAATGTGTCAAGTAGATTGAACTTTCTATTATTGTCTCAGCATTGGTAAGTTCTCGTCTTAAAAAACGGTTTGTGGAGATAAGACGTAAAAATACTAGTAAAATAAAAAAATTATTGATAAACAAATTAAAGAAAATGTACGTTTTCAGTCAGTCTCAACTGTTCAAATTGTTTTAATTATTCTCTCAGTAGTAAACGTATTGTTTAGTCAGCCAGAACTTCAAAATTGTGTTAAATTTTTATTCAAGTGGTAAAAATAAGTTTATAGCCAGACACATCAGATAAAAATTTACTTTGTTGCAAATAGAAAATGTTCACATTAAGTCAGGAAAATATGTTAAATTCTTTTTTAATAGTTACTCAAGTAGTTGTTTTTATTTCAAGTGATATATTCACTAAAATGAAATTCAGTAGTAAAACAGTATTTTGGTCAGACAAAATCCTTTCTTTTTTCGAAGACAAAAATATTTTTAATTTTCATAAAAATAGTTTTTTTTTATTATGCTTTCATTAGCAAAAGTAAGTTCTTGTGAGAAAGTCCTGTGGGATTTTTACTAAAATAATCGTAAGTAGTAAAACCGCAATTTGGTCAGACAAAATTTATTTATTTATATTTTGACGATGTTGCCAGTAGTAAAACAAAGTTTTCGTAAGACATATTCTTGTTAAAAATTTACTTAAATTAAATTCAGTAGTAAAACCATATTTTAGTCAGACAAATTGAAGTTTTTCTCATTTTTATAATTTTCCAGTAGTAAAAGTAATTTCTAGTAAGACAATAATGTTAAAATTTTACTAAAATTATATTCAGTAGTAAAACCATATTTTAGTCAGACAAAATAAAGTTTTTTTATTTTTCCATTTTTTCCATTAGTAAAAATAATTTTTAGTAAGACAATAATGTTAAAATTTTACTAAAAATAAATTCAGTAGTAAAACAGTTTTATTGTCAAATAAAATAAAGTTTTTCTTATTTTTCCAGTAGTAAAGGTAATTTCTAGTAAGACAATAATGTTAGAATTTTACTAAAATTTAATTTAGTAGTAAAACCATATTTTAGTCAAACAAAATGAACTTTTTCTCATTTTTCTAGTAGTAAAAGTAATTTCTAGTAAGACAATAATGTTAAAATTTTACTAAAATTAAATTCAGTAGTAAAACAGTCATTTAGTGAGACAAAATAAAGTTTTTTTATTTTTCCAGTAGTAAAAGTAATTTTTAGTAAGATAATAATGTTAAAATTTTACTAAAATTAAATTCAGTAGTAAAACAGTCATTTAGTCAGACAATATAAAGTTTTTTTATTTTTTCAGTAGTAAAAGTAATTTCTAGTAAGTAAATAATGTTAAAATTTTACTAAAATTAAATTCAGTTGTAAAACAGTCATTTAGTCAGACAAAATAAAGTTTTTTTTATTTTTCCAGTAGTAAAAGTAATTTTTAGTAAGATAATAATGTTAAAATTTTACTAAAATTAAATTCAGTAGTAAAACAGTAACTTAGTCAGACAATATAAAGTTTTTTTATTTTTTCAGTAGTAAAAGTAATTTCTAGTAAGTAAATAATGTTAAAATTTTACTAAAATTAAATTCAGTAGTAAAACAGTGCTTGGTCAGACATAATAAAGTTTTTTTTATTTTTCCAGTAGTAAAAGTAATTTTTAGTCGAGTTTATCGCGCATGTAGGACAAAAAAGTAATTTTTAGTAAGATAATAATGTTAAAATTTTACTAAAATTAAATTCAGTAGTAAAACAGTTTTATTGTCAGACAAAATAAATTTTTTCTTATTTTTCCAGTAGTAAAGGTAATTTCTAGTAAGACAATAATGTTAGAATTTTACTAAAATTTAATTCAGTAGTAAAACCATATTTTAGTCAAACAAAATGAACTTTTTCTCATTTTTCCAGTAGTAAAAGTAATTTCCAGTAAGACAATAATGTTAAAATTTTACTAAAATTAAATTCAGTAGTAAAACATTCATTTAGTCAGACAAAATAAAGTTTTTTTTATTTTTCCAGTAGTAAAAGTAATTTTTAGTCGAGTTTATCGCGCATGTAGGACAAAAAAGTAATTTTTAGTAAGATAATAATGTTAAAATTTTACTAAAATTAAATTCAGTAGTAAAACAGTTTTATTGTCAGACAAAATAAATTTTTTCTTTTTTTTCCAGTAGTAAAGGTAATTTCTAGTAAGACAATAATGTTAGAATTTTACTAAAATTTAATTCAGTAGTAAAACAGTAATTTAGTCAGGCAAAATGAAGTTTTTCTGATTTTTATCATTTTTCCAGTAGTAGATCTAAGTTTAAGCAAAACAGTCCCGTCGAATTATTATTATTATTATTATTATTATTATTATTATTATCTTATTATTTTTTTCCTTTTCCATCCTTTTCCTTGAACAGTTCCTTGAATTACAATCTTTTCGTTAAATACGTTACGTTTATTTAATACCATCTTTCAAAATTATAAATTTACCTCGACTTTCTTTATATTAATTTTTGTCCCACAATACAAAAACCAAGCTATTATTTTTCCTTCGTCTCAATTTTTTCCATATTAAATATAACTGACGTGCCGGAACAAGAAAAAATACCAAAAAAAAAATAATAATAATAATATGTGTAGAAAAGGGTAAATTTCCGTACATGTCGAACACATGTATAAATCATAACGTATACGTCAGATAAACATGTACATCAAACAGGATGTACACACACCATTATATCAGTTCCTCTATTTTGGTATTCACTTTGTGCTTGTTTTTTTTTTCTATTTTTAATGATCACTTTGAAGATTTTTCTGCTTGTTGATTTTTCTCTTTCTCTCTCTCACTCACTCACTCACTCACTCAATCTCTGTGAGTTAAATTTATATATTTGCAAAATAGATCCGGATTTAGACGCGTGTGGAGGAAAAATCGGAGCCTGGCACTGATTGGTTCGCGACATTCGTCGATACGCCAAAGGCGCGGCTCTCGAGTCGTGCAAAGCTTTCTCTGTATAAATACCTGTGTGTATATACATATATATATATATAGAGAGAGAGAGAGAGAGTGAATGTATAATACATATCGACACACAGACATTTGTAAATAGAGTATGATATATATATGTATAAATATGTGCAGATGAATAATCCATAAGAGGTATATATAAGATACGTATGTTGAGGAAGGATATGTGAATTTTTTTTTTATTTATTTTTCGATTGACCGTGCTCGCAGTTGAGTGAAAAAAAAAGTAAATGAGAGAGTTGAAAAAAAATGGAGGGGAAAAATAAAGAGAGGGGAGAATGTCCACAAATATCACCCCCTCTTTATCTATATAGAAATTCTCGATTATAAACTCGTTCATTTTGCTATTTATTGCCTAGTAGTAGTAGTTCGCTCCGGTCTATGCTCCAGATTTCGAATTCGAGAGGAAATTTGAAGAATTCTCTATTTCCTTGCGACACCCTCGATGTCGCATTCTTCTTCTCTTCTTTTGCTTTCAACTATTCTGTCTCTTCCATTCCCCTTGTTGTCCTCTCTCTCTCTTACTTTTCTTTTCTCTCTTCAAAACTCCATTTCGTTTATATATATAGTTATAAAAGCGCCCTCTTTTCTCTCTAGGGTATGTGGCTATTTTCAGCTCGCCGATGCGTATCGAAAACCGCGAGCACGTGATATGCTCCAAGTGTTAAGCGCGGTTGAGAGTGCACTCACGCTTATCAAAGTTCAAATATCGCACACCCTCGGAAATGCAGGCTAACTTCCTAGGATCATTGACCTGCAAAATCGAGCCACTGGCAGAAAACTAAGAATATATTTTTTCCTTTTTTTTCTATTCTCCAGTGAATACAAAAAAAAATATTTTTAGATTTTTTTTTTAAAAACTTTTTTTTAATTTTTAACATTGTTTCGAAACTTTGAATTTTTTATTATTTTTCCTTTTTTTATATGAGTAATTATTCTGAAGGTGTCATTTTTGCAAAATTTTTTTACTTCGTTAATTTTATAAAATTGTCTCTCTAATGATTTTTACAGTCAAAATTTTGCACATATATTTTTTTCAAAATGAATTTAACAATGTTATTGAACATAAATTTATGAAATAACCAAAGAAAAAATAGTACAATTTTCCTAAATGTTTCAAGTAGTAATTTCCAATTATTTTGTTTTCAGTAGTAGAGGTAAATTACAAGTAAGACAAATAAAAAAAATAGTAAACATTTTTCTAAATGCAACAAGTCGATTTAATTTTCAATTATTTTGTTTCAGTAGTAGAGGTCAATTACAAATCAGACAAATTAAAAAAAAATTCCTAAATGTGTCAAGTAGATTAAACTGTCTATTATTGTCTCAGCATGGGTAAGTTTTTGTCTTAAAAAACGATTTTTTGGAGACAAGTCGTAAAAATAATAGTAAAATAAAAAAAAAATTAGTGGTAAAAAATTTAGTCTGATTGATTTCTTTAAATCGTTCCATTTCTTTATATGTACGAGTAGTAAGAGTAAGTTTCAGTCAGACAAAATTAATGTCATGTGAAATTTATTATAAAGTAGTAAAAGTACATTTTAGTCAAACATTATGGATATATTTTCATAATTTGTCTATAAGTAGTAGTAATCATCTTTAGTCAGACAGGAAATTTTTTTTTTTTGCAATTTTTATTTCTGTAGAAAATATACGCTTCCGTCAGTCTTTTTGGGAAATTTGTAACTTTTTTTTAGTAGTAAAGGTACGTTTTCAGTCAGACTGGAATGTGTAAATTATTTTAATTATTCTCTCAGTAGTAGACATATTTTTTAGTCAGACAGAACTTCAAAATTGTGTTAAATTTTTATTTAAGTAGTAAAAGTACGTTTATAGTCAGATATATCGGATAAGAATTTTTCAGTAGTTACTTAAGTAGAAAAGTTCTATTTTAGTCAGACAAAATTAAGTTGTTTATACTTGTTTTCTACTGTCAGTAGTAATGGTAAGTTTCAGTAAGACAGAACTGTTAAAATTTTTCTAAAAATTATGTGGATTCTATAAACTTAAAATTTTTTTTAAATTAGTGTTCGAAAGTATATTTCTTATCCTTACATCATGACATTTTAGTATCATACAATTATAACTTACATACTTAATGAATAATTGAATAATTTTACCTAGAAATTTCAAAAATAAAATACATTTCACATAACAGTTGCATTTAAAATTTTGATAAATAAATTAAAAGGTTTAAATTTGAGATTTTTAAAAATTTCGAATTTTTAATACAAATTTAATTAGAAATTTAAAAGAGCTTTGCTTTTTTGGAAAATTGTAATAATTTAAGTTCTTTTGTCATTTCAAAAAGGTTTCCAAACAACAAAATTTAAAAAGATTTCAATTTTGAATTTTAGAAAATTTTAATTTTTAATAAATTAGAAATTAGAAATTTTAAAGAACTTTGTTTTTTTGAAAATTAATTAATAATTTAGGTTCTTTTAAAATTAGTTGAATTTTTAAATATATATTTAATTATTAAAATTAATTAATTTACAGAAGAATTTTATTTAAAAACTCTAGAAGAAAATTAAGTTTCATAGAAGTTACAAGTAATTTGCAATTTTTAAAGATAAATTGAATGTTAAAAAGATCTCAAATTCAAATCTTTGAAAATCTGAATTTTTTCATACTTTTAACTGACAACTAGACTAATTTTTTTTAAAATTCTAATTTCAATTCTGTCGAAATTAGTTTAATTTTTTAATATCTGTTCAATTATTTCAAAAGTTTCAAGGTAATTCTTCAAAAGAATTCAATTATCATTATAAATAACAAAATTCTTTCTAGAAATTCAATTAATTTTAAGAATTTTAATAACATTCTTTTTAGAAATTCAATTATTTTTAGAAATTTTAATAAAATTCTTTGCAAAATTTAATTATTTTTAGGAATTTTAATAATTTTTTTTCAAAATTCAATTATTCTCATAAATAACATTCATGACAAGAATTAAATTTTTTTTGAAAAGTAACATAATTCTTTGCAAGAATTCAATTATTTTCACAAGTAATACAATTCTTCACTGTAATTCAATTTTTTAAAAAATGCGGAGATGAGAATTTAAATTAAATGAGAATTTAAAATTCTCATGCGGAGAATTTTCTTAAAAATTTTACAATTACAATTCTTTTTTGGAATTCAATTTATTCATAAATTATAAAATCCTTTTTCAGAATTTAATTATTTTTATAAATAATAAGACTCATTGCAAAAAATGCAAACTTCTTAAAAATGTTTTTAAAATTCGTCGAAAGAATTGAATTATTAAAATTTTTTTTAATAAAATTCTTTTTTAGAATTTAGTTATTTTCATAAACAATAAAACTCATTGCAGAAAAATGCAATATTCTTAAAAATGTTATTAGAATTCTTCGAAAGAATTGAATTATTTAAAATTTTTTTGATAAAATTCTTTTTTTGAATTCAATTTATTCAGAAATAATAAAATTCTTTTAAAATATTCAATGATTTGCATAAATAATAAAACTCATTGCAAATAAATAAAATCTTCTTAAAATTTTTTTTAGAATTCGTGGAAAGAACTGAATTATTTAGAATTTTTTTTGACAAAATTCTTTATAAGAATTCAATTTTAAGAAATGTTATTCAATTATTTAATAAATTATTTATTTCTGTATTTAAATAACTGAATTCTCTTAGAGTTTTGTAATAAAAATTTATTTAAAAATCATATAATTAAAAAAAATTAAAGAAATCTTAGTTCAAAAGTAGCACTCTCAGAAAAATCACACATATTCGTTTTCCACTACTTTTTAATATACGGATTTTTAACATTTTTTATTATTTGTGTATTCACTTTTTACATCATTCTTTATTAATTAATGATGTAATTCATTTTATTCAAATTCTTCATATTTATAATTGATTTTTGTCATTAAAAATAATTTCTTTTGCTGCAACATTAAAGGAATATATTCAAAAAATTTTATTCAGCGTTTTCTTTAATTTCAATTGTGGTTTCAATTTATAAAAATAGAATACGAGTAGAAATATAAAAATAGAATAAAAAATAGAAATATAAAGATAAAATAAAAAAGTAATATAAAAATAAAATAAGGGTCAAAAATAAAAAAAGAAAATAAATAAGGGTAAAAAATAAAATAAGAAAATAAATAAAGGTAAAGTTAATAGAGATATAAAGTAAAAAAAAAGAAAAAATTAAATTATCTGCAAAATTTTACTTCGATAAAAAAGAAATTTGCTTGCCTTCGGATTTTTTAATTGCAGAAAAGTTTTAATTTGTCGAGAAATTGTCATTTCATGTTTCTTCGCTATATATATAGAGAGAGAGAAAATATCATCTCTAGAACAAAACTGTGGGAAAATATTTACTTCGTTATTAAAGTGATGTGACATAAAAAATTACTTTGATTAAGAATGCCTCTTCTATTTAAAAGAAACGTTTCATTTAAGTAAATTAATTGAAGTGATTTTTTTCCCGCAAAATTTATTTTCTTTTTCGCAAAAAAAGAAAACTTAATAATTCTAATTTTAAAGAAGAATTGCATTTTTCCTTCTTTTTTTTAATTAAGAGGAAAAATAGTATCGATTTGAAGAAAAAAATGTGAATATATTTTTCAACATTAATTCTACTTTACAACGTTTTTTCCCCAATGATATAGATCTTCCCACACGCTTTTAACAAAAAGATCCCTTGGGACTGAAAAAAAAAATTGTCATCCTCTCAAAGAGTTTTCTTTTTTTTTTTTTTTGTCAAAACTCATTCTTTTTCATCTTTCGACGCACCTAAAGAGAATAAACGTCTGGAATAATAATTTCATTTTATAAACCCACCCAATTTCTTGAAAAATTGAATAAGAAAAACAAAATTAGTATAACAAATATTATTTTTAGAATTTGTTATCCAAAAGGGTATTCAATTTTCTTATTGTACTTTTATTATTGCCGAAAGTATTTTTCTGGGTGAAAATGATGAGAAAACAATGAGAAAAAAAATAATAAATTAAAATTATTACGTAGAAATTTAGAAATTACAAAACTAAATAATTAGTATCGAAAGTGGAAAATTAGTGAAAATAAAAAATTCCTACGACTATAAAAAACTAGTGTGAGAAGAAAATTAGAAAAAATGAAAAATTACTCTAAATAGAAAATAATATTTAAATTTAAAATTAAAAAATTTAATAATAATAATTTTAATTCTAATTTTAATTCAATTTAATTTAATTTAAAATAACACTTGAATTTTAAATTAAAAAATTAAAAAATTATGCTAAATTAAAAATTAAGAAGAAACTACAAAAATATAATAAAAATACAAAAATTTTTTTTTCGTTGACCTAAAAATGTAATTTTTGTTTCTTCTTTCATTATAATGAATTGAAGGGTTAAAAAAAATGGGAGCGGAACTTTAAAATTGACTGTGTCCGGAAATTAATCCACATTCGAGGTGTGCGTTAATGGATGAAAAAAAATAATTTTTCCTTTTTTAATTTTATTTAATTTTTCATTGGAAGCTGTTTTTTGTATTTTCCAAAGGGAAGTAAAATATGATTGGACATCAGGGAGAGAATCCACTTATATATAAAAAATTTTTCTTTTTTTTCTCGTCCTTCGGCGTGTTGTGAATATGAAGGTCTAGGAAAGGCTGCTGATTGGTCCCGACGGCATCAGGGTGGTGCTACAACGAATGTAATAAAAATTCACGGCCACGCTTCGAAAATCTCGCTCGCGAGCTTTCACGTTGGTTGGCTATACGAAAACGCGATTACAATTTATTGTCAAAGACTTAACGCGCTTTCCGTTAGGTTTCCTTTCTTTTCTTTTCTTTTCTTTTTTTATTTTTATTTCTTCTAGCACCATTTAGGGATAACATCCAAGTTTCAAATCGCCCTCTTGTGTTTATGGAAATTTTCTCTCGTTTGCTCCTGTTTTCTGTTTCTCTTTTTTATTTTTATACAATTTATTTTTATTTTCATTATTCAGGTAAAAAAAAATTTTTTTTTGTGTTTTTTAATTTTTATTAATTGAAAAATTATTGGAAAACAACCATAACTTCATCTCTAATTAAATATTTATTTATTATTATTTTTCTATAGGAATTAAGATGTTCAAAAATTTTAAATTCAAACCTCTTTGAAATTCAACAACTTATAACTAAAGATGACCGAGTGAAAAGATTATTATTTTATATTATAAGAAAAAAAAAATTCTTCTCCAAATCAATTATTTTTAATAATGTTTGAAAAAGTTCTTTGAAAATTCTCAAGAAAATAATAACTTTAAATAATTTCAAAAAAAGAACAATTTAAGTTTTTCAAAAAAATAATTGTGAGTAAAAAGTATGAAAAATTCGAATTTTCAGAGATTTTAATTTGAAATCTTTTCAAAATTCAATTATTATCTAAAAATATAATTGAAACTTATTTTTAAATCAATTTTTATTAAAAAATTCTACGAGAATTCAATTATGTAAATAAATAAATTTGTCTATTAAATAATTTATTTTCAGAAATTTTAATTAAATTCTTTGCAAAATTCAATTATTTTCATAAATAACAACATTCTTGACAAGAATTCAATTATTTTAAAAAGTAATAAAATTCTTCGCAAGAATTCAATTATTTTCACAAGTAATAAAATTTTTCACTGAAATTCAATTATTATTAGTTTTTTAATTTTTTGTTGTCATATTTATTTTTAGTTTTATTATTCACGTTAAAAAATTTTGTTTCCGTGTTTTGCAATTTTTATTAATTGTAAAATTATTTGAAAACAACAGTAACTTCTTCTTTAAATAAATATTTAATTATTATTATTTTTTATTATTTTCCAGTAGGAATTAAGACTTTTTCAAAAATATCAAATTCAAACCTCTTTGAAATTCAAAAACTTATAATTAAAGATGACCCAGTGATAAGATTATTATTTCATATTATAAAATTATTGTTAATATAACTTCTTTAAAATTATTTTCATCATTTCAATTTAATTATTATTTTCTAGAATTTTTAACTAAAATTCTTTTCTAAATCAATTATTTTTAATAACGTTTGAAAAAGTTCTTTGAAAATTCTCAAGACAATAAAAACTTTAAATTATTTAAAAAAAGCACAATTAAAGTTTTTCAAAAAAATAATTCTACAGAATTGTCTGTTAAAAGTTTAAAAAATTCGAATTTTCAGATATTTTAATTTCAAAACATTTCAAAATTCAATTATTATCTAAAATTATATTTGAAATTTATTTTTTAATCAATTTTTATTAAAAAATTCGACGAGAATTCAATTATGCAAATACAAAAATTAATTAATTTAGTAAATAATAATTGAATTTTTCTTAATATTTAATTCTTATAAAGAATTTTATTAAGAAATTTTTAAATAATTGAATTCTTTTGACGAATTTTAATAAAATTACATTTATTGAAGAAATCAATTAAAATTGTATTAAAAATAATTGAAATTCTTTAATGAATTTTATTTTATTTATGAAAATATTTAATTTCTAAAAAATGTTATTATTTATGTTATTTATGTTATTATTACGAAGAAATTTATAAAAAATTTGTTAATTGAATTCCTGTGAAATTTTTATTATTTTTGAAAATAATTAAATGCTTGCGTAGAATTATATCAAAATTTTTAATAAATAATTCAATTCTTTTGGAAAATTTCATTAAAATAGTAGACATTAAAAATATTTGAATTTAGGAAATTTTGGTAAATTATTGAAATTTGAAGTAAAATTTTACTAAAATTTCTGAAAATAATTGAATTCTTTTGGAAAATTTTATTAAAAAATAGTAGATATTGAAAATCATTGGATTGAAGAAAAATGTTGAAGATTTTTGTCAAGAGTTTTATTAAATTTTTTGAAAATAATTCAAAATTTGAGTAAAATTTTATTGAAATTTTCGAAAATAATTGAATTCTTTTAGAAAATTTCATTATAAAATAGTAGATATTGAAAATCATTGAATTGAGGGAAATTTTTGAAAAATTGAAATTTTGTTTAAAATTTGTTGAAAATGAATTTTTTTGAAAATTTTATTATAAAATAGTAGATATTGAAAATCATTGAATTGAGGGAAATTTTTGAAAAATTGAAATTTTGTTTAAAATTTGTTGAAAATGAATTCTTTTGGAAAATTTTATTCAAAATAGTAGATATTGAAAATCATTGTATTGAGAAAATTTTTTGAAGATTTATATAAAGAATTTTAATAAATTTTTTGAATATAATTGAAATTTTGTGTAAAATTATACTAAAATTTTTGAAAATAATTGAATTATTTTATACAATTTTATTAAAAAATGGTAGATATTGAAAATCATCAAATTGATGAATGATTTCGTTTAAAATTTTTTGAAAATAATTGAATTCTTTTGGAAAATTTGAGTAAAAAATAGTTGATATTGAAAATCATTGAATTGAGGAAATTTTTTGAAAATAATTGAATTCTTTTGGAAAATTTTATTAAAAAATAGTAGATATTGAAAATCTTTGAATTGAGGAAAATTTTCAAAAATAATTGAATTTCGGAGAAAAATTTTTTTTATTTATAAAGATAATTCTTTATAAAAGTGCTTTCTTAAAAAATTCTTTTTTTTATTAAAATATTGATTTATTCAAATTTAAGGAAACTTTTTTATCTAGTTCATAGTTTTTTTTAGTACTCGGAAATCATTTTTTTTTAGTGTAGAAAATTTACAAGAATCATGAATGCATTTTTATGAACGACAAAACGATTTTCGGAGCGTGGCTTCTTGTAAAAAAAACAGAGGGGTTTTGGCGGGGCACAGAGGGTTCCGTGGGGTGGGGGGAAGTACACGAACGATAGGGGAGAGTCATTGTGAGGGCGTGGGTCGTACAAAGGAAGTGAGACGATTAGGGCGCCACTCTAACATTTTTTATCACTCTTCCCTTTTTTTCTGTCTCATTCCTCCCTTTCTCTTTTCTTTTTTCTTTCCTTTTTTTCCCTTCTGCCTCCCCCTATCTATATGTATGTTTTCCAACCAATTTCTCATTTCGAAATATCCTCACCTTTTCTCCCAACTCATAAACAGTATTTTTCTTTCCACACACAACTCTCTCTCTCTCTCTCTCTCTCTCTCTCTCTCTCTCTCGATCTATTTGTCATTTATCGACCGATTATTTTCAAATGACTCCTTAAAAAATTTTTTTTAAATTTATTTTTTAATTTATTTTTTAATTTAATTAAATAATAAATTTATTTCTAAATTTATTTAAAAATTTATTTAAATAATAATTTTTTTTCAAAATCGTCATAGATTTTTTCCTTCTAAAAAAAAACAAGAAATTATTTCTCTTGTGCGTGAACAAAAAATCAGTAAATTCAAAACTTTTATTATAATCGCATTTACAAAGTAAAATATACAAATTTAAAATTTGAAGAAAAATGAGCTGATATGTTACCTCAATCGTAGAAAATTGACCATAATGCAGGATATCGATAGCGAATTTCCCGAATTTTGGTATTGAAAAAAAAAATTTATTTACTTACGACAATAAATATATTATTCTATTCCTACTATATTTGAAAGATATATTGTACTATTTTTTCTTTTTCTCAACTCTAGTCCTGTACAATTTTATTTTACATAATATTATACAATGTACAAATATTTGTACAATAATGAATCCCAAAGTGGGTAAAAAAAAATTCTTTTTTTTGTTTAATATGAAAATGGTATACCTATGTAATATATATATTGATTGATTCAAAAATGACAAGACTATATTTTTCCAATGGGGGAAAAATATTCCAAAATCGATGACAAAGTATTAACAGAATAAACAAATTCGTACAATTTTAGAATATCTTTTAAGAGTATAGGTATAATGTTACGTCTTGTCAATTTTGATAATAGGGAGGAAAAAAAAATTATATACGCTTTAACTTTTGAGTGACACCCTAGACGGGGAGATGGTGCGTAGCATGCTATATGTATATATGATGGTGATTGATAAAGTCATTCGATTTGTGTGTTTGTGTCAGCAAAATAACATTATATGGGAATCGAAGATGGTAACGATCTTCTTGTTTTAATCTGTTTGCGATTTTTTTTTTTTTTTTTTTTTTTGCTTTTTTTAACCCCTCGTCGTCGATTATCCATCCCCTTTTTTACAATATATGTCCTCAAGTTAATACTCATCACTGTACAATGATATTCTTCTTTTTTTTTGTTGATATCCTCATTTTTCACTCTCGCCCATTTATCATTCCTTTAAAAATTCAGTCGAGGAAACTCGAAAACAACGCGGCAGTGCAGGAATTTCTTTGGTACCTTTTTACCCCAAACCTCCGGTTGTTTTGGTCCCGTTGGTCCGTAGGTTGGAGTTCCTCCTATCGTCATCTGGAACAAGTCAATTAATTTCGTTAAATTCGAGAATAAAAATCATAAAAATGGAAATTAATAAATTGTTAGTAGCATATAATCTTAAAAAAATTAATTAATTTCCGTATTCTTTTATTAATTAATTAATTCATTCATTCATTCATTCATTTATTACAGAATAATTGAATGCTTCTTAAAATTTAATTCTTATAAAGAATTTTATTACCAAATTTTTAAATAATTGAATTCTTTTGACGAATTTTAATCAAATTTTTAAAAATAATTACATTTTTCGGGAAATTCGATTAAAATTGTAGGTATCTACTAAAAATAATTAAAATTCTGCAATGAGTTTTATTAGTTATGAAAATAATTGAATTCCTAAAAAGAATTTTTTTTTTTACGAAAATAATTGAATTTCTAAAAAGATTTTTATTATTTACGAAAATAATTGAATTCCTGTAAAAAATTTTATTATTTGTGAAAATAATTTAATTATTCAGACGAAATTTATAAAAAATTTAATAATAATTGAAATCCTGTACAATTTTTATTATTTATGAAAATAATTTCTAAATGTTTGAGTACAATTTTTAAAAAAAAATTCAAATTTTTTTTAATTAAAATTTTTTAGGATATTTATTTAAATAGTAAATATTAAAAATCATTGAAATCAGGACAATTTTTTTTTAAATATAATTGAAATTTGAAGAAGAATTTTGTTATTCATAAAGATAATTATGATTTTGACAAGAATTTTTTTTTAAATTTTAAACATAATTGAACTTTTGTAAGAAGAATTTTATTATTCTTTTGAAAATAATTGAATTTCTACATATCATTTGCAACTTTTCTAAAATTAAATTCTTTAAAATGTTTTTATATCTAAATTTTTGTATAAATCCATTATTTTTAATAATATATAATATTGTTACTGTAACTTCTTGAAAATTATTTTCATTTTCTATTATTATCTAAAATTTAAAGTTAAATTCATTTTTAAATCAATTTTATTTTGAAAATTCTACGAGAATCCAATTATTTCAATACAAAAGGAAATTATTTATTGAACAATTCAATGTTTTTTAAAATTTTATTCTTATAAAGAATTTTTAAAACAAATTTTTAAATAATTCAATTCTATTGACGAATTTTAATAAAATGACATTTATTGAAGAATTCGATTAAAATTGAATTAAAAATAATTGAAATTCTGCAATAAATTTTATTATTTAAGAAAATAATTGCATCCTTGTAAAAAATTTTATTATTTATGAAAATAATTGAATTAGTACGAAGGAATTTGTAAAAAATTTTGTTAATTGAATTCCTACGAAATCTTTTTATTTTTGAAAATAAATAAATGTTATCGTAGAATGCTATCAGATTTTTTTTTAATAATTGAATTTTTTTGGAAAATTTTATTAAAAAATAATAGATATTAAAAATCATTGAATTGAGGATAATTTTTAAAAATAATTAAAATGTTGCGTAAAATTTTATTAAAATTTTTGAAAATAATTGATTTTTTTCTGGAAAATTTTATTAAAAAATGGTAGTTATTGAAAATCATTGGATTGAGGAAAAATTTTGAAGATTTTTGTCAAGAGTTTTATTAAATTTTTTGAAAATAATTAAAAATTTGAGTAAAATTTTATTAAAATTTTTGAAAATAATTGAATTCTTTTAGAAAATTTTATTAAAAAATAGTTAATATTGAAAATCATTGAATTGAGCAAAATTTTTGAAAATAATTGGAATTTTGTTTAAAATATTTTGAAAATAATTTAATTCTTTTGGAAAACTTTATTAAAAAATAGTAGACATTGAAAATCATTGAATTGGAAAAAATTTTTGAAAATAATTAAAACTTGTCGTAAAATTATATTATAGTTTTGGTTAATAATGGAAATTTTGCGTAAACTTTTATTAAAATTTTTGAAAATAATTGAATTTCTGTTGAAAATTTTATTAAAAAATAGTAGATATTGAAAATTATTGAATTGAAGAAAATTTTTGAAAATAATTGAAATTTTGCGTAAAATTATATTAAATTATATTATTTAAAAAAAAAATATTTTTAAAAATTTCTTTTGAAAGAATATTACATTATTTTGAAATAATAAAATTTTAGAAAAGTCTATTAATTTTGTATGATTTGATAGCCAATTTGAATATATAAAAACTGAGAGACTTGAATAACTAACATATCTACCTGTTCTCTTTTTTTCATTTTTTTGGGGGTAAAATAAAAAAAAATTCTTCAGAATTATGAAACAAATTTTATCTTCTTATAAAAGTTGTACGTCTCTCGAACTGCTATTGAATAGAAAGAAATTTTCCAAAAGTTTCTTTTTAAAAGAAATAACATTCACAGAGACTTTGAAGTAATATTCTATATATTTATTTGATTTAAGGAACGAGAAATATTTCAGAATTCCAGGAATTTTGAAATACTTCTAAGAATATTAAAATAAATCAATGACAACAACTTTTATGTAAATAATTTCGAAAATTAATTTTTGAGTGTAAAATAAAATAACGTTGTTCTGTTAAAAAATAATTATAAATGATTGTAATTGTAATATAAAAAATTACTATAAATTACATAATGTAAAAAAATAATTATACTTTTTTTATAAATAAATCATAGTTTTTTTTAATAATTCCGGAAAAGTTTAATAATAATAATATTAAAAAGTGTTATATAATCCACATGTGATAAATTGCAATTCGTTGAATGGAAGTGTTTAATTTTGAATAATGAATTTTTTAACTGCAAGTAAAATTGTTATGTCTGCACTCAAAGGGATTTTTTTTAATGCTTCAGATGGAAAAAACATCTTTCGATAAAACGCACCTCAACACTTTACAAAAAAAAGAAAAAAAAAAAAAAAGAAATACTAAGCGACACTTACGTACTTTATAGCGGAAAGAAATACATTCGGGTAAAAGTAAAAATATCTTTTACTGTTTTTTTAAAAAAGAAGAGAGTGAGAGACAGAGAGAAAAACAAAGTATACTGGATGTTACTTTATCTGAAATGGAAATTTAAAACGGGACGATTTTCTCAAATTCTATTTCAAAATTATTTTTCCAAAATAAAGAAATATTCTCGTTTTTTTCTATCAATTTTCAGTCATTGGGAAATTTAATCCTGTTTTTTTTTAAATGAAAAAAAATTTACATTTTCCAAGTTTGTATAGTGAATGTAATAGAAAAAAGTGAAAATAGAAAAAAATTAGATAATCTAAACAGAAATTTAAATTATGTAGTAAAAGGAAACTTTCGTTCTACGGGAAATTTATTTTTGAAATTTTCGGTTCAGTAGAAATAACAATTCTAAGTCAGACGGAAAAGATTTATTAAATTGTAATTTTAGTTTACGTTTGTAAATGCAAGTTTTCGTCAGAACACAAATATTTACTTTCGAATATTTAATTAAAAATATTTAACATTAAAAATTTAAAATATTTAACCTTAAATTCCTGTCTCAGTGGTAAAAATAATTTTAGGTCAGACAGAACATAATTTTTAGTGGTAATTTTAATAAAAGTAGTAAAAACAAAATTTCATCAGAGAAAAAAATTTATTTTTTTACTTTTTAGTAGATAAGTTATACAATAGAATATTTTAGTAAAAATAGTAATTTTTTAGTTTAAAAATTTTCGTCTTCAGTAGTAAAAATATTTTTAGGTCAGACAGAATATTCTAGACTATAATTGTAATTATAATTGTAATTATAATTGTTTATAATTGTTTATAAAATTGTTTATAATTGGAATTTAGTAATTTTGTAATTGAACAGCTAATTAAAAAAAAGAGTAATTGAAAAAATTTTCCAAGTAGTCGAAACGAGCTTTTGTCAGACAGACCTTTTTGATAATTGTAATTTTAATTTCAGTAGTAAAAACAATTTTTCGTCAGACGGACAAATTTATACCTTTCTACAATTTTTATCTCTAAATACATTTTAACTCGGACCCAATCACTTAAGTAGTAAAAGTAAATATATAATTTAGACAGAAAATAAAAATTAAGTAGTAAAAATGAACTTTAGTCAGACAGAAAAAAATGTATTTTTAATAATTTCCTTTCCAGTGGAGTTAATAAATTTTAAGTCTCGTGAATAATTTTAATAATAAACGTTTGCCGAAACTAAATTTAATTTAACGTTCATTCTTAAAGCAAATGTCGAACTCGTTCAATGTATTTTATCGTTAGAAAATTGACTTTCCTAAGATGAGTGATATTCAGGACATTCTACTAAGGATGCTTTAGAAACAAAGGCTGACAAAGTAACAACTGCATCAAACTCCAAGCTGAAACCATCTAAATTAAAGGAGAATATCACTTTGAGTTGCATTACTCGAAATTAAATTCCATTAAAATTCAATGAATATAAAATTAATCGAGAAAATTTATAAACGAACGTAAAATTATTATTATTAGTTTATAAATTTTCCCCCACAAAATGTTTCCTCTTCAATATTTTTTATACTCTAGTTAATAAAAATAAATAAAAATATTTTCTTCCTTTTTTAAAATTTAATATTTTTTAATATTTAGTCCATTAACAAAATTTCTTCGATATTAACAAAATAAACAGAAATTATTTACAAAAAAGAATTTTTTAATCGATACGTTAAAATTTTATTTTTTCGAAAATTGAAACATTTTTATGTTCTAAAGAAAAGGGAAAAAATATCGTTTCAAGTAACAGTTTTTTTTTTGAAATATAAAGAAGAACGAAAAACAACAGAACACGAGAATAGAATATATGTAAAATGAATTATAGAAGATGTAAATTGGAGCAAATATTGGAAAATGAAAATATTCTTTTAAACTAGGATAAAATGGAGAATTGGAGCAAAACCAGTCTGGAAGACCATTAACAAAAAAAAAAGTAAGCAGAGGAGAATAAAACATTAATTCGACTATCAAACTGTGGAGTTGACGTAAAGTTTTTCTTATCGAATTTACTGTCAGAAAAAAAAATTCTCCATCAGATATATATAATATGAATAATATACGAGGAAATTCTCAAATAAACTAATTGAGGATATTCCAATAAAGTGAAATTTTTGTAGAGTAAAATTTTTTTCCATTAAAAAAAAAGAAATGCATTGAAAAATTAAACTTTTATCTATAACGATATAAATGGTTGAGAATAAAAAAAATTATTTTCGCAAGGGAAATTTATCTTTTATTTTATAAATTCTTGTATCAAAAGATTAGAGTTTTTATTTGAAAATTAGGCCAAGAACGGTTAAAGAGTGTTCATTACTTCTAAAAATTATTAAAAATAAATGAGATTTGAAGAGGGTCGTCGCGTCGCTTCGATCTGCCTAATGGTTATATTTTATTTAGTAAACTTTATTAAGCATTAAGAGTATTTTTTTCTAAACGTGTCAGTTTTTTTATACGAAATTTAAAAAAACACAATTTTAAAAAATTAGGAGCAAAACAATAAAATTTTTTTTTCTGCAAACATTTTTTATTGCCTAGGAGACTTAATCAAAGTATTAATTTTTTATCTCTATTATCAAAGTATTTTATTGTCGTTGAAAATGAAAAAAATAAATAAAAATTTAAAAAATAAGTAAAAAATAAAAAACTAAAAGTAATAAATAATAATATTGTATTTATTGTATTTATTGTATTATTATACAATAAATTTTAACATTGTTTAAATTTAAAATAAGTAGAAACTGGTATTTCTAAAAGAGACAAATTTATAAAAATTAGGAGCAAAAATAAAATTTTATTTCCGTTGGGTTAATTTTTTTTTAAGGTTAAAAAATTTAATTTAAAATTCAATGAGTTGTAGAGATAGGGAAAAAAAATGTCTTGATCAGAAATTTTCTCCTTCTTAACTTGAAAGGATGGAGTTATGGCGAATTTAGGAGAGTGAAAATTTATGGTCTCTCTTCTATACCTTTCGCAATTTCTTTTATCACGGATTAACTATACCGGTAACTTCTTTTTACCGAAGAAGCTTTTGAAAGGGATGAACACCTTTTTCGAAGCAATTCAGTTTCGAGTTTCTACTGTTTTGACTTTATCGGTTAGCAGTAGATTTATATTTACACTTTTAGAATTTGCTGTAAAATTTCTTTTTTTATTTTCCACTCAGGCACTTAATCGATAACTAATGGGTAACGATTAAACACTATTTAATTACAAATTTATTATTATTTTTATTATTATTATTATTATTATTATTATTATTATTATTATTTACTAATGTTATTAAAAAAAATTATTTTCAGTAAAATTAATATTATTTTACTTTTTTTAGATCTAAATTTTATTTCTAAGTAGTAAAAGTATTTTAAGTCAGACAAAAAGTTTTTTTTCAGAAAAAAACCTTTTTGTCTGACTTAAAATAATTTTACTACTTAAAAACATTGTTTATATTTTTTATTCACATTGTTTAAGTAGTAAAAGTATTTTAAGTCAGACAAAAGGGATTATTATTATTTATTAATGTTATTGGAAAAAAAATTTTTTTTAGTAAAATTAATATTATTATTTTACTTTCTTAGATTTACATTTTTTTTTCAAGTAGTAAAAGTATTTTAAGTCACACAAAAAGGTTTTTTTTTAAAAAAACCTTTTTTTCTGACTTAAAATACTTTAACTACTTAGAAAAATTGTTTATATTTTTTATTCACATATTTTAAGTAGTAAAAGTATTTTAAGTCAAACAAAAATGTAGTAACCATTTTGTCTGACTTAAAATACTTTTACTACTAAGAAATTTTTTTTAGATTTTTTTTTTACATATTTTAAGTAATAAAAGTATTTTAAGTAAGACAAAAGGGATTATTATTATTTATTAATGTTATTAAAAAAAAATTTTTTTTAGTAAAATTAAAATTATTTTACTTTTTTAGATCTAAAATTCTTTTTAAGTAGTAAAAATATGTTAAGGCAGACAGAAAGATTTTTTTCAGAAAATACATTTTTGTCTGACTTAAAATACTTTTACTACTAAAAAATTGTTTTTAGATTTTTTATTCATTTATTTTAAGTAGTAAAAGTATTTTAAGTCAGACAGAAAGGTTGTAACCTTTTTGTCTGACTTAAAATACTTTTACTACTAATTTCTTTTTTGATTTTAATTCACATACTTTAAGTTGTAAAAGTATTTTAAGTCAGACAAAAGGGATTATTATTATTTATTAATGTTATTGAAAAAAAATTATTTTTAGTAAAATTAATATTATTTTTCTTTTTTAGATCTAAATTTTTTTTAAGGAGTAACAGTATTTTAAGTCAGACAGAAAGGTTTTTTTCAGAAAATACATTTTTGTCTGACTTAAAATACTTTTACTACTAAAAAATTGTTTTTAGATTTTTTATTCACATATTTTAAGTAGTAAAAGTTTTTTAAGTCAGACAGAAAGGTTGTAACCTTTTTGTCTGACTTAAAATACTTTTACTACTAAAAAATTGTTTTTAGATTTTTTATTCACATATTTTAAGTAGTAAAAGTATTTTAAGTCAGACAGAAAGGTTTTTTTTCAGAAAATACATTTTTTTGTGACTTAAAATACTTTTACTACTAAAAAACTATTTTTAGATTTTTTATTCACATATTTTAAGTAGTAAAAGTATTTTAAGTCAGAAAAAAACTGATACAACATTTTTGTCTGACTTAAAATACTTTTACTACTTAAAATATGTGAATAAATGTTTGCTATTAATAAATAAAAGAATTTATAAATTAAAATATTAGAAAAATAAATAGCGAAATTTTAATGGTAAAACAAATTCAGATCTAACTTAATAATTTTTTTTCTGTTTGACTTTCAAAAAGTTAATATTTGCATTTACGTTTGAAATACGTGAGTTTCAAAAGTTTTCGGTTGAATTGAACTTTCATAATATGCAATATTCTTAAACTCGACAATTTAAAGATCAATTTTAAAGAAAGATGGTTCGAGTCAGTGAAAAACTTTCCGAGTGTAAATTTCTTTTAGTGCTACACTATACCGTTGGGAATTGTTCGACTACCCCTTTATGTACTTGAAAAGCAACTTTGAAATGTTGAAAATATAAAAAGTAAATTTTTATCCTAAAAAACAAATGTAATTCTAAAAATGGAGTAAATTTTATTTCATTTCTTTTCTCTACTAAACTAAATACTTCTTTTTAAAAATGAATTTTGAATTTAAAATTTTAATGTTAAAAATAAATTTTATGGTTCTACTACTAAATATATTTTTACAATATATTAATGTTTAATTTTAAAACTAAAATGTTAATTTCAAAACTAAAATTCTAATTTTAAAAATAAAATTTTATTTCATTTCAAAATTAAATTATATATTTATTTCAGAGAAAGAAATTTAGAACAAAATTTAAAATAAACATTTGTTAATTAAAATTTTCAAAGTTTGAATATAACTCTATTTTCGCTCTTTCAATTCCCAAATGGAATTCCGTTTAATCCTGGAAGCTGTGTCTCTCTCTCTCTCTATCTCTCTCGGTGTGTTTCGAAAATACCCTATATATTGTTTGTGTCAAATGAGATTTTTGAGAAAGTCATTTAATGAAAAATAATGTACAGTTAATACGTGAATATATATAAAATAGGTATATTTATATGGAAATTTAAATATATCTAGACAGTGAAGAAGAAACGAGCCAGAAATTCCAGATTTTAGTGGGTACTATAATATACATAAGTCACCTATCGTAAAGTTTCGACATTGCATTTTATTCCCAGTGGGAGATAACGTATTTTTCAGATAAAAATAGGCAAAAAAGAAAAAAAAACAGAGAAATGGAGAAAAAAAGTGGAGACTAATAAATCTTCCTGACTGACACGGAAGTAGCGTTATAGAAAGATTTGGCTTCGAAAAATCGTTTCGTTGTTGCATTTTCACAGACGATAATGCATTCAGATTTCCAATCTCAATTGTGTACGAGTGAAACTAACTTTTCTCATGTATATCCATACCAAAATTGGAGGAATTTACATTGACATTTTTATTTTTCTTGACAGCAATGATAGAATTTTCAACTTGTCAAGTTTTTTTTTTTTAAACTTAGAGAGAATTCATTCCAAGACTGCGCTTTCTTCAATTTAGGTTTTTTTTTAAAATTATTTAATTGTATTGTAGCAATTTATAAATTAATGTTAAATTTAATTCTATTTATTAAAAATTAAATTTAAATTAAATTCTTTTTATAATCGTAATTTAGAAATAAGTAGTACAAGTAAAATTTAAGTCAGACATGAATGCTTATTTTTTCTACATTTAGTGTCTAAGTAGTAATGTCAATTTTTGGTCAGACAGAGGGTAGTAAAAAAAATTTCGACTTATAAAAACTTTAAACTTTAGGCTAAGTAGTAAAAGTAAAGATTTAGTCGGACAAAACTAATTTTATTTTCAGTGGTAAAAACAATTCACGAAATCAGTAGAAATTGTATTTAATTTAATGTCAGACCCTTCGTAATAATTAATAATAATTCAAACAAGTAATTTTTTCTTTAAAAAAGACCGAAATTTTAATACAAGTAGTGTAATCGACGTTTAGTCAGACAAATAGTGTTAAATATTTAAAAGTTCTTCCTCTAGTAGTAAAAGTAATTTTCAGTCAGACTGGGCGGATTTATAAGTTATTTTACTTTAAGTGGTAAATAGCAAACTTGGGGAAAAAAATATTAGTTTTTAATTTTTAACCCAAGTGGTATAAGTAATTTTTGATCAGACGGGGAATGATGAGAATAATTTCAGGAATTAATTAAGGAAATTAATCATTTGTTTCGTCTTCCTTTGAATAATTATTATCTGTGACAAGTGCCTGTGCTGAATTTTAATTAATCGATTGATTCTCTCAATTACGACGCTAGTTATCGTATTAATATGTAGTCCAATTTATTGACAATCTACTTACAATGAACTTTAAATCAATTTCCGAACCGATATGTATGTTACACAAATCAATGTAGGTACTGTCACTGTACGCATAAATCTTGTTTATTATTTTAAAAAGAAATGCTCTTCACTTCCACTTTTTTGCAAAAATTATAAATTATCGGCAAATTATAAAATTCACAGAAAAAATTTGTTAAATTTGTTGCCTGTAGTTTTTTGTATTTATAATTTACTTGATAATTTATATAATTAACAGTTATTGGATTTGCAACTTTTATAAAAGTAGTAGAAGTAAATTTTAAGTCAGACAGCAATAAATTATTTAGAATTGGTAAAAAATGAGGAGTAAGTAGTACAAGTAAATTGTAGGCAGACAAAATAGTCGAAACAAATGAATTTAAAAAATTCAATTATATTCAAACATTTAAAAAATTCTTGTCAAAATTTCAATTATCGTTATAAATGATAAAATTCTTCTCTGAAATTCAATTTATTTTCAACGAATTTTAATGGAATTCTTGACAAAAATTTCAATTATCTTTATAAATATTAAAATTCTACGAAAGAATTTAATTATTTACATAAACAATGAACATTTCTCTGAAAATCAATTATTTACAAATGATTTTCGAAATTTCTTGTCAGTAATTCAATTATTTTCATAAATTATAAATTTTTTTTCAAAAATTAAATTATTTCCATAAATAATAAAAAATCTTTTTAGCAGTCTTTAAAATTATTTTCATAAATAATAAAAATCATCGCAGAATTTCAATTATGTTCCAAAATTTCAAAAAAAAATCTCGTCAAAATTTCAATTATCCTTATAAATAATAAAATACTTCGCAAAAATTTAATTATTTTCAAAAATTTGTTTAAATTCTCGTCAAAGTTTTAATTAGTTTTTATAAATAATAAAGTTCTTCGCAGAAATTCAATTTTTTTGAAAAAATTTTCATAAAATTCTTGTCAGGAATTCAATTATTTTCATAAATAATAATTTTATCGCAATTTTTCAATTATGTTGAAAAATTTAAAAAAAAAGAACAGTCGCGTCAAAATTTAAATTATTTTCAAAACATTTTAATAAAATTCACCAAAAGAATTCAATTATTTAAAGAAAATTTTTGATGTAATTCTACGCAAACATTTTATTATTTTCATAAAATGATTAGAATTTTCACGCAAAAATTCAATTATTCACAAATTTTTTGTAAATTTTTTCGCAATATAATTCAATTTTTTTTATTATAAATAATAACATTTTTACAGAGATTCAATTATTTTTCTAAATAATAAAATTCTTTTTAGGACTTGAATTATTTTCATAATTAGTAAAATTCATCGCAAAATTTAAATTATTTTTAATAAAATTTTAATCAAATTCCTCGATAAATGTAATAATTATTATTAACATTTTTTTTTGAAATTTGTCAAACGAATTCAATTATTTAAAAATATGTTGGTAAAATTCTTTATAAGAATTTTGAAATTTGGATTTTAAGAAACATTCAATTGTTTAATAAATTTTTTATTTGCATTTTATTTCTATTTAAATAATTGAATTCTAATAGAATTTTCTAAGAAAAATTGATTTAAAAATTGATTTAAAAATTAATTTCAGTTAAAATTTTAGATAATAATTGAATATTAAAAGCAATATAACGTGAATTTTTTAGAAATAATTTAATTTTGAAATTAATTTTTTTGAAAAAGTGTAGTTGATTTTTTTCTACATTATTTGAAGTTTTTATTTTCTAATATATATTTAATTAAAGAATTTACGAATAATTAAAATTTGTAAAATTGAATATTGTAAATAAATGAATTTTGAAAATTGTAGAAGAACTTTTTTGAAAATTTATTGATTTAAAGAAAAATTTTTGTGAAAAATTCTTGAAAATAATAATTGAAAATTGTTTTAGTCAGGCGTAAAATCTATTTTAAGATAGAAAAGAAAAGAAGAAAATTTAAGAAATGTAGTGAAAGTAATTTCAAGTTAGACAAAGTTGTTAAGATATTAAAAATATTTTTTGAGTAGTAGAACAATATTTTAGTCGGACATACTAGTTTCTATGTTTTGTAACAATAAAAAAGTATAGTAAAGGTAATTTTAAGTCAGACAAAACTGTTATAGTGTTAAATATGTAATAATATGTAACATTACAAAATTTTACAGTGTTTATAAATATTTATCGTAAGTAGTACAAAATAGTTTTAGTCAGACATGATATTTTTTATTTTGAAATAATAATAAAAATATAACAATTAAAAAACAAAACAAAACAATAAAAGTACTAAAAGTAATTTTCAGTCAGACAAAACTGGTTTAGTGTTTATAAATATATCGTAAGTAGCAGAAAATAGTTTTAGTCAGACATAGTTAAAATTCAAGCAAATTTTACAAAAGTAGTGAAAATAATTTCAAGTCAGACAAAGTTTCTTTAATAATTCCAATTTAAGTAGTAAAAGCAATCTTTAGTCAGACCAAAAAAATGAAAGTATGAATGAAAGGAAATTAGGTTTCGAATAATAATAAAAGAGTGGTGAATGTCTCATCTTTTTTATCTTTTTATCAGATTGACAACTACTTTTTTTTTATATAGACTGAATCGTATTCGACTGACGTGAAGATTGCGTCGTTCCTGACCTCAATGACATTTCTATGTAAGAATCCATTTAACATTTTCCAAGGAAGAAGAAAAGTGGTGTATAGTAGTAAGACTGCGTAATTACTCATTTGAAAAGCTCCCGTTGTTCAGGAAATTTTTAATTTAAAACGAGCTTGTATCCGAAAAAAAGGTGGAAAAATGTTGACCCGGAAAGTTTTTCTCTCTCTCTCTCTCTCTCTCTCTCTCTCTCTCTCTCTCTCTCTTTTTTCAAGGCTCGATTCATAGTATAAAAAAAACACTCCCTCCCGCATGATACACCAAAGAAAGCGCAAAAATTCTCAGGAAAAATATGAAAAGAAAAGAATTTCGCATAACATATGCATCGCTTTGAATTTTTCCCTTCAAGAAGATATCTTTCCCGAGAAAGTTCAGAATTATTTATAAAAAAAAAAAAAATAGAAAAGAAAGAAAGAAAGAATCATCTCTCAAGATTTACTTTCTTTACCTCTGATATTTGCCGATTTAAAAAACACCATTCTTGGTTCATGTATAAAAATTTATGATAAATCGCAAAAAGTGACAACTTTAGAGGAGGAAAAATAGGGATAACAATTTTTCACTTTTCGTCACTTGGATTTTTTTGTTTTGAAAAATTGTTTGAAAAATAAAGTATTTAAATTTGAATTATTTTTCAGTTAGGAAAAATTTTTATTTTAGTTAAAAAAATTGTCAGGCAGTAGTAAAAGTAGTGTTTAGTCAGACGCATTAGTTACAATATTTTCAATTTTCAAAAAAAGTAGTGAAACTCAATTTTAAGTCAGACATGAAAGCTTGAGAAATTGTAAACTTTAATTTAAGTAGTAAAATCAATGTTTAGTCAGACAGAAGTTTTTAGTTTTATAATTTTCGTCTTTAGTTGTAAAAATAATTTTAAGGCAAATACAAATTAAATAAATAAATAATAAAATAATAATAATAATAATAATAATAATAATAATAATAATAATAATAATAATAATAATAATAATTATAATAATAACAAATAAACTTTTCATGTAAGTAGTAAAAAAAGTTGTAGTCAGGCATATTTTTATACTATTGAGAAAATAGTAAAAGTAGTAAAAGTATTTCTGAGTCGGACATTTATAAATACATTTATTTTTGACATAAAATTTTGTAGTTTTAAAAAATTCATAGCAAGTAACCAAATTGTAGATTGAAAAGCCATCAAAGAAATTACGAACAAAGAATAATTTGTTTTATTGAAAATTTTATTATCTTTATATTACATTGATGCTTGATGTCTTTATAAGGGCACGTTAATTAAATTAGTAAATTTAATTAGTGGTTTTGATAAACGCAATTTCTAGTGGCACTCGAAAGAGACAAATTCAATGTTGATTTTATAAAGACATGTTTCGTGATGTATCGGAAAATTATTAATAGAAATTATAAATTTTAATGAAAATCAAAATAAATTATTTCGAATCAAAATGATATTTTTGTTTTGAATGGAAGCAATAAAAATAATAAAAATAATAATGATAATAATAATAACAATAATACAAGTAAAAATAAATAATAATAATAATAATAATAATAATATTAACAATAATATAATAATAATAATAATAATAATAATAACAATAATACAAGTAAAAATAAAAAATAATGATAATAATAATAATAGAAGTAAAAATAATAATTAATTTGTAAATTTATTCCCGAATGATAAAGGCTTGAATAGTATCAATAGACTGAATAAAGGTACATTTACAGCAAAGTAAACAAAAAAAAGACTAATAATTCTGTATAAACGTTATTGAATTATTGGACGAACAGGTCGATTCAATCTTCGAACGATAAAAGCAATTTTCATGAACCTGTTCAATATATATATATATATATATATATACCAAGAGCTCACTGCCTAAATCTATTTAATCACGATGAAAACAAAGCAGATAGTGTTACGTAAACATATGGACCACTGATCTCCACCTTCATAATAATAGAACTGATTTTTAAAAGCAGTTGATATTAAAATTATTTTCCATTCATTTAAATCAATTTAAATTAATCAAATTGATAATTGTCAATCAGAAAAATTGATAACAGAATCAAACAATTATTCATATTATTTTTTTTTATTTCAATAAAAAATGTTGATTTTCAGATAAAAAGGAAAAAAAAATTTTAGTGAAACAAAGTAGTTTCAATTTTTTAAACAGTTGATAAAAGTGGTTGAAGTAAGTTTAGTAATTTTAGATCAGACAGAATTTTTATAATACATTTCAATACAAGTAGTAAAAAAATATATAGTCAGGCGGAAACGTTATTATTTATACAGTAACTTTTTGTAATTTTCATAAAAGTAGTAAAAGTATTTTATGTCCGAGGAAACTGTTACAATATTTATGAATGTAGCGTAAGTAGTAGAAAAAGTTTTTAGTCGAGCATAACATCTATTTTAAGCTGAAAAAGAAAAGAACAAAATTTAAGAAAAGTAGTGAAAGTAATTTTAAGTCAGACAAAAATGTTAAAATATTAAAAATATTTTTTGAGTAGTAGAACATTATTTTAGTCGGACTTACTAGTTTATATGTTTTGTAACAATAAAAAAGTAGTAAAGGTAATTTTAAGTCAGACAAAACAGTTATAGTGTTCATAAATATATATATATATATATATATATATCGTAAGTAGTAGAAAATAGTTTTAGTCAGACATGGATTTTTTTTTTTTGAAATAATAATAAAAATATAGCAATTAAAAAACAAAACAATAAAAGTAGTAAAAGTAATTTTCAGTCAGACAAAACTGTCATTGTGTTTATAAATATATCGTAAGTAGTAGAAAATAGTTTTAGTCAGACATAGTTAAAATTCTAACAAATTTTACAAAAGTAGTATAAATAATTTTAAGTGAGACCCTAAAAAATATTCTGATTCAGTCTAAAAATGATTAAATACTCAAAAAATTGTTCTATTACATTTTATTTACGAATTTCTTTAATTGTAAAATTATTCGAAAACATCAATAAATTATTTTTTAAATAAATATTTAATCATTATAACTACATTTCACAGGAATTAAGATTTTCAACAAATTTCAAATTAAAATCTTTAAGAAAATAAACAACTTATAATAATTTTAAATTTCTATAAAATTTTCAAAAAAAAAAAAAAAAAATTAAATTATTTACAAAACTTTTAATAAAATCCTTCCCAAGAATTCAATTATTTTTTCAAGTTATAAAATTTTGCACATGAATTCAATTATTTAAAAAAAATGTAATAAAAATCGTTGTAAGAATTCAATTATTTCCAAAAATAATAAAATTTTTCATAGAATTTCGCAATTATTTGTAATACAAATTTTAAATAAAATTCTCGAAAAATGTAATTATTTTCAAAAATTCTTTGCAAGAATTCAATTACATTTTAGAAATAATTAAATTCTTTGCTGAAATTAAAATATTTTTAAAATAAAATTTTTAAGAATAATTTCATTTTTTGAGAAATTTTATGAAAATTGTATAAAGAATAATTGAAATTCTGCCAAGAATTTTATTAAAATTTTTTTAAAATAATTGAATTTCGGAGAAAAATATTATTATTTATAAAGATAATTGAAATTTTGACAAGAATTTTTGTCAATTTTTGAACCTAATTGAATTTCTGTGAAATTTTTATTATTTATAAAAATAATTAAATGTTCGCGTAGAATTTTATTGAAAATTTTTTTAAGTAATTAAATTATTTTGGAAAATTTCATTAAAATGGTAGATATTTAAAATGATTGAATTGAGGAAATTTTTTGAAAATAATTGAATTTTGAAGGAGAATTTTATTATTTTTAAAGATAATTGAAATTTTAGAAGATCCAAATTTTATAAAAGTAGAATAAATAATTTTAAGTCAGACAAAACTAAATTCATTAAAAATAGTGTAAATACTTTTAAATCAAACATATGGTTGAAATATAAATTATTTTAAGTAGTACAAATATCTTATAGCCAGTCTTACTACTTTTAATTTTGTAACAATAATAAAAGTAGTAAAATAAATTTTAGGTCAGACATAATAGTGAAAATTTGTGCTAAAATTCAATTAAAGTAGTAAAAATAATTTTAAGTCAAACAGAATTGTTTTAATAATCCTAATTTCAATTTAAATATTCAAAAAACAATTTTTATTCAAACAGAAATGTTTCAAGGAAAAAGTATTTTTACCAAAATTACAATCACTTAAAACTTTGAAAGTGGCTTTTAAAAAAATTTAAATTTTCATGAAAGACACAGATTTCAATATTGACAATTAAACACGAAAAAAAAATTTGTTTTTCGATAAAACGGTAAACGTTATTACATCGAAGGAAGATAAAGTAGAACAATTTGTCATGTGATACACAGTATTGTCCAGAATTCTGACACTCGTTTGGACATGTTCCAAAAATTTTACCAATGTTCAAAAACCGGAAATCATTATCTCTCTCTATTCTCAAAAAGCAAAAAAAAAAAAAAAAATTGAAAAGGGAAAAAAATATTCCTCTCTAGGGTGTATTCTATAGTACTTTTTTTTTGAAATGCATCCTCATAGAAATTTATATCCAAGAGACTAGAGTGATGAATCTTTTATTTTTCAACAAAATTTGTGAAGGAAATTTTCCAACATTTTTAGAACTCAGTTCGCTTGACACAATTTGGATTTATATTCTCACTTAAATGAGATAGTAGTAGAATTTTTACTTAGGAAAATTGGAAAAAAAAATTCTAAAAATTCTATACGTAAGAACAAGGTATAATAACAATTGTGAATTTTCTTCAATTTCAAATTAATATTTTCCATTATTTTTATTTTCTTTTCAATTTTTTTCAGTGAAATAATAAACAGGAGTGGAAAAAAGGATTTTTTTTTGTATCAATTTTCAATATTATTGGCATTTGAGATTGTGTACGAGAAAAAAAGATGATTTTTCTATATATTAATTTCAGTGAAAGATAGATGGAAACAATTTTTTATTTGGATGACATATAAAAGACTTTATTTTTAGCTTCAAATTTTACATTCAGTCGTAGTTTACGATTTCAATAGGGACATTTGCCAAAAAAAAATGTTATGTAGGTCTTGCTTTATAAATGACTACAAAATCGATCAATAGGAAGTATTTTTTTTTTTTTTTACTTTATATATTGAAAGATTGTGCATTAGTTTTCAAAAAATTTAGTATTATATTCACGAGCTATGACTCTTGGAAAGAGATTTAAAAAAGAATGTTTTAGTGTCGAACTGCATTTCGTGTTTTAATGTTTGTACAGAAAATGTAATAAAATCTTTTGGTATTGAATTTTATTCTAAAGTTTATTGAATATATTTTCAACTAGATGACAATAGCGGAAGTTTCAAACAGATCGTAAAAAGATAGTAAAGAAAGAATTTTCTATTTTGCGAGGGAAATTTAATTATTCAAGAAAAATTAATGTCTTATTTTTTTCAGAAAGAATTTTTATTGAATAATTCATTTTTTGTCGACGTAAGTTGAAATTTTTTATTTTTTAGGATTAACTGCAAGACAAATGATCACTTTAGGTTTGAAAGATAAAGTACGACTCTCGATGTAGTCGAGAAACGAGAAACGTTGTTATCATCAGAAATTTTTGTAATTTTTCCAATAAAGTTAATCTCTTTGAGTCAAAAGACAATTTACTGCTGAGGACAAGTGCCAACTTTGTAAATATCAAAATTTTGCATTTAGGAATTTTTTTGAACACTTTGGGTCGAGATAAACCGAAATAAATTTTAATGTATTAGTAGTAAAAACAACCTTCAGTCAGACATAGTTGTTTGAATCAATTGAATTCTGATATGAGTAGAAAAAGTAATTTTTCTGTTATACAGTCTTCTTTTAATCAATTTAATTGTAATTAAAATAGTAAAAACACACTTCAATCAGGCAGAGCTGCTTCAACCATTTGTATTTTTATAGAAGTAGTAAAAACAAGCTGCAGTCAGACACTGCAGCATTCATCAATTAAATTTTAATCTAAGTAGTAAAAACATTCTTTAGTCAGACATAGACGATTTAATCAATTTAATTATAATAGTCAGTAGTAAAATCAAGTTTCAGTCGGACAGAAAAGTTATTGTCTGAAAAAAATTATTCTCTTTCTTAGTAGTAAAAAATATTTTAAGTTCATCTTCAAGTTAAGTAGTAAAAGTAATTTTCAGTCAGACATAGCTGCTTAATTTAAATTTAATTTTAATTTTAATTTAACAAATTTTAGTCAGACAGAGCAGCTTTTATCAACTTTATTTTAATATAAGTAGTAAAAACAAGCTTTAGTCAGACCGTCACTTGAATCAAATTAATTTTAATAATAAGTAATAAAATTTAGTTAAAGTTTTGTTGAAAGGTTATTTCAAAAAAAAGTTTTTTCAGAGGTATAAAAATTTGAAGTTGCACAAAACTGTTATGATTTTTATAAATATAAGCATATAAGTTCTAGATACTTCTGCAATTTCTTAAATATTCAATATTAATTTATGAATTCTGTTATTTTTATAAATAATAAATTTGTTTTAGGAATTTAATTATTTTCGTAGATAATAGAGCTCGTCGTAGAATTTTAATTATTTTTTTTAGTACAATTTTAATCGAATTTCTCGAAAAATGTAATTATTCTTAAAAATTTGATTAAATTTCGTCAAAAGAATTCGATTATTTAAACATTTTGTGTTAAAATTCTCTATAAGAATTAAATTTAAAAAAACATTTAATTATTCAATAAATTATTTACTTTTGTATTAAATAATTGAATAATTTTAAAAAGGTCTGAAATAAAAATATTTGAAAATTTGAATTTTCTATACAAAAAAATCACAATTATTATCTTTATCAATAAAAAAATTCTTCTTCAAAATCCAATTATGTATTTTTTAAAATTTTAATGAAATTCATGTCAAAATTCTAATAATTTTCAAAAATTTTCCTCATTTCAGTGATTTTCAATATCTACTATTTTTAGCAAATTACCTAAAAGAATTCAATTATTTGAAAACATTTTTTATTTGTACGAAAACATTTCATTATTTTCATAAATAATAAAAATTTCTCAAGAATTCAAATATTTACAAATTTTAAAGTTTCTTCTTAATAATTTAGTTATATTCAGAATTAATAAAACTCATCGCAGAATTTCAATTATTTTTAAAACAATTTTAATCAAATTCCTTGAAAAATGTAATTATTTTTAAAAATTTGATTAAATTTCGTCAAAAGAATTCAATTATTTAAAAATTTTATGTTAAAATTCTTTATAAGTATTAAATTTTAAGATACATTCAATTATTTAATAAATAATTTCCTTTTGTACATTTAAATAATTGAATTCTCGTAGAATTTTCTAATAAAAATTGATTTAAAAATGAATTTTAGTTTAAATTTGAGATAATAATAGATTCTGAAAATAATGTTTAAAAGTTACAGTTTGGAAGAATTTTAATTTCTATTGAAAAATAATAATAATTAGGTAAATATTTAAAATATTTAAAAAATAAATTATTGTTTTCGAATAATTTTACAATTAAATAAATTTTTAAATAAATATAACAGAACATTTTTTTCAATAAAATTTTTTCCTTTATTTTCTAAAAATTCAATAATTTTCAGTTTCATTTTCAAAGAAATTTTCTAATTGACAATTATAATTTATAAACATTTTTTTCTTTTATTTTTAAAAAACTGTGAATTTTATTAAAACAATTGAAATTAAGAAACAGAATTGATGCAAACTATTTCCTTATGAAAATTGTGAATTCTCTACAAAAATATTATGAAACGGAAATATCTAATGTTTTTCTTTCCAAAAGAAAAAAAATTAGTTTGTAAACAATATTGTTATTGAGAAATAAAAATTATGCATAAAATAAAATAAAATTTTTTTATAAATAAAAAGGAGAATATATTTTGCATATTGATTTAGATCAGTGAAACGGAATTTTTTATTGAAAAAAGCACATAAAAAGCAAAATGAGTATATTTTTTATTTGTTAATCTTAATTTTTTTTTTAATTTTCTAATTTGTAATATTATATTTTTAAAAACATTGAAAAAATACCTGCATATTTTCGATTTGTCAAAGAATATTTTTTGAAGAAGAAAAAACAAAAGTATACACAGAAAGTAACTGAAAATTGCGCACAAAATAAATGGAAGAATACGTAAATTACAATAGTTAAATTCTAAGTAGTAAATTACAATTTTAGTCAGACATAATAGTTACAATTCTACTAAATTTCATAAAAGTGGTATAAGTAATTTCAAGGCAGACAAATCTGTTGTAATGATTATAAATAAATGACTTAAGTAGTAAAACAAAGTTTTAGTCAGACATAAGTAGTTTTTAGTTAATTAAAATAATATTAAGCCAGGCAGATCAACTTTTATTAATTTAATCGCTATTATAAGTAGTAAACACAATTTTCAGTCAGACAGGTAGTAGTAAAACAATGTTTTAGTCAGACATAAGTAGTTTTAAGATAGTTAAAATAATTTTAAGGCAGACAGAGCAACTTTTAACAATTTAATTGTTACATAAGTAGTAAAAAAATTTTTTAGTCAGACATGTTGTAGTTACATGTAAAAAGATAAAGTTTTTAAGATAAGAGTAAATTTTGAAAGAAAAAATTTCATGAAAGTAGTATAAATGATTTTAAGTCAAACAAATCTGTTATAATGATAATAAATTATGACTTAAGTAGTAAAACAATGTTTTAGTCAGACATACGTAGTTTTATAGCAGTTAAAATAATTTTAAGTCAGACATAGCAACTTTTATCCATTTAATTGTTATAGAAGTAGTAAAAACAAGTTTTAGTCAGACATGTAGTAGTTCTAGATAAAAAGGTAATTTTTTTAAGTTAAGAGTAAATTTTCAAAGAGGAAATTTTATGAAAGTAGTATAAATGATTTCAAGTCAGATATATTTGTTATAATTATCATAAATATGTGACTTAAGTAGTAAAACAAAATTTTAGTCAGACATAATAGTTAAAATTCTACTAAATTTCATAAAAGTAGTATAAATGTTTTCAAGTCAGACAAATGATCATAAATATATGACTTAAGTAGTAAAACAAGGTTTTAGTCAGACTTTAGTAGTCTTAAGTGAGTTAACATAATTTTAAGGCAGACAGAGGAACTTTTATCAATTTAATTGTTATATAAGTAGTAAAACCAAGGTTCAGTCAGACAGTGAGTAGTTTTAGATAAAAGAAATGTAAATTTTTGAAGATAAGAGTAAAATAATTACCTGTTTTACTGGCGAATGGATCCTTAGGATGATTGGTCTTAATAGCGTTAGTCCGACGATTTTGTGCGCCCGTTGTACCACCGCAACCTCCAGCTCCTGGGGGTAGGAGGGCGGCTTGTGGTCCACTACCAATGGGACCACCTCCAGGACCGCCTCCCCGGGAGCCCCGGGCGCTCGGACCCGGGGTTGCTCTACTGGTAGAACTCGACGTCTCTTCTTCGGGAGCTTAGCTCGCGCCTGCGTGTGACTGTAATACATCGCAAAATTGCTGACGATCACGGGCACTGGCAGGGCGATTGTGAGTACGCCGGCCAGGGCACAGAGGGCGCCCACAAACATTCCAACATAAGTTTTTGGCACCATGTCCCCATAGCCGACGGTGGTCATTGTGACCAGAGCCCACCAAAGGCCAAGCGGTATACTCTTAAAATCATTTTTTGGATTATATTGAATACGCTCAGCATAATAAACCAGACTCGCGAAGATGACGATGCCGAGCACCAGGAAGAACACCAGGAGGGTTAATTCCTTTGCGGAGGCACGGAATGTTTGTATGAGAATTTTCAAACCCGACGAATGCCTCGTTAATTTAAATAGTCTCATTATCCTAATGATACTGAAGAATTCCAATATATCGGCATTCTCCAAATGTGAGGCGAATTTTTGTAATGCCAAGTCAATGTAAAAACTCAATGTCGCAATCATATCGATTAAATTCACTGAACTCTTGATGAAATCACAACGATTTGGACTTGCTGTTATTCTTATGAGAAATTCAAGTGTGAACCATGCATTGCATATGCATTCAATGTAAAAGAAGACGTCGTGGGCGTTTGTATGGGTTTTGTCCAATACCCATTTTGTTTCGTTGCCAACTTTTGCCGATCTATTGACAATTATCGGTACCCTCATGTCCGGATGGGTCTTCAGGCAGAAGGAGAGAATCGACACGCAGATAAAGAACACAGATACGACGCCGATTATCTGAAAAATTCAAAATTAAAATATTTATTAAATTTTAAAAAAACAGTATTTTTTTCAGAAATTTTAAGTATCAATTTATAATCACACTTTTTCTAAGGATATGAGACAAAAAACAAAAAAACGAATCAAAAAACGAATCAAAATGTTGCTTCACAACACTTTTAATTCGTTTTTTGTCTCATATCCTTAGAAAAACTGTTATAGTAATAAAAGCAATATATAAAGTTTTGAAATAAGTAAATTTCCACAGTCAGTAGTAAAATCTATGTTATGTCAGACAATCAGTAATAGTATTTATTATAGCATCAAAGTCTTACATTTTTTTAAAAGTATTTTTTATATTAAGTAGTAAAAGCAATTCTAAGTCAGACATATCATCTTGAATCAACATATTTTTATAATATAAGTAGTAAAACAAGTTTCAGTCAGACAGAGACACTGAAGTAGGATGAATTCAAATGTAAGTAGTAAGAACCAATTTTAGTCAAACATAGACGCTTTAACTCATCCGTTTTCGTCTTAAGTAGTAAAAGTAATTTTAAGTCAGACATAGCTTCTTGAATCGATTTAGTATTAAAATATAAGTAGTTAAAATAAACGATTGGGGTACAGTTTTTCTAAAACGTATTTTCTAATTTTTTATTTTCTAAAAATTTTTTTTCTAATACAGGTGAATTTCTAAAAATTTTTTTTTTAATAAAGGTGAATTTCTAAAAAAACTTTTTTCTAATAAAGGTGATCTTCTAATTTTCTTTCTTCTAAAAAAGGTCATTGTCTAAAAATTTCTTTTTCTTATAAAGACAATTTTCAAAAAAAAATGTTTCTAACCATATTCAATTTTTGTAATGACGACCAATAGGTATAGGTATGATTAGAAAATAAAATTTACGAAAATTTTTTAATTCTTTAAAAATAAATACTTGAGATTTCATTAAAAAATTATAATAAAAAACTAGCACAAATAACGCGCGCTAAAGCGCGCGTGAAGTTTCTTGTTTCACTTTTAACATATATATAACAATAATGTAATTTTTACATTACATGTCACATGAAAATTAATGAAAGCGTGAATGCCAATGAGACGATAATGAAAAATATATTCATTACATTATTTTTGACTTATTAATTATCAAAAATAAATTACATTTAATTACAATTAATGATTTATTTGTTATTTTGTTTCTAATAGTTTTCTAGTCAAAAATTAATTAATATTATTTTCATGTCATTAACATTCAAAAATTCTATTATTGAGAAGAATTCTACACAAAATCACTATTTTTCTAAATTTATTCAGGGAAATCAGGAAAAAGTCAGAAAATTTTGTCAAAAGTGCTGGAATAATATTCAATTTCAAGAATTCATAAGAAAATTCTGAATGTTATTCTTCAGCATTGAAAAGATTTTATATATTTCAAACTCTTCCTGTTTTTAACAATAATTAGACTTTACAGATTTAAAATTAACTTTCTTAAATAATTTAATTTTTGAAAAACTATCGAGAAAAAATTATTTTTTATTAATTATTTTGGAATAATTTTTTATTTAAAAATTAAAAAAATAATTTAATTTTATGAAATTTGTATTTAAAATTTTTTATAAATAATATAAATAAGCAGTAAATGTCACGCCCACCAAACAAAGTATTTAATTTATTATTATCATTACTCAAAAGAAATTCGATTATCTTTACAAAATTTCAATAAAAAATTCTTCGAAAAATTTATGAAAAATTACAAAAATGTTATCTTTTGAAATTATTACAGGTGACAGCTAAAAAAACGCGCGTGTAGTTTCTCCTAGTATTAATAGATAATTAATAATAATGCCTATTAACAATAAAAACTGGTACTTAATCACTTAACTACTTAATCACAAAAATAATTAAAAAATTAAAAAAAATTTCGTTAAAAATTGAAATTTACAAAATATATCACTGCTTTACTAACTTTGCATAAAATTTCATATTTGTGCCTTCAAAAAATGAATTTAAAAATGTTTTGATAACATTTTTTATCAGACTTAAATTTTAAGAAATTTTAATTATTCAATAAATTATTTATTTTTGCATTTAAATTATTGAATTATCTAATAAAAATTTATATAAAAATTAATTTCAGTTAAAGTTCTACATAATAATTGAATATTAAAAGCATTATAGCCTGAATTGTAAGAAATAATTAAATTTTAAAATAGTTCCAAATCAAATTCTTTAAAACTTTGTATTTTTCATACTTATAACTAACAATTCTGTAGAATTAATTATTTTAAAAAAGTTTAATTGAATTTTTTTCTGAAATTATTTGAAGTATTTATTTTTTAATTCGTATTTAGTTGAAGAATTTCTAAATAATTTTAATTTCGTAAACAAATGGATTTTAAAATTCTCAAAGAACTTTTTTCAAAAATTATTAAAAATAATTTATTCTTGTGGGAAAACAATAATGATTAAAATTTATTTAGAAAAGAAGTTATTGATGTTTTCAAATAATTTTAGAATTAAAGAAATTCGTAAATAAATGTAATGGGACATTTTTTGGAGTATCTAATCATTTTTAGAGTGAATCAGAATATTCTTTAGAGTCAAGGAAGAAGTCAAAATTTTGTCAAGTAATAAAGTTTTTTATATTAAAAAAAAGAAAATATTTCACAGGATTAACATTTGTTAATTTTCTAAAATGTTTGTTACAAAATGCTAATTTTTTATAAACAAAGGAAATAATGAATAATATAATAATATTAATAATTTTTTTAGATTAATAAAAATATTTTTGAATTATTTGAGAAATAGAAATAATATTAATTAATTAAAAAAATAATAACAAAATAAAGAAATGTAATATTATCTATCAAAACATACCCTATAAAAAACAAAAGCATGAATTTTGTTAAAAAATCGTTATTTTATATTTTATTTCTATTTTCTATCAAAACGAATAAAAAACAAAAGAATAACCATGACTAACTTCAGGTGTGGACAGACTGGACAGAATGAATGAATGAATACGACGATTATTATAGTTAATTGAGATTTCATTAAAAAATTATAATAAAAAATAGAAATTATGCAAATTTTTTAACAAAACTTTAAAAAAAGTTAAAAATGAAATTAAAAATCGTAATTAAGAAATAGAAATTATAGGGATTTTTTCCTAAAGATATTTCAAATTTTCTGTAAAAGTGTTTTATAAATAAATTAATTTTGGAACTTTTAGTATAAAAATGATGCAAATTATTATTTTTTTTCCAAGAAAAACAGAATTTTGTTAATAAATTGTGATAAAAAATAATAATTTTATTAAAAAATTTTTCTTCTTTTTTAAAAAGAAACTTATAATTTTATAAACAAAATTGTGATTAAGAAACAGAAAAAATGCAAAATAATTTTTATTTCTTAATCTTAGTTTTTCTTAAAACAATTTTCTAACTTTGTCAAAATTATGGAAATTTTCAAATTTTAGGAAAATAAATATTAGAAATCATAACTTTTTAGAAAATTTTTGTTTAGAAATCAAAACTTGTTAGAAAAACTTTTTTTAGAAAACATATTTCATTAGAAATTGCTTTTTTTAGACAAACAGGATTAGAAAATATTTTTTAGAAGAAGTGACCACCTACCAAAATAAACTTCAGTCAGACAGAGCAATTAAATTTTAATCTAAGTAGTAAAAACCAATTTTAGTCAGACATAGATGGTTTATTGAAATTTAATTCTAATAGTAAGTAGTAAAATCTATGTTATGTCAGACAATCAGTAATAGTATTTATTATAGCATCAAAGTCTTTCGTAATATTTCAATCGCCCCAAAGTAGTGTGAGTAGATTTTAAGTCAGACAGTAACAATTTATTTCAAAAATTTATAAATATATGTAGTGTAAGCAGTACAAACATGTTTTAGTCTGGCATAACAAATAATTTTTTTATAACCTTTTAACAAAAGTAGGAAAAGTAATTTTAACTCAGACAGAACAGTTTTAAAAGTATTATTTTAATGAAAATGTAGTAAAGCTACTTGAGGTCAGACGAAACTTATAAGATTTGCGTAAACATAGTGTAAGTCGTAGAGAAATGTTCTACTTAGACGTAAAATTCAAAATTTTCACAAAAATCAATAAAAGCAGTAAAAATAAATGAAAATAATAAAAAATAAAATAAATAAATCAGACACAATCGTTGGAATATTTAAAAAAAAAATTTTTAGTAGTACAACAATGTTTATGTCAGACATACTGTTTTTCATTTTTGGAAGAATAATAAAAGTAGTGTTATTAATCAATCTTTTAATTAATCTTTCTCTAATGTTTTAATAAAAGTAGTGAAAATCATTTTAAGTCAGACAACATCTCCCTAAATTTATAAATGATTAAAAGTGCAAATTTTTATTGCTTTTAATGTGAAAAAAGGGAATAAAAATGTTTTTCCTATTAACTGTAAATAAAAGCATTTTTTCCTTAAAAAAAAAATTTTCGCTTTAGAAATAATGACAAAAAGTTTCAATAAATGTATTTTTAAAATAAGTAGTAGAATCAAACAGTAGTCGGACAAAAATTATTTAACAAAAATTTTGTCTTTCTAGTAAGGATAAATTCTTTTAAAGATATTTTTTTTCACATAATTGACAAATTAAAATCATAAATTTTATAATGAAAGCAGCTCGAGTCAGAATTTGTAATTTTTGAAAAAAGTTGTTAAAAGTAAATTTTAAGTTAGACAAAAACAAATTGATTCGAAAACTTATAAATCAATTAAATTCTCGTCTTAGTAGTAAAAACCACTTTTAGTCAGACAGAGATGGTTTATTTGAATTTAATTCTAATAGTAAGTAGTAAAATAAAGCTTCAGCCAGACAGAAAAGTTATTATCTAAAAAATTTCGTTCTTATCAGTAAAAATATTTTAACTCATAGGTTTTTATATTAAGTAGTAAAAGTAATTTTAAGTCAGACAGAGCTTCTTGAATCAATATATTTTTATAATATAAGTAGTAAAACATGTTTCAGTCAGACAGAGATACTTAAATAGGATAAATTTTAATGTAAGTAGTAAAAACCAATTTTAGTGAGACAGACGGTTTATTTGAATTTAATTCTAATAGTAAGTAGTAAAATCAAGTTTCAGACAGACAGAAATGTTATATTATGTAAAATTTCTTCTCTTCCTTTGTAGTTAAAATATTTTATGTCAACATTTTCCGTCTTAAGTAGTAAAAGTAATTTTAAGTCAGATTTTAAGTTCAGATTTTATCTAAAAAATTTCTTCTCTTCCTTAGTACTTAAAATATTTTAAGTCAACAGTTTTCGTCTTAAGTAGTAAAAGTAATTTTCAGTCAGACTGGTTCGATTTAATCAATTTATTAATTTTAATTTATAAGTAGTAAAAACAAGGTATAGTCAGACAGAGCAACATTCATAAATTTTTATTTTTAATCTAAAAGTACTAAAAAACATTTTTTAGTTAGACACAGACTCTTTAAATTAAAATAATTTTAATAGTAAGTAGTAAAATTAAGTTTCAACCTATCAGAAATTTTATTATCTGAAAAATCTCTTTATTTGTAGTAAAAATATTTTAACCAATCAGTTTTTGTTTTACGTAGTAAAAGTGATTTTAAGTCAGACAGAGCTTCTTGAATCAATTTAGTATTATAATGTAAGTAGTAAAAACCAATTTTAGTCAGACAGTAACGCTTTAATCGGATTTAATTCTAATAATAAGTAGTAAAAGCCAATTTTAGTCAGACAGTGACGCTTTAATCGGATTTAATTCTAATAATAAGTAGTAAAAGCCAATTTTAGTCAGACAGTGACGCTTTAATCGAATTTAATTCTAATAATAAGTAGTAAAACAAATTTTAGTCAGACAGAAGCAGGAATATGTGAAAAATTAAAAATAGTTTCCTCAGTAGTAAAAAAAATGCTCAAGTCAGACAAAAATGTCAAAATATTTATAAATGTCGCGTAAGTTGCGAAATAAAACTCAAGCTAGATACATAGTAGTTACAATTTTTGCAAATTTAATAAGAATAGTGAAATTAATTACAGACAGAAAAAAGTAAAGAATAAAAAAGATAATGAGAATTTCAGTTAATGGGAGTTTTTTTTATGGTTAAGAAAAATTAGAAATTAGGCAATTAGGAGGGAAATGATGAAGATTTATAATAGGAGATTTTTATTAATTTCGAGAGAAGACATTGACAAATTACTTTTCTGCAGGAGAAAATAAAAATATTGAGTCAACATATTATATATATATATATATAAAAGTGTGTATGTATGTATGTATATAAACACACGCGTATTTGTCATGATATATCTGGAGGGCGCGACATCATTCTAAAAGTAGGTCATTTCAACAAAAAAAAAATAAATAAACATCGAACAAGCCTTTATCATCATTTCGAAAGGAATACAGAAACTCTAATATGAAATTATATAATTATAAAGTCTTTTTATTATAACTTTTTAATATAAAGAAGAAATTTCATGGTTCAAAAGTAGAGTTTAAAAAAAGTATAATTCAAAAGTAGAGTTCAAAAAAGTATGATTCAAAAGTAGAGTTCAAAAAAGTGTGATTCAAAAAGTAAAGTTGAAAATTTACATTATCCTCATTATTTGTCAATTATCATAATCTATAATATGACCTTTTCATGTAATAATTGAATTATAAACTTTTTTTACTTCTTTCAGTAGAAAAAAAACATCAAGTTTTCCTCCCATTTGCCCTCAAAGTAGTCTAATGGCGAAAATTAAGAATCTGAAATGGCTTTTCCTTATTCTGAAGAAAAGTGAATTATACCTCTCTTGAAATAAACTTAAAGGTGCTGAAATGTTTTCCGTCTTGCATTCTGAAGTTTCTTAATGTAAATATTTGAGGATGTAATTAGGAATTTATTTCTTTTTTATGATTATAAAATACTTTTCATAATTTTATTGAATGGAATTTTTTTTATTACATTTTTATTTAAATTTTATTTTTTTGCAGTAAAATTTTATTTTTTCCATTTTTAGTAAAATAAATTGATAACAATTGAAAGAATGCAAATAAAAGTTGCAAAGTTGATAACAATTGAAAGAATGCAAATAACGTTGGTTATTGAATTTTAATATCATTATTATTTTAAAAAAGGAAAAAAATTAAAATTCAAAATTTTAATTTAATAATTTCTTTTAATTGAAATATTTAGAGAATAATTATGAATAGATTTAAAGATATTAGAATTTGATAATTGTAAACTATTCTGAAAATCGATAAAATGACAAAAAGATAATTCGTTGATAAATTTTGAGTTAAAAATGTTCGATGATAATGAAATATTGACTGATGCTCAGGGAAGCATGTTTTCATCGATACAACCGGGAGGCCTATTTAGAATGATAAGTAGAGCGTTAACAACATGATTATATAGACATAAATACATTGAATAGGATTTGATATTACTTGAAAGGAATCGTTGCCAAATAAAGGGTTACTTTTCTCATTCTACAATCCTCTTAGCGAAGAAACGTTTGCGTTTTCATTCTAAAAGCATACCCTACTTGTCCCTAATGTTAACCATGAGTTGTCTGCCAAACCACACCGAATTCAACAAATGGATTGGATTTTCAAAGAAATAAATGAATGAATGAATTATGCTAGTCATGAATCTTTTTCCTTTTTTTTACCAAATCGAAAATACCAGCACATTTTTCTTTTATTCTAATGTCTCAATTTATTAATGAATATTACTTTTTTCATCATAAAATTTAGGGATTTTATTTTTCAATTATTTGCAAAATATTTTAATCTGTTCTTGCCACATTCGGTAATAACTACTACTACTACTACTACTACTACTACTACTACTACAAAATACTAAATAAATTTTTAGATTAAAAATACCATTAATTCAAATTCAGTGAATAAAATATTGAAAAATTGAAAAATTAAAATACAATTAAAAATTTTAAAACAGTAGAATATTATTTATTTTAGTTTTTCCCGCAGCGAACTGTGAAAAAAACTAAAATAAATAATATTCTCTAAAAATTTAATTATATAATGTGGACATGTTTTTTTCTTTATTGTATATATTTCGTCCATTCATGCATAATGTAATAGATTTAGGATAAAGAATGAAACAAAAGTCCCTCTCTTCTTAGTTCCAGGAGTTTAATAAATTGAGAAATTGAGTTACAGATTCTATTACGTAAATGGTTATATAGAGGGAGCATGCAAGGTTCAAGAACAGAGGCAAAAATGATTGATGAGAAAAGTAATTAACACAGTTAGGGCGTTATATAATAAAAAACTATTTCAAATTGAAACATATAATAATAATTAAATAAATTTCCAACATTACTTTGAATTATTGCATTGTACAAATATTATATATTAAATCATTTTGAGAAAATGCAAAAATACTGGTATTGCCTCTTTAATATATTCGAATTAACATAAAATAGAAAATATTTTCAATTTCCGAAAGTCGGTTTTTGCTCTTCTTTTTTTTAGATTAAATACAAGAAGTTTAAATAGAAAATTTCTTTAAAAATCAATTTTTATGAAAGGAATTTTTATTAACAGAAATTTTTATATTTATAAAAAGAACTGTTCGTATTTTGTAAAATTTCCACCATTTTCAAAAATGGTGACAGCAGTGGGATTGACTTTGACTTTTACTAACACTTTAATTAATTTTCACTTTTCTTTTTAGTTTCTATTCTCTTTCCACTTTCACTCAACAAATTTTCACATTTATAACAAACATTCTCACTTTTACTAAAAAATCTTGATATTCACTAGAAAAATTTTAATTTCACTTCAAAATATTTAGTTTCAATCAAAAAATTTCACTTTTTTAAAAAAAATTCTGACTTTTACTTTCACTCAAAAAATTGTCACTTTCACTCAACAAATTTTCACATTCATTAAAAACATTTTTAACCTTTACTAAAAAAATATTTGATCTTCACTAGAAAAATTTTTATTTCACTCAAATAAATTTTAATTTACTTAAAAAATTCCTACTTTCACTTTTATTCAAAAAATTTTCACATTCATTCACAAAATTTTTACTTTTATTCAAAACATTTTCACTTTGACTACAATATTATTGACTTCACACTAAAAAAAAGTCATTTCCCCTAAAAAAAATTCTTAATTTTGATCAATAAATTTTCGCTTTTATTAAAAAAATTTCACATTCCCTAAAAAAATTTTTACTTTTACTTTGAGTCAAATATTTTTATTTTTACTCAAAAAAGTTATTTAGTTTTATTCAAAAAATTCTCACTTTCACTAAAATATCAAGCGTCTTTCTCATAAAAATTTAATTTTCTTGAAAAATTCTTAATTTTGATAAGAAAATTTTCTCTTTTATTAAAAAAATGTCAGAGTCCTAGAAAAAATTTTCATTTTTACTTTGACTCACAAATATTTTTATTTTTATTTAAAAAATTTTTACTTTCATTCAAAAAATTCTCACTTTCACTAGAAAATTATTTATTTTACTCAAAAAAATTTATATTTCACAAAAAGTTCTCAATTTTGATCAAAAAATTTTGGCTTTTATTAAAAACATTTAACATTCCCTAAAAAATTTTCCCTTTCACTTCGAGTCAAATATTTTGATTTTATCACAAAAAAATTTTTAGTTCCATTAAAAAAATTCTCACTTACTACTAAAGTATTATTGACTTCAATCATAAAAATTTAATTTCCTTAAAAAATTTTCACTTTCACAAAAAGAAATACTTATCTTCATTTAAAATAATTTATTTTTCTTAAAAAAATTCTCAATTTCGATCAAAAAATTTTCGCTTATATTAAAAAAATTACACATTTTCTAAAAAGTTTTTATTTTTACTTTCATTCAAAAAATTCCCACTTTCACTAAAATATTATTGATTTTACTAAAAAAAATTTAATTTCCTTGCAAAATTCTTTCTTTTGATCAGAAAATTTTCGCTTTTAATAAAACAATTCAATATTTCCTACAAAATATTCACTTTTACTTTGACTCAGATATTTTTATTTTTCCTCAAAAAAAATTTATACTTTCATCCAAAAAATTTTCACTTTTATCAAAATGTTATTGACTTCACTCAAAACAATTCATTTTCCCTAAAAGTTCTTAATTTCAATTAAAATATTTTCTTTTTTCTTAAAAAAAATTCACGTTTCCTAAAGCATTTTCACTTTTACTTTCAGTAAAATATTTTCATTTTAACTCAAACAATTTTTTAGTTTCATTAAAAAAATTCTCACTTCTACTAAAATAATTATTGACTTCAATCATAAAAATTTTATTTCCCTGAAAAATTCTCAATTTTGATAAAAAAAATATTCTCTTTAATTAAAAAAATTTATTTTTCTTACAAAAATTCTCAATTTCGATCAAAAAATTTTCGCTTTTATTAAAATATTATTGATTTTACTCAAAAAAATTCATTTTCCCTAAAAAATTCTCAATTTCAATGAAAATATTTTCTTTTTTCTTAAAAAAAATTTCACATTCCGTAAAAAATTTTCACTTTCACTTTGATTCAAATATTTTCGTTTCTACTCAAAAAATTCTCACTTTCACTAAAAATACTGTTCATTTTGACCCAAATTTTTTTCTCCTCTGATTGAAAAAATTTGAACTTAGAACTGAAACTGAAATTTTTTTGAATGATAGTGAGAATTTTTGGGTGAAATTAAAAGTGAAAATATTTTCAGTGAATGTGAAAGCGAGAAATTTTTGAATGAAAATGATAGTTATGTGAACGAACTCCTAAAAGTGAAAGTCAAAATAGAAGTGAAAATTAATTAAAGTGAAATCAAAAATGAAAGTAGAAAGGGGAGTGAAAATTAATTAATTTGGAATCAAAAGTGAAATCGAAACTCGAATGGAAAGTGAAAATTAAAGTGAAAATGAAAGTGGAAGTGACAGTAAAAGTTAAAAGGGAAGTGAAAATGAAAGTGAAAACTGAAAGGGGAGTGAAAATCAATTAAAGTGGAAGTGAAAGTGAAAAAGGATTTGAAAAAATATTAATAAATAAATAAAAGTTTAATAAACAAGGTCCGAGTTGAAAATTTACTAAAAAATAAAAAAAATTTCCTTTTGAACAAAAATTTACGAAAATATATGAAAATAATACTAAAAAATTGACTCAAATGCAAACTTAAATGTATGTTTATGCTCATAGGGGACCAGTTTCTTAAAACTTATTTCAAACTGCATTTTATGACAACGGTGAAAAGGAAGGCAATAAATTTAAGGGCAGGAGGGAATTTTTATCTATTTCGTGGGGATAATTTCATTATCCGTTTTTCCTTTAAGGTGAAATTTTTTCGAAATTTACTAGTCGCACTGAAAGAAATGAGACTCTTGAGAACTGATCATATGGGGATATATATTTAAGATGGTTTACTATTATCAGAGCAGGGAGGTTGGAAAAACAATCAAATGTCTTGGGAACAGTCGTCGTTTTAAGGGAAACGTTTATTGATTGTTATTCCTTCTCCTGTTGTATATATATGCTATCTGTGTCCATTATCATCAAAATGGGGGAGATATTTTGTCTTCATTCCTACAAATTATAATCTTGATAATTTATTTTCTCTCTCTATACATAATATTTTATTTCTAAAAATATTTTGTTTATTTTTTTCCTTCACTTTTAGTGTTTTTTTTTCTTTATTTCTGATTATATCATTGTCAAAGTAAATTGATTTAGTTTTTTTTCTATTTAAGTATATATATATATATATTTAAGGAAACGAATGGAAAATATAGTGTAATTAATTATCAAAAATTGGAAATGTTTCCGAATTTCGAGTATTTTTTTAATTCTTTTTTTTAATTTGTAATATTTCTAAGATTGTAAATAAATAAAAAGAATTAAAAAAATACTTTAAATTCGTAAATACTTTCGACAATTTTTGTAAAACATTTTCCAATCTTGTAATCTTGTAAAAAATTTATAAAAATTATGTTATAAAGTATAATTTCATAAATATAATTTATAGTATTTACGTAATATTTGTTTTTTAATATTTTAGTTTATTCATTTGTTTACAAGAGTTAATTTAATTTATATAAATTAAATCGAAGTTAAAGAAGAAAAATATTGTAAAAAAAGTGGAAATATAGAAAACAGTGTAAAGTAAAAGAAAAGTAAAAAAGTAACGTTAAAAAAATGTAAAAAAAGAGTAAATGAAAAAAAATGTAAATTTGAAAATAAGGTTAAAAACTTTACCGACCTTGGCAGCATTTGAGGAGTAAGGTTCATCAAAAAGAGACCACATTTTTGGTTTGAGCTTTTGCCACCACGTTAGAGTACCTTCATAGTAGGCCTCCTCGAATCCAAACTTCCTTGCCAGTTCTTCGTCACTTGGTTTTTCTGTATCGAGGTCTAACCTGTCCAATACCGTCAAAGTCTCTTGCGTGTCTCGATGCTAAACAGAAAAAAAACAAATTTTAATTTTTTTTCGAAAATACTTTTTTTTTTTCATTTTTGCTACAATGAATTTTTCTATTTTTAAAATTCAATCAATTTCTTTTTGGAATGAAAATCAAAAAGCGAGTATTTAAAATATAAAAATTAATAATTTAATCTTTAATTAAATTTACAGAAAATCAAACTATCAAAATTAGAGATTTTTCAAAAATTTGTCAATATTAATTTTTAATTTTACCCTATTGGATTTTTTTTACCTTTTCACCTTGATTTTTATTTTTCCTCGTTCTATTTCCTCAAAAGATAATTAACTCTGTATTTTTAGTTAATTATCAAAAGATAATTTAACTGGAATTTTAGTTGTTAATTATCAAGAGAAAATTTAATTCGATTTTTACTTAATTATAAAATGTTAATTAACTAGAAACAAAAGTAAATGGAGAAAGGATTTCAAAGAATTAAATTAAAGAAAATTGAGAAATTATACATTATATAAAAATTTACTGAGAGTGAAATTCAAAGGATATTTTATTAGGATACATAAAAAAAAAATTGGTGAATTGAATAGTCATTTGAAAAATATAAAAACAAAAAAAAAGAACAAAGCAGATTCTATTGAAAGGCAACGAGGAAAATTATTACGTAAAATTTCAAAACACGATTGGTTTCTGGCTAATGGTCTTTCTCGCCGAATGTTTTTTGTCAATAGAAAATGCAATCGTTTTCTCTCTAATTCCATTGAATTTCCCTTGGGGAGAAACGAACGAGGATATATCCATTTTATAGGCCAGCCCGCTATACCCAGAATACATTTCAAATGAAACAAAAATTGCCAGAAGATGATTTATAATTCAGAAAAAAAAATTCCATTTTTAATCTCTTTTTTTTTTCTAAAATTGAACTTTGCATAAATCACACTTAAACATCAAATTAACGTTTTTATCAAAAGTTATTTCAATTTTTATTTTTATTTTAATTTCAATTTTAATTTCAATTTCAATTTTTATTTTTAATTTTAATTTTTAATTGTAATTTTATTTTCTCCCAAACTATGCTTCTTGAAATTTTATAATTGTCCATTTTCTCTGTTGTAAATAAATAAATGGATTTTAGGTACAAGTTGAACGAATTTTATTAAATTTCGATGAATAATAAATATTATAATTAGTGGAGTGAATTATTGTCGTAATTGGATCATTTATTATAAAAGGTAAATGGTTTCCTTTATAAAATATATATGTATATATAATGTTTCTAACTAAATTGTTCTGTAATTAATTAATAATAATGAAAATAAATAATTCAAATTAGTCTAATTGTGTTTGCGTTTATTCACAATCAAAGAGAAAATAATTACATTTATTTCATTATATATATAAATTTAGTCAGAAGATTATTCAATTGAGAAATTTTTTACAAAAGGCAATGTAATTCATCGGGGAAAATGTTCTGATTTAATTTAAATTTCACCATTTATTTTTAATTAATTTAATTTTCCTCTTTTTGTGAATGTATCATGAATGTTTTATTATTCTGAAATTTTTTAATTTAACTAAATGAGTGAAATTAAAAAACTTGTGTAGTTTAAAATATTAAAAAATAGTTTTTTTTTTGTAAAATTTGATAATTGTCGATTACGTTTGTCAAATTTTTAAATTAAATATTAATTAAAATAATTTATTAATACTAAAAAAATTTTTTGTGGTTTTTTATTATTTAATTGATGTAAATTCTAACTTGACTATGTTTAGAATTTGTTTTGGAGTTTTTTTCAACGAAAAGGGGATTTCAGGTTGTTTAGAATTTGGGAAAATTTGGAAAAGTTTGCAAATTCAATTTTCATTTGTTTTCATCTAAACAAAATACAAGAGTCTAGAGTATATATACACGAGGGATTTTACGAGGATTTGTCTTAATAGAAGAATTTTATTCCATGCATAGTAAACACAAAGGAACTGAAGCTCATCTCTGCTAATTAGATGCATATTTCCACTACGCGAAAGGACAAAATTAACAGATTTAATTTATGCCAAAAATATAGTATTCCTTTTGCACATTTGAAAATTAAAAAGAAAGAAAATTTAATTTAAGGTCTAATTTAAAATTTGTTATTAAAAATTATTCTCCTATGTAAATTTTTCTTTTTTCCTTCATGAGAATCATATTTTTTTATATTTCGTATTTTCGTTTTGTATTTCATATTTCTGTATTTTACAAAAATAAATTTTTGTATTTTTGTATTTCATTTTTTTTAAATTTATTTTTACATTACTTAATTAAAAAAAATTAATTATAATTTTTAATTCAGTTAATTTTTAGGAAAAATATTTCCTTTCACGATTTAAAATTAAAACATTAATTTTAATTAAAGAAGCACTTTTCTTTTTTCATTTATATTCAGTTTTATTTTAATTTTATTAAGGTAAACCTTTTTAATTTAGCAAAAAGGGGGAATGATTTCGTCTTTTTGAAAATTTAATTATAAAGAACATCAGTGAAACAAAAGGAAGCTTTCAAAAAAATTGCTGAATTCGCAGAACAAGAAGAAAATGAGATTCACATCGTGGATATGAAATTTTTTTTTTCCCCTTTTTTTTATTTGAAAAGGAAAATTGCAAAATAAAAAAATGTAGATGGTTATTCAATTACATTCAGATTCGTTATCCTCCTAAATCAAACATCGTTTCATTTATTCAATGTTGATAGTTGATCCAAAATATGTATAGAATTGATAACAAAAAATTTTTTCTTTTGCAAATTTTTAATCAACATTATTTACCTTATTTTTTATTTAAAAAGAATGTTTTCAAAAAATGGGAAAAAGTAATTTTTTATTTGAATGAAATGTCAGTGATATGTAATGACATTGGGTATTTTAATTTTATTGAAATACTGAAATGATTTTTTTTTTTAATCAGAAACTCCATTGTCTGGGATAAAAGTTTCACGACACTGTTCGAAGGGACTTTTTGATTCAGAGATTCGTTAGTGCGCCTCGTTTGAATGATTGAGTACAACTGAAAGAAAGTAATCGACAGATTCCCACCAGGAAAACTTTTACAAGCAAAATTCTATAAAATATCAAAAAAAAAAATTTTCTTGAACAATTTTTTTTCTCTCGAAAAAGTGTAAAACGCAAAAGAAGATAAATTACTCTTTTCCGTTTTTTAAAAGAATAATAATAAGAAAGAAATTGTTTTTTCAGAAATTATTAATTAATATTCAGAGAAAAATATTTTTTTTTCAAAATAAAGTTTCTCTTTTTCTTTTTAATTTCAAAAATGTTTATGACGAGTCAAGAGTTTATGATGACTGAAAAGTAATTTTCTGAGTGGAAAACATCTGCGAATAGTCGGACTAAGTTTTTCAGTGGAAACGGTAATATTCGTTGAGGCATGAAACTTTTTTTCTCTCTTCAACGTTCTTATACAAAGTTTTTGTTCAAATACATTCTAAAAAAAAGTAATTATGTCTGACTAAAATAGCCTTTCTCTACTTGTACTTCAATAAAGGATCATAATGCATGTCTGTCAAAGAATTTCCTTTACTACTTTTAGTAAAATTACAAGAGTGTAAATTGTCTGACTGGACTTGTGTTTTACTACTTAAACTAAAAATTAAAACAAAAAGCTGTCTGACTAAATTTGTGTTTTACTACTTAAAAAATGAAAATTCTATGAATTTGAATAATATGTCTGACTAAAATAGTCCTTTACTACTTATTCTGTAATTATAAGATAGTTTTTTCATCCGACAGACAATTTTTATATTTCGCCTGACTTATACTGTGTTTTACTACTTATAGTGAAGTTGGACTATTTTTAATAATGTGTCTGACTATAATAGTGTTTTACTACTTATTCTGCATATTTCTAAGTATTTCTAGGCAAAAAGTTGATAAAAAATATTTTTTTTATACTTAGACAAAGAATACGATTAGACTGTCTGACTAAAATAGTCTTTTACTACTTATTCAGTAATTCAAAAAATATTTTTTCTCTGGTGGACTAAAAGCACTTAATACTACTGACACTAAAATTATGAATCAGTTCAAGAATACCAGCGATTAGAATTGTCTGACTAAACATTTATTTCACTACTTAAACATGGAAATTGTTACAAAATTTGAAAAATGCGTCTGATTAAAATAGACTTTTACTACTTCTTCTCTAATTGCGAGCATTTTTTCTGTCTAACTTACAATGCACTTTACTACTGACAGTCTTTTTTTTTGCTGATTCTGTAATTCGAAGAATTTTTTCCCTGTCTGACTGTGAATGCATTCAACTACTTTTTCTCAGGCGGAGAGAAAATTCTCGTCATTAAAAGAATGTGAACTGTTTGAAGAAAATTGCAACAATTTTAATAATTGTTTCGGATTCAAATTGCTTTTTACCACTTAAATCGTATTTGCAACAATTAAACGGAGACTTACTATTGAAGTCTTTTACTACTTAAACTAAATGCTACTACTCACACTAAACACAGTACTTAATTATTTATTAATATTAATTGAAAAATTTTTACTTTAAAAAATTTGCTTTTTGAAATTTAATGAAAAATATTCATTTCTTAAAAAAATATAATTTTTCAAAGAGTTTTTCTTTAAATTTAATTATTTGAACAACTCGTACAAAAATCGCCAAGATAATAATAAATAATAATAATAAAATAAATAATAAATAAAACTATCCTGGTAATAAGTTTCTTCTACATTTTCTTTAAATTCTATTATTTTCCAATTCCAATTTTCCAATTTTCCAATTTTCAATTAGAATTCTTGAAAAATACGATTATATTTCAAAATAGTTTTTAAAAGTAAACAAATAAAATTTATTAAAATATAATTTCGATGAAATTTGCAAAAATTTTCAATTGTTTCAATTTTTTAAAATTATTTTCGTAAATACCATTATTTTAAAAAAAATTTAATTCTATTTTCTCAAGAAACAATTTTTTTTGAATTTCTAAATTACATTATTCGTAACTTCAAATACTTTTAGTTCGACAAAAATTAAAAATCTTTTTCTTATTTATTTTCCCACAGGAATTAAATTTCATATAACTTCAATGAAAAATATCATGAATTTTAATTATTTCTAAATATTGCAACTATAATTCTTTAAAAATTCAATTATTATTTTTTACAATTTTTGAATATAATTTTTGTAAAATTTTAAGAATTTTAAAAAAGATAATGAAATTAATAATTTAAAAAAAAAATTAAATATTTTTATAGTTTTGCTTCCCTTAAATTTTCATGGAATTTAATTCAAATACCTTTTGTAATTAATTCCTAAAATTTCTGTTATTATACTTTAAAAATATTCAATTTTTTTCTAAAATTTTAACTGAAATTTTTTTTGAATCAATTCCTATTAAAATTTAACGACGAGAATTGAATTATTTAAATAGAAATTATTTTTGTAAATTCATAAAATAATGTATTTTTAAAAATACAATTATATTTACAGAAAATTTTTAAATATTTTTAATAGATGGAAAAATAAATTTTTAAAAAATTTTTAAAAGATGAAAAAATAAAATGTTTTAAAATATAAAATTTTACAAAATTTCCAATTGTTTCAATTTTTTAAAATTATATTTTCTGGAATTGAAGTATATTTTCAAAAACTGTTAATTACTATTTTTTAAAACTTTAATTTTTTCAGAATTTCCAAATGAAAATTTTCAATCATTTTTGTAAAATTAATATTTAAGTACTTATTTGTTCTTTATTTGCTTAAAATTTCGAAATACTTTTAATCGAAAACTATTTGAAAAATTTTTTTTGAAAATTTAAACTGCAAATCTTTCATAATTCAATTATTATTTTAGAAGTTTTAAATCATATTATTCAAAACTTTTAATTTTTGAAGGAAAGTAACAAATTAATAATTTATCATATTTAAATATAACGATACTTTTATAGCAATTAGAATTTCAAAGTTTGAAATTTAGAAACTTTGTGAAATTTAATTATTTCTAAAGAATACAACTTTAACACTTTTAATTATTTTCTAAAGTTTTAACTAAAACTTCTTTTTTCAATCAATTAATTAAATTATTTAAATACAAAAATAAATAATTCACACTAACTTCACGTGAGGACGGATTATGTCGATTATTATAATATAATTATTAGTTATTTATAAATTTATTATTAATTAATTATTATTATTTATTTATTAAGTAATTATTAACTAATTATTAGTAATTTATCAATTAATTATAAGTTATTTATTAATTAATTATTAATTAGTTATTAGTTATTTATTAATTAATTTAATAATTATTGTTGACTGACGAAAATTGAGTTCTCACTGTTTTGTAGCGAAATAAAATGAAATTCAACATTTTGTCTGACCAAAAGCACCTTATACTAAATTAAATCCTAATTACATTAAATAATTACAGTCAGAGTAAAATTGCCTTACACTTTACTTGCACTGGAATTATTCGACAGTTAATTGTCTGACTGAAGTTGTATTTTACTACTTGTACCACAATGAAAACAATTTGAACAATAAGTCTAAGCAAAATTGCCTCTACTTCTTATATTGTTACGTTGAGAATGAAATACTGTCTTATTAAAAGAGTCCTTTACTACTTGTTTCGTAATTAAAATCAATTTAAAATCGTGTTACTTATAAACTCTTTTCAATATTTGTTAATAAGAAAAAATGTTAATAATAAAAAATAATGAAAAATTACAAAACATTAGAAAATATTAGAAAATATTAGAAAATATTATAAATTATAATTATGAAAGAAAATCGTATATCCCTGTCTGACTAAAATCGTCGTCTACTACTTGTCCTGCAATATTAATGACTAAAACACTTATCTAACCAAAGAAAATTTTTATTTTCGACCTTTTTTTTTTGTCTTTCAAAAAAACGAAAATAGTGAACTTAGATTAGTGGGTTTTGAAAAAAGTTATCTTGAAACCTCTAAAATAGAAAAGTAAGTTTATGTCGTGGGAGATTTTGTTCTTTTTTTCACACAAACCGTCCTTGCGGATAAGGTACAAAAGAAATTTTTTTTTTTATGTTTTCTTTTTTCTTTTTTTTTTGCAAAACACGTTTGAAAATACTTGAACGAGAATGGCATGGGACGGAACTTTATCGCACCTAGCTCGATTTTCCGTGGTAGAAAACCTATTTATTTTTTTTTTGCTCCCTCGCTCTTTCTCTTTTTCTCTCTCTTTCTCTTTTCGATCGTCCGGCAGGTGGTCGTCTTCGCGGGTATAAACGTTCACAGCAAACGCCGTCTCTTATCGATTGCTCGCCTTAAAGAAAGAAAATAGATCAAAGCCGTGAGCATTCTTGCCGAGTGGAACGCTGAATTCCCTTACATTGTCATCGATTGGTGGGGTTCGTGATAAGGATTCTAAACTTGGCGGCAAAAAAAATACCATTTCTACTTCATAAGCACTATAATTTATATAAGTATATATTGTTTATTTTGAATATATTAAAGGGAAAAAAAAGAATAGAAATTATAATGTCTGACTAAAGTGAAGATATACTACTTGTGCTAAAGAAAACTATTGATGTTAATGGTAAATAATGGAAATAAAGTGAATTTTACTATTTAAATAGTAAAAATATGGAATTATTGCAGTCTGACTAATAGCGGATTTTACTACTTATTTTAAAAACAGTGCGTCTGACTAAAGTAAAGTTTTACTACTTGCATCAAAATAAAAAAAACCTTTGTCTGAATAAAAGTCTATTTTACTACTTAAAATTATATGGAATTATTGCAGTCTGACCAATAGCGGCTTTTACTACTTATTTTAAAAACAGTGTCTGACTAAAGTAAAGTTTTACTACTTGCATAAAAATAAAAAAACCTTTGTCCTAATAAAAGTATATTTTACTACTTAAAATTATATGGAATTATTACAGTCTGACTAATATCGCTTTTTACTACTAATTTTAAAAACTGTAGGACGCTTAATGTCTGACTAAAGTAAAGTTTTACTACTTGCAACAAAAAAAAATAAAAAAACTTATGTCTGCATAAAAGTATATTTTACTACTTAAATAGTAATAATATGGAATTATTGCAGTCTGACTAATATCGACTTCTACTACTTATTTTAAAAACAGTAGGACGCTTAATGTCTGACTAAAGTAAAGTTTTACTACTTGCACAAAAAAAAAAAACTTTCGTCTAAATAAAAGTATATTTTACTACTTAAAATTAAATAGAATTATTACAGTCTGACTGATAACGCATTTTACTACTTATTTTAAAAACAGTAGAAAGTTTAATCTTTGACTAAAGTAAGATTTTACTACTCAGCTGAAAAAATTATTATAAGAATATTGTTACTGTAACTTCTTCAAAATTATTTTTATCATTTCAATTTAATTATTATTTTCAAGAGTTTTTAACTAAAATTCATCTTTAAATCAATTAATTTACGAAAAAATTCTTCGACAAGTTTCTAAATCCACTTATTTATAATATTCAATTTTACAAATTTCAATTATTCGTAAATTCTTCAATTAAATATATATTAGAAAATAAAAACTTAAAATAATATAAAAAAATTGAATTACACGTTTTCAAAAAAATTAATTTCAAAATTCAATTATTTCTAAAAATTCACGCTATATTGCTTTTAATATTCAATTATTATCTTAAATTTTAACTGAAATTCATTTTTATGAAATGAAAATCAATTTTTATTAGAAAATTCTACTAGAATTTAATTATTTAAATACAAAAATAAATAATTTATTGAACAATTGAATGTTTCTTAAAATTCAAAATTCAAAATTCTCATAAAGAATTTTACGAACATATTTTTAAATAATTGAATTCTTTCGACAATTTTCAATAAAATTTTTAAGAACAATACATTTTCCGAGAAATGTAACTAAAATTGTATTTAAAAAAATAATTGAAATTCTGCATTGAGTTATATTATTTCTGAAAATAATTAAATTCCTAAGAAGAATTTTACTAATTTTTGAACATAATTAAATTCCTGAGAAGGATTTTATTACTCTTGAAAACAATTAAATTTCTGCAATAATTTGTAACTTCTCCAAAATTAAATTTTTTTTTAGTGTTAACTACAATTTTATTATAAATCTATTATTTTTAATAATTTTCGAAAAAGTTTTTTGAGAATTTTGAAATTCATTTGTTTTTAACTGAAATTAATTTTTAAATCAATTTTTATCTGAAAATTCTACTAGAATTCAATTATTTAAATACGAAAAAAAAAATTTATTGAATAATTGTTATAATATTTTGCAAAATCAAATTCTTATATAAAGAATTTTTTTAACAAATTTTTAAATAATTTAATTCGTTCGACAAATTTTAATAAAATTTTTAATAATAATTACATTTTTGGGGAATTTGATTAAAATTTTAGTAAAAATTATTAAAATTCTGCGATGAGTTTTATTATTTATGAAAATCATTGAATTTTTAAAAAAAAATGTTATTATTTAGAAAAATAATTAAATTCCAGTTAAAATTTTATTAATTATGGAAATAATTGAATGATTGCGAAGGAATTTATAAAAAAATTTGTAAATAATTAAATTTTTGTGAAATTCTTATTATTATTTTATGAAAATAATTAAATGTTTGCGTAAAATAAATATTTAATTATTATTATTTTTCTATAGGAATTAAGATTTTCAAGAATTTCAAATTCAAACCTCTCTGAAATTCAACAACTTGTAATTAAAGAATGTTTTTTAAAATTTAATTTTCATAAAGAATTTTATCAACAATTTTTTAAATAATTGAATTCTTGTGACGAATTTTAATAAAATTACATTTATGAAGAATTCGATTAAAATTGTATTAAAAATAATTGAAATTTTGCAATGAGTTTTATTTTATTTATGAGAATATTTAATTTCTAAAAAAATGTTATTATTTATGAAAATAATTAAACTATTACGAAGAAAATAAAAAATGTGTTAATTGAATTCCTGTAAAATTTTTATTATTTTCGAAAATAATTAAATGTTTGAGTAGAATTATATCAAAATTTTTATTAAATACCTAATTTAATTCTTTTGGAAAATTTTATTACAATAGTAGACATGGAAAATATTTGAATTCAGGAAATTTTGCTTAAAATTTTATTAAAACTTTTGAAAGTAATTGAATTCTTTTGTAAAATTTAATTAAAAAATAGTAGATATTGAATAGCAAAAAGTAGAAAATAAACTTCTAAAAAAAATTCATTAGAATTAATTTAATTAGAATAAAAGAAATTTACAACTTATTCTTAATTAAAAATATAGTATAAATTAGAAAATAAGGAATTAGAAAATATTTTTTCGAAAAACCTAATAAAACCGGTAATGAGATGAGAGCAAGGAAACTAAATAAAAAGTAAAGAAAAAAAATACTAACGAAACAAAAAAAGTTAACGTTCATTTGAATCTTTTAAAGAATATCATAGCAGTCGAAAAAAAGTTGCACCACAGTCGATTTAATTTCACATTCAACTTTTTTTTCCCTTCCCCTTACGCTATACACTTGTAAAGCTTCTAAAGTTTCTTAGGTTCACAAATCTTTCGTCCAAGTTTTGTATCAAAATGAGGGCTTCCTTCTAAGAGTAAAAGAGAATACATTTTTTTTGTCTAAGAAAAAAAACAAAACCGAAAAAAAAATTACACTGATAATATGGCAAACAATTCCGAGAAAACAGTCTTCTACTTATGCCGAAAAAATAAGAGAAGAAGAACAAAAGAAAGCATTGTCTTTGTTTTTTTCTCTTATTTTAAATTTTTCATTAATTTCGTGCTTTTAAAATCATTTGATTCTTTTGAGAGTAAATTTTTTGTAAAGCTACTTAAAATTCTCCACTATTTTTAGTATTTATAAATACAATATATATTTCTTATAAATGATATAAATGTTGCGACATTATAGATCACTTTTCTCATGAAAGTTAAACTTTTCAAAAATAATCTCTATAAAAATTTTTCCTTCGCGTACAATTTCTATATATATACGGTGGAATATATAATTTATGTGTTAAATTTTATTTTCTCGGGGATATAGTCGAGTTAAAGCTGACAAAAGTTTTTTGTGCTGTCCGAGCTAAACATAAAATAGTATAGAGGGAGAAAGAGAGAGAGAAAGAGAGAGAGAGAGAGAAGAGAAATTCTCACAGTAGAATGAAGCTAATGCGGTCAGACATTGTAAAATAAAGTGCAGTGAAGACAGAAGATAAATATTGCTGAGATTAATCTCCATTCACTTTTGTCATACATCTCAACTAGAGAGTTTCAATTTTTTATTACAAAATTGGAAAATAAATATTTGTGAATAAAATTTACAGTAAATTGTATAAGTAGATTTTGACAAGTGCTAAATAGTGACTAATAATAAATTTATTTATTCTGTATTGAACGATTTTCATTTTGTATTATTTTCATCTTTTTGAAATAAAATTTGAAAGAAATTTTCAAATTCCCCAACTTTTCCGCAGAATTTACAGGCTAAAAAAAGGAATTTTTTGAGATTTTTAAAATGAAAATTATTCGTAAACATCAATAACTTCATTTTTAAATAAATATTAAATCATTATTTTATTCATAGAAATTAAGATATATAAATTTGAAATTCAATGACATAAGAATATTATTATAAAACATGAAGATATCGATATCATGTTTTATAATAATTAAAACTTTCTACTTTGTTACTGTAACTCTTTCAAAAATTATTTTCATTATTTTGTTTATTCATTTCTAGAATTATTTTTAAATAATTTTTCAAAAAGTTCTTTGTGAATTTTCAAATTATTTTGTTTACAATTTAATTTTTTATGAAATTTCGATTATTCTGTCATTCTTCAATTAAATATATTAGAAATTTAAAACTTTAAATAATTAAAAGAAATTCCTTTAAATTCATATTGAGAAAAATTAAATTCTATAGAATTCTGAATTAAAAGTAGGAAAAGTTTAAATGTTTCAAACATTTTAATTTGAATTCATTTTTTAATCAATATTTATTAGAAAATTCTACGAGAATTCAATTATTTAATTATAAAAATAAATATTTTATTAAACAATTAAATGTTTCTTAAAATTGAATTTTTATAAAGAATTTTTTTTTTTATAAAATTCTTTATAAAAATTCTCAAATAATTGAATTCTCTTGACAAATTTTAATAAAATTTTTAAGAATAATTTCATTTGTCGAGAAATTTGATAAAAATTGTATTAAAAAAAAAAAATTGAAATTCTGCCAAGAATTTTATTTAAAGTTTTGAAAATAATTGAATTTCGAAGAAAAATGTTATTATTTATAAAGATAATTGAAATTTTGACGAGAATTTTTCTAAAATTTTTAAATATAATTGGAATTCTGCAAAGAAATTTATTAAAATTATTTTGAAAAAATTTGAATTGTTACGCAAAGAATTTCATTAAAATGTTTGAAAATAATTTGATTCTTTACAGAAATTTTTATTAAAAATGTATTGAAAATAATACTTAAATTTTAATAAATAAATTGTAGCAAAGGTTATTAAAATAATAAAATTTTTTTCATAAATTTTAATAAAATTTTTAAGAATAATTTCATTTTTTGAGAAATTTGATGAAAATTGTAGGTATTAAAAATAATTGAAATTTTGCCAAGAATTTTATTTAAAGTTCTGAAAATTTCATTACAATTTTTGAAAATAATTTTATTCTTTAAAGAAATTTTTATTAAAAATATATTGATAATAATACTCAAATTCTAATAAATAAATTCCATTAAAATTACATTAAAAATAATTGAAATTCAGTATTGAGTTTTAATATTTATAAAAATTATTGAATTCATGTACAAAATGTTATTATTTATAAAAATAACTTAATAAAATATGAAAATAATTAGTAAATTATTAAACTCCTGTGAAAATAATTTGTATATAATTGAATTCCTGTGAAATTTTTATTATTTATAAAATTAATTAAATGTTTGCGTCGTATTTAAAAAAAATTTTTTTAACTAATTAAATTATTTTAGGAATTTTTATTAAAGTAGTAGATATGAAAAATCATTGAATTGAGAAACGTTTTTGAAAATCATTAAAATTTTGCCAAGATTTTTTATTAAAATTTCAGAAAATAATTGAATTTCTGAGAAGAATTTTACTACTTTAAAAAACAATTAAATTTCTGCAATTATTTATAATTGCTTCAAAATTTAATTTGTTTTAGTTTTTTTAACTAAAATTCTTCTATAAATCCATTATATTTAATAATTTAACTAATTTTAGAAGAATTTTAGTTTAAAAAATTTTTTTTAATCTAAGTTTTTTTATATTTCTAATTAAATTCATTTCAAAATTGAAATTTTAAAAAATTTCTAATCAAAATCTTTTGAAGTTCATCTACTTATGAAAATTAGAAACGCAATTCTTTTAAAATTAAATTAATTTTGAAATATTCAAGTAAAATTAAATTTCAAGAATAAACACAATAACTTATTTACAAAACAACAATTTTGCAGTATTTCGATCAAAATTCTCTTACTTTTCCAGGTTTTTTCAAAGGTTTGTAAAATTCGCTGACATTTTTAGAAAAAGTAGAAATGTAAATTAAAAATAGGTCTGACTGTAAAGATTTTTACTACTTATTTTTTCTGAACAAATGTTCTTTCTGATATTTCTAATTCTAATTGTATTGAGAAATTAGTGTCTGAATAATACTGACCGTTACTACTTATACTAAAAATTCTGTAAGCTCTAATGTCTGACTAAAGTAAAGTTTTACTACTTTCGCCAAAATAAAAGTGTTTTTTCTATTTAAATGGTAATTATATGGTATCATCACAGTCTGACTAATGGTGTCTTCTACTACTTACACTAACATTTAATGGAAATTTCATGTCTGACTAAAGTAAAGTTTTACTACTTACGCCAAAATAAAAAACCATTTGTCTGCATAAAAGTGCCTTTTACTACTGCAAACCTAATTATATTGTATTATTACCGTCTGACTAATAGTGGATTTTACTACTTGTACTTGTTATACTACTTGTTCCGAAATAGAAAAAATCATTTGTCTGCATAAAACTGTCTGTTACTACTTAAATGCTGATGATATGGTTCTATTTCAGTCTGATTAATGGTGCCTTCTACTACTTACACAAGAATTAATAGAATATTCAAAGGCTGATTAAAGTAAAGTTCTACCACTTGCGTCAAAATAAATAAGAAATAAATAATCCGTCTGACCAAAACTGCCTTCTACTACTTATAAATTATTAATTTAGGAAATGAACACTCTGTCTGACTGTTAATGCCTTTTACTACTTTTTAAAAAAATAACAAGCAAATATAACTTTTCGCCTAAATAAAATTGTTTACTATTTTTAGTTGTTTGTTTAGAATAATTTTAGATTGTTAAATTTTTATTTTGCAAGGTAAATTAATTTTCACCTTCGAGCGTAAATGTTTTAATAAAATTCCCCTCTATTTTTCAAAAACAAAGTATAAAATTTTCCTTGTTAAAAGAAATTCAGTTATATAACGAAAAAATGTTAATAGAAACATTTTTTTCCTTTTTTTTTGTAGAGCGTATTATTTATTTAAGAACAAAGTAAACAAATTTTAAAAGTTCATTTTCCCTCTAATATTTATGCAAAATACAAAAGTTTTAATTAGTCTACATAACTAAAGGTCCGCTTACTTATGCAATCTAACTCAATTAAATTCATGCAAGAAAATTTATATTTACCTAGATCGAAAGTTGAAATCAATTTTTCTTTAGTTGCAAACTTTTGTAAAGTTCGCACTCTCTCTTTTTCTCTCTATTTTTAAAATTCTTTTTAAAAACAGTTTTTTTTAAATATCTAATTTCTTTCTTCTCAATAATGTTAATATTGCAAATTTTAAAAGTTATTTTCCAATTATAAAATTATTGCAAGAAAAAAAAATTCATTTACGAAAGTGTATTTATTTTATTTTAAAACAAGTTTTTAATTACGAAATAAAAAGAAAATTGCGGTTAAAAAGTTAGTTTATTAGCGAAAAATTAATATATGATGAAAAAACTTTTAGAATATTTTATGTTTTGTGAAACGTATGATTCAATATATAATAACCAAGAGGAATCCAAGTAAAATAAATCTATATTTCGGTTTACGATCCAATAACTGTTCGGTTTATACAACACAATTGTTTGCTGTTAGCTTAACGAATAATATGAAAGTGTTGAATGCGTTTATTCAATTCTTATGAGTCTGTTCGATTGGTTATAATTAACTGTTAAGTATTTATGAATAATCGACAAATTTTAATTGCATTTCGAACAAAAAGGAAATTGTTAATTATTTCAAAAAGGGAATTTTAATTTTAATGGATAATTTGAAAATCTAGGATTTCGAGGGAAAAAAATTTCTATTTTTTTAATTTACCAATTTCGGTAGAAACGTTTCTATAATTTTTTTAAATTGCAGAAATGTTTCAAATATATATTTTTTTAATTTTATATATAATATCGTTTATCAATAACAAGAGGGTGTAATTTTTTTTTTACTGTTGAGAATAAGTTTCTTTTTATCGAATAAAAGTGATCATTTTGCGAAAAAAACGAAACTCGAATAATATCTTTCTCTCATTGTCAATATGGACTTCTCATAAATTCTAACTTCCGTCTATGATTTTTAATATTGTTCGTTCTCTATGGTTGTACATGTATTTTTTTTCATACATCAAACGTAAAAAATATACAAATTGTGCGTGTGTATGTGAAACAAAACCCACTGAGCGAATAATACTTCACTTGTTGACACGAATTTTGTCAGAAAAATCGCATTTCCGAACGAAATATGAGAGAAATTAGAGTGACCAAAAAAAAGCACTTCAATGAAAAAGTAAAAAGAAAAATATTCGTCAAAATTGTTCGAAATTTTTTTTTTTATTATTATTTAATGGAATCAAATTCTATTTACAATTGAAAACATTCCTTGCTGTCAAATGATGCACTCAAACACATTGTCGCATTTATTTCAAGAATTTGAATATTATTTATACAAATATCAATATGTTCAAAGGACATTTTACACATTTTTCGTTGTAAAATTTAATCGAAAGGAATTCTTTTCAACAGCAATTTATTAAAAAAGAATATTTTTGGATTTAAAAAGTATGATTTAATTTTGTATTTTATTTTTTGTAATTTTTGTTTTTGTTATATTCGTTTTCAATACGTTTATAAAATAGAAATAAGAAAATAAATTTTTATTAAAAAAGGTAGAAAAAAATTACAGTCCGAGAGAAGGAAAAATAAAAATAGTTTTCGAATAATTTAAATATATTGCCAAGAATATCATAAATTGATGTAAACAAACGAGAATTGTAAGATAACAATGATAAACAGTCGCTGTAATGACAGCTCATTTGTTTACTATTTCGATTTGAGAAAATTCATTCTAAATAGAAAATATTTGAAAAAGAAATTTTTATTCATTTATGTACCTTTTTATAATCATAAAAAGTAAAAAAAAATTAATTTAAAAATAATTAAAAAATAATTTTAAAATAACTCAAAAATAATTTTAAAATAATTTAAAAAGTTAATATTTAAAGGATAATTTGAAAATAATGTGTTCCATTCTTATTCTCTCCGGGGAAAAAAAAAGAAAGAGAAAGTTTTTGAAAATGAAAAATTGTTTCTTCGCTCGTGATAAAAAGTTAAAAATAGTTGATGAGAATATTTGTGAAGAGTGTGGAAAAATTTTTGTCTCATTTTTTGCAAGATAAAAATTCCTATATATACATTTATGTATATAGTATGACACTAGGTTTTCAACTCCTATATTTTGCCCTCTACTGAATGAAGCTGCTGAATTGAAAAGGAAATGAGAACAGATACAGATCAGCAAGGAAGGTTTTTGTCTCAAATATAGGATACTTAATGATACAGTCAAAAAAAATTTTCTATTCACTTTATCGAACATTATGTAAATATAAAAACACTTTATTATTCAATTTTATGCATACTGCATACATTTTTATTGAATAACAACATTTTTCTTTTTCAAATATTTCTTTTCTAAATCTTTCGTTAAAAAAATATTTTTTCCTGAATTGCAAATTCGTCGATTTACATTCAGATTTTTTTTTTTTTCGCTTTCTAAATTTAGTGAACTTTGACATTTGAAAAGTTGGTCGCAAATTTTTTTCGATTATTTATTGTAGGTGAAGAAGAAATAATATTGGAAATTTGTTTTAGTTTTTTGAAAATTTTTCCCACTACGAAGAAAAGACAACATTAACTTCGCAGTTTTGGCTGACAAATAGTGTCCTTTACTACTTATATGAAAAATAATAGAAAGTCTAATGTCTGACGAAGAAAACTGTTACTACTTAAAAAAAAAATAAATATTTACCTTTTTATAAAAGTGTTTTTTACTATTTACACTAAACATTACTAGAACGTTTAATGTCTGACTAAAGTAAAGTTGTACTACTTACGACAATAAAAAAACATTCTTTTAGAATAAAAGTGCGATTTACTAATTAAATGATAATTATATGGTATAATTTTAGTCTGACTAATATTCTCCTTTACTACTTATACTAAAAATAATAAAATCTTTAATGTCTGCCTAAATTAAATTTTTACTACTTGGCTACTTGAAAATTTTCCTCAATTTAATAATTTTCAATATATACTATTTAAATAAAATTTTTCAAAAGATTTCAATTCTTTAAAAAAAGTGTTGATAAAATTCTAAGCAAACATTAAATTATTTTCATAAATAACAAAAATTTCACAGGAATTCAATTATTTAAAACACAATTTTCATAAAATTCTTCTTGAGAATTCAATTACTTATAAAAAAAAATTAATAACGTTCTTCGTAAGAATTCAATTATTTCACAGGAATTCAATTATTGAAAACACAATTTTCATAAAATTCTTCTTGAGAATCCAATTACTTATAAAAAAAAATTAATAACGTTCTTCGTAAGAATTCAATTATTTTTATAAATAATAAAATTCCTCTCAATGATTCAATTATTTTCATAATTTATAAAATTGTTTTTAGGAATTCAATCATTTTCATAATAATAAAATTCATCGCAGAATTTCCATTATATTTTTATAAATTATAAAATTCTTTTTATGAATTCGATTATTTTCAAATCGCAGAAATTCAATTATGTTCAAAAAATTTTAAAAATGCCACGTCAAAATTTCAATTATATCTTTAAAAATAATAAAATTATTCTTCAAAATTTAATTATTATTTTCACAAATTTTCATAAAATTCTTTGGAAAATTTCAATTACTCACTTATTCAAAAATTTTTCTCAATTTCAAAAGATTTCAATTAGTTAAAAAAAGTGTTGATAAAATTCTAACTAAACACTAAATTATTTTCATAAATAATAAAAATTGCACATGAATTCAACTATTTACAAATTTTTTTTTATAAATTTCTTGACAATAATTCAATTATTTGCATGAATAATAAAATTTTTTTTACCGAGATTCAATTATTTTCATAAATAATAAAATTCAATGCTGAATTTCAATTATTTTTAAATTTTAATCGAAATCCTCGAAAAATGTAATTGAAAATTTTATTAAAATTTGTAGAAAAAATTCAATTTGTGTTTAAAAATTTGTTGATAAAATTCTTTATAAGAATACAACTTTGATAAATATTCATTTATTCAATAAATTATTACATTTTTTCTAAGTAATAGAATTTCTTTAAGAAATTTGACTAAAATGTCAGATTTTGAAAATATTTGCGAATTTCAGCAAAGAAGTTCATTATTTGTTAAATGTAAGTGAATTCTTGCAAGAAATTTTTCAAAATAATTACATTTTTCGAGGAATTTATTTGAAATTGTATTAAAAATAAATGAAATTCTATGATAAATTTTATTATTTATGTAAATTTATGTAAATTTAAATTATTTTCAAACATGAAGATATCAATCATTCCGAGTCGAAGACTCGGAGTGATGAATATCTTTATGTTTTATAATATAATAATTATATTCTTATAAATTATTGAATTTCATAAGGATTTAAATTTTGTTTTTTTTAAATTGTAATTTCTATGGCATAATAATAATAATTAAATATTTATTTAAAAAAGAATTTATTACTGTTTTTGAAAAATTTTACAATTAAAAAAATTCGTAATATTCTAATTTTACTTTTTTATTTTACTACTTAAATGGTAATTATATCATTGCAGTCTGACTAATGTTGTCTTCTACTACTTACATTAAAATTAATAGAAAGTTAATGTTTGACTAAAGTAAAATTTTGCTACTTTTGTCAAAATAAAAAAAAAAATTTGGTTAAAAGTGCTTTTCACTACGTAGAGCATTATGGAATTATAAGTCTGACTATTAGCGACTGTGACTACTTATTCTAAAAACAGTTAAACTTTTAATGTCTGACTAAAGTATGGTTTTACTACTTGCGATAAAATAAAACATTCATATTTCAGAAAAAAATGCGATTTACTCTTTAAATGCAATTTATAAGGTAATATTATAGTCTGACTAATATTGACCTTTACTACTTATACTAAAAGTTATAAAATCTTTAGTGCCTGATTAAATTAAATTTTTACTACTTGGACCAAAAAAATTTGTTGGAATAAAAGGGCCTTTAACTTTTTAGAACTGCATGAAAATAATATGACTGTCTTACTAATGGTGTCTTCTACTACTTACATTAAAATTAATAAAAAGTTAGTGTCTGATTAAAGTAAAATTTTACTACTTTTGCAAAAATAAAAAAAAAATTGATTTAATGTACTTTTTACTACTTAGAACTTTATGGAATTATAAGTCTGACTAATAGTAACTTTCACTACTTATTCTAAAATTGGTACAACTTTTAATGTCTGACTAAAGTATAGTTTTACTACTTGCGATAAAATAAAAAACCATTTGTCTGAATAAAAGTGCCTTTTACTACTTAGAACTGTATGAAATTATTAGTCTGACTAATAGCGACTTTAACTATTTATTCTAAAAACAGTTGGAATAGAATACTAATTAATTTAATAAAATGCGAAGAACTAAACATTTTTAAACAAAAAAATTAAATCCCTTTTTTTCTCAATAATATATTAAAAGATATTTTGAAAATATATTTTACTTTCTAATTTGTAAACTTGTATAATTACAATTTTGAAAATGATTGCAAATGTTAATTATTATCTGAACGAGGCCAATACGATCTAAAGGGAATAAATAATTATACCCCATTTGAATCAAATATTAATAAGAAATTGATTATTGATTTATTTATATTTAATTCCTAAAATTATTGATTGAATTTAATTATTGATTCGTTAGGGGATTATGAATTAACTATAGTTTTAGAGGAAAAAGCCAAATGCAGTGACAATTGATATTGACGCGTTTATAGTGGGCCAATATTGTGGTCCCAGTGCACGGTAGATGACATGCATAAATTGCACGGTAAACAGAAACAGTCATGTATTTAGTAACAAGATATACAATAGACAACATGATTATACTCCTGGGATTATTATATCTCGCCTACAGATAATAAAAAAGAATATCTACAAACATTTTTTTCTACTCCAATTAAAAATACAAGTAATTTATATTATCGCGCAATATCTCATTGTTTCCCGAAAAAAGAAAACTATTTTAGATTATATATGAAAAAAAAACTGCAAACAAATATTTCGTTTGTGTGGTGGAAAACATCAAAGGAAAATTATTTTACTTTTTATTCCTTTTAAACATTATTTGCTTTCCGTTCAATTTCATTTTTTTTATTAAAAAAAAAAAAAAAGAATTAAAAAATAAATTAACAGTCAATATGATTTGACATGAATGTTTCAACTCTTGAAATATGAACGACTTGGAAAATTGGTTATTTAAAAATATAAAAAAAAAATTTCTAATTTGAAAAAGATTGAAAGAATAAATTATTTTGAAATTGAAATATTCGATATTGTAATAAGAATGAAATGAAAAATATTTTCAATATGGCAAGAAATTTTTTATTTTCTATTGACCTTAATATTGTTCGTTTCTTTGAAAAAAAGTTGAAATTTTTTTTTTATTTTTATGTATATATATATAAAGCAAAAAAGATATTTTCTTTCATTTCTTTTTTTAACCTGGGAACATTTTTCATTCTGCATTCAACTGTAAATAATTTACTTCTACTCTACCTAAAAGTGCAATTTTCTGCTCTCACATACATGTACAATAAATAGGAGAGAAAATTGTAAAATGTAGTGTAGAAATTTATAAACAAATGGAAGAAAATTTAATGTTATTCTCAAAATTAAATTATTCCCATTTGTAGAGTTGATTTTTTTGAAAATTTTAGTAAAATGAAAAATTTCAAGTGTTAATATATATTATTTTGCATTTAGATGGAAATATTTTAGAAAGAGGAAAACAGATCAGTGAACAAACAGCAACCAACGGCTCGTCTGACTAAATTGCAAATTTACGACTTGGAGGGAAAATTTCAAAAATAAAACGTATGTCTGACTTAAATGTTTTATACTACTTATTAATTATATTTTTTCTGCAGATATCAAATTGAGACGAAAAAAGAATTAAAACGTTGCTTCGCAATAACATTTTTAATTCTTTTTTCATCTCAATTTGATATCTGCAGAAAAACCGTGTAACAGAAAATTTATTTTTAAGATTTAAAGAAAGTTTGACTAAAGCTATTTTTTACTACTTGTAATAAAATTTGCATGAGTTTAAAAAGTAAGTCTGACTAAAACCGACTTTTACTACTTAATTTCTAAGTACTAGTACTAGTATAAGTACTTTTCACTACTTTTGAATATTTGCAAAAACTACCAAAAAGCGTTTAACGATTTATTGTAGCAAAATAGTAAAAAAAACAACAATCAGTCTAGCTAGAAGTATCTTGCACTACTTAAATTCTAAACATATGGAATAATTACAGTCCGACTAATATTGACTTTTACTACTTGCACTAAAACTACGAGATTGTAATCCGTCTGCTAGAATTGTGTTTTACAACTGCCACTAAAATTTCAACTATTTCAAACAATTTGTCTGACTGAAACAGGGCTTTACTACTTTATCTACTACGGAATGAAAATAAAAAATAATATTTGTCTAAAATAGCCGTTTTTTTCCCACTTGTAGAAAATATTGAAAATAAATAATAAAAATAATAATAATTTAATACTAATAATAAAAAATAATAAAATAAATAAAGACTATTTCATAATTTACCATTTTTGGAAAACAAGATATAATTATCTACAAAAATAGAATTATTACCTACTAATAAAGAAAAATTTTAATGTCTGACAAAAGTTGAGTTTTACTACTTGGGTGAAAAATGCAAACATATATTTAATACTAAGTCTGACTAAAATGTTTTTTACTAACTTACTCACTCAAAATTTATTAAAAATGTCTGACTGAATGTTGGTTTTACTACTTGCAACAAAATTTTGAAGAGTTTAAAAATAAGTCTGACTAAAACGGACTTTTACTACTTGCTACAATTAAATTTATTTTCAAAATAAGTGAAAAGTATCACTGTCTGACTTTAGTTACATTTTACTACTACAAAGAAATTTTTATGAGTTTAAAAATAATTCTAACTGAAACGGACTTTTACTACTTATTACAATTAAATTTATTTTTAAAATGAGTAGAAATGATCACTGTCTGACTTTAATTACATTTTACTACTTAAAAGAAATTTTCACGAGTTTAAATAATATAAGGCTGACTAAAACGGACTTGTACTACTTAATATAATTAAATTATTTCCTCCTGCTTACTACTTTCTATCGACATAAAAATCCATAAAATAAATAAAATAATTTTAATACCACTATTAAATTTACAAAATTTTGACTTAAGTTACGTTTTACTACTGAGAACAAAAATTTGCACGAGTTTAAATAATATAAGGCTGACTAAAGCGAACTTTTACTACTTAATATAATTAAATTTATTCTTAAAAAGTTGATAAAAATCACCACTGTCTGACTAATGCTGTGCTTTACTACTCACTACTGATTTATAAGTTGATAAAAAAATAAAATTATTAAATAAAATTATTAGTTTAACAAACTAGCAATTTTTAGAATTACTATTCTAAAAATTGCTAGCGAATTAAAAACTTTAAGGCTGACGAAAATAAACTTTTACTACTTGCTACAATTAAATTTATTTTTAAAATAAATAGAAATGATCCCTGTCTGAGATAAGTTACGTTTTTCTACTTAAAACAAAAATTTGGACGACTTTAAATAATATAAGGCTGACTAAAACAGACATTTACTACTTATTGCAATTAAATTTATTCGCAAAGTTAACAAAATTCACCACTGTCTGACTAATGATTTGCTTTTCTACTTACTGCTGAGTTTAAAATTGATAAAAAAAATTAAATAATTAAATAACATTAATAGTTAAATAAAAAAAGGAATGCTATTTTTAGAATTGTTATCGAATTGTTATCGGAGACTGCGACGCAATTTTCAGCTATACGAAGACATTAACTTAAAAAACCATCAAAACAGTTCTTTTAGTAATTTTTCACAAGGAATTAAATAGTCATAAAAAAATTGGGTCAAACATTTTTATTTTTCGTAAAAAATTAAATATTTTAAAACCCATCCGTAAATTTATAGAAAAAAGGTATATTTAAAAAAAATTTACACCTCTCGAAATTTTAATATTTCCTATTTTTGAAGCTTTTTTTATTGAAGAAAATTCATTTTTTATCCAATAAAATGTTACTAAAATTGTAAATTTAAGTAATAAAAATCATTTAAATTTGTAAATTTATTTTTAAAATTTAAAGAATATATTTTTCATGAAGGATTTTAAGTTTTATGTAATAAGATAATTCACTCTTTTATTTACATTTAAAGAAAAATCAATTTTTCTCCGAATAAAATTCTTCAAAAATAGTAAATATTTAAATTATGAGAGGTGTTCTTTTTGTTTAGATAAATAAACATATTTTTTTAAAAATCACTAATGGGTTTTAAAATATTTAATTCTTTACGAATAATAAAAAATTTCTTAAATTTTTAAAATTTTTTACAATTTTTAAAAATTACTTAAATTTTTAAAATTTTTTACAATTTTTTACCCAATTTATTTTATGACCATTCAATGTCCTCTCGAAAAATTACTATAAAGCTGTTTTGGTGGTTTTTTTAAGTTAATGTCTTTGTATAAATGAAAATTGCGTCGCAGTCTCCCCTTAAAGTTTTTAATTTGATAACAATTTTTAGAATATTACTTTGTTTATTAAACTATTAATTTTATTTAATTATTTTATTTTTTTTATCAATTTTTAAAATCAGTAGTAAGTAGTGAAACATAAAATTAGTCAGACAGTGGTGATTTTTATTAGCTTTAGAAATAAATTTAATTGTCGCAAGTAGTAAAAGTCCATTTTAGTGAGCCTTAAAGTTTTTAATTCGCTAGAAATTTTTAGAATTACTTTGTTTATTTTACTATTAATTTTATTGAATTATTTTATTTTTTTAATCAATTTTTAAATCAGTAGTAAGTAGTAAAGCATAACTTAAGTCAGACAGTGGTGATTTTCATTAACTTTAGTACTTAAGTTACGTTTTACTAATTGGAACAAAAATTTGCACGAGTTTAAATAATAGAAGGCTGACTAAAACGAACATTTACTACTTACCACGATTAAATGTATTCCCAAAGTTAATAAAAATAATTACTGTCTGACTTATGATGTGTTTTACTATTCACGTCAAAATTTTCACATATTTAAAACTAGGCCGACTAAAACGGACTTTTACTACTTATTTTGTATATTTGAAAAAAGTTTCCCCAACATAATAATAGTAATAACAATAATATAAATAAATATTATTTATTCAAGTTAATATTAAAAAAAAATCTAATAGAAAAATATTTTTTTGATATTACATTATACGTATTGAGCATTAACATAAAATGACAAGTTACAGATGTTTTTTCCATTTATCAGAGAGAGAGAGAGACCCGTACGTTCGTACACATATATTATAGGGAGCTAGAATGTGGTGAGGTTGATTTTGAAGAATGACAGTCGTTTTATATACGTTTCACGTGTCGTATAGATGCTGAATCACAATGAAGTCTCAACGGAAACGGATTGCGTATTTTTTTCCAATATTTGAATCCTTGCGGCTATGAACGATCCCTCACGGACCATTTTAACACAACTTCAGAGAAAGTGCGGAAAATCCATGAAAAAAAAGAACTCTTTTCCCTTTCATCTTTTCTTTATTTATTTTTATTTTCTTTTTTTTTTGTACAAAAGTATATATAGAAATCGTGTCTAAAATACCTGAGTGAGAAACGTTTTTTTTTTCCCGCTATCAAAATAAAATGTTTTGAATAAGATAATTTATCATTTGAAAAAAAAGAAAAATATTAATTTTTCTTTTCTTTTTTTTTTACTTTTTTTCAAATGATAAATTTCATATTTGGAAAATATTAAATTGAAAAACAGTTTAAAAATCAATATTTATATGTAAAATTGGTTGTTTAATTCAAATACAAGTTACATCTAGTTTTGAAGCACTGACAAATATTAATCAACGAAGTTGATTCTAATTCTTGATATTATATAATAGAGTTTCCTGTATAATTTACTGCCGTATTGTTTACAAAATGGAAATATTGACGTAATCGAAAATGTTATTATAATCAATTTATTACATTAACTTTATTAATAAAAGTGTTTATACATTATCCAATTCTAATATTTAATTTTCAGTCATTTAATATTAAGGTTTAGATTGACTAAAATTTTCATACTTTATGCAAAAAAAAAAATATTTCAGCTATTAAAACAAAAATTGATTAACGAACTATTATTTAGATAAACTCATTAATGAATATATTGTCTCATTAAAGTGTACGCAATGTTATTATATTTCCTGCGCGCGCATAATTTTCCTAGTTAATCAATATTTTAATATTTGCTATCTAATATTTAATTTATTAAATATCTTCTTCCTTTTTTTGATTTATTTACTCACTATCATTAAAATTATAATTACAAGATAATTAAAAAAAGTTTTTCTATTTTTTGAAACTAAATACATTTAACAAATGTTATTTCTATTATTAATTTTCGGGTTACTTTATACGGTACTTGAAATTATCGTGTAAATGGTCCATTTCGAGTGTTATTCAGTGTTACAGAGGTGAAACTGGTTATTATACAAAGGACGTTACATACAGAACAGAGATTGTATATTTGGAAAATTGTACAAGATTTCATTGCACACACGTGTATGTAATAAATATATAAACACATGTATTTATAAACATAATAATGTATACAATACACACACACATGTATATTTAAATCTGTGTGTATGTATATAAACTGTATGTTGGAGTAAAATTATTCATTCCTAATGGACGAATGCAAAAAAATGTACCAGAGAAAAATGTATTCTGCATCTTGATTTCACGAGAGAAAAAGATATAAAAGAATGGTATTGATTAAGTTTGACGTCAGAGCTACGGTTTTAAAAGACCGATGATACTGAGTATTTTATATATATTTTTGTATATATATATACACAACGAAAAACATGACAAAGCACCTCGTTAACAATTTCGAAATATAAAAATATCTGGAATATTCAATTAATATTCTTATAGTTGAACTCAATAAATCTTAAAACTTTTTATGCGTTTGCACAAAAAGCTTAAATTTGATTTAAATAAAGTAAAGAGTGGTATTTTTTATATAAATTTATATTAAAATTTAGACGTGGAAATGTATATATTTATATACTTTTATTTATTTATTTAAAAAAGGAAGGTGGTTACTATTTCTAAACAATATTTTATAAATTTTATAAATTTTATAAATTTTATAAATTTACATTTAAATTTAGACGTGGAAATGTATTTATTTATTTATTATTTTTATTTAATTTATTTATTTATTTGAAAAAAGGTAGGTGGTCACTTTTTCTAAACAATATTTTATAAATTTCATAAATTTATATTTAAATTTAGACGTGAAAATGTATTTATTATTTTTATTTATTTTATTTATTTTATTTATTTATTTGAAAAAAGTTAAGTGGTTACTTTTTCTAAACAATATTTTGTAATCCTTTTTGTCTAAAAAAGGAATTTCTAATGATAAATATGTTTTCTGAAAAAGTTTTTCTAACAAGTTTTGAATTCAAAACAAAATTTTTTTTTAGTTTCTTTCAAAAACAAATCTCTAAAAATCCTCCTCCAAAATTTTTTTTCTCTTATAAATTTTAGAATTCATAAAAGTTACAAATGATTGCAGAAATTCAATTATTTTCAAAACTAATTTTTTAATAAAATTGAAATTCAATTAATTTCATAAATAATAAAGCTTATTGTAGAAATTGAATTTTTAACAAAATTATATTTTTGCAAAATGTTAATAATTCAAATTCTTCTTGAAATCAGTTAAATTTGTCAATAATGAATTTAATTAATTATTAAATATAATGGATTTATAGAAAAAGTTTTGTTAAAAACATTTTAAAGAATTGAATTTTAAAGAAGTTACAAATGATGATTGCAGAAATTAAATTATTTTCATAAAAGTAATAAAATTCTTCTTAAAAAAGTTCAATTATGTTCAAAATTTAAAAAAAAATTCTCTTTAAAATTACAATTATCTTTAAAAATAACAAAATTTTTCTCCAAAATTCGAATATTTTAACAAAATTTTTCTGATTTTAATGATTTTCAATATCTACTATTTTAATAAATTTCCCAAAAGAATTCAATTTTTAAATAAAATTGTACACAAACGTTTACAAATTATTTTCATAAATAATAAAATATTTTTATGAATTAAATTATTTTCATAAATAATAAAATATTTTTATGAATTAAATTATTTTTATAAATAATAAATTTCTTTTAGAAATTCAATTATTTTCTAACAAGTTTTGTTTAAAAAAAAAAAATTCTAAAAAGTTACGATTTCTGATATTTGTATTTCCGAAATTTGTAAAATTCTATAATTTCGATAAATATATAAATAATAGTATAACATAAATTTAATATATTGATAAAACATTTTTTTTTGGATAAAAAATTTTCTGCTTGTTAATTACAATTTTTAAGAAGATTATTTTTAAATTAAAAAATTTGCATAAATTTTATTTTTTTTATTTCAATTTTTTAACAAAATCTATAGTATTTTTTTAAAGAATAAAAAAATTTTTATGAATTAAAAACCAAGTACATAGTATAAAATTTTTTAAGGCAAACTTAAAGTCAGTTCAGTTTTTCAAATTATAGCAAAAGTAGTAAAAAATTGTTTTAGTCAGACAGGCGTTTTCAATATATATTTACACTGGCATTGCAACAAGATTTTTAGACAATTTAAAAATTTTCTTTTGAAATTACAATCGAAAAAGTTGTTGACAAAATTGAAGGTTTGGTGCCTAAGTAGTATAAGTCAATTTTAGTCAGCCATTGTAATAAATAAAAAATTAGAAACGGAAAATAAGGAAATGAAAGTGACAGAAAAATTAATAGAAAAATTAAAAAGTTGTTGATAAAATTAGTGTTTCGATGTAAGTAGTGTTAGTCAATTTTAGTCAGCCTTTAGAAAAAAATAAAAAATTAGAAACGGAAAAAAAAGGAAAAAAAGTGAAAAAAATCTATTTTATCCAACAGAAAATTATATTTAAATTTTATTTATTTATTATTATAATTTTGTTATAATATAGAGCTCGACAGTACTCGACAGTTTTATAACAATGCCTCCAGAAATCAGTGAGAATGAATTTTTATCTCTTTTCGGAATATAAAATAAATAATTATTCCAAAAAGGGAAATATGTCAACCGTAAATTAAAAAGAATATATTTTTTACTGCAAAATGAAAATATTATTTAATTTTACAAAATTCTGCTCCACTGAATATTTTTTTAAACGGAAAATGTTTTTTTTACACTTGGGAAAAATTATATATTCCAAATGGTAGAATTTAGTATTCTTTGTAAAAAAAAAATGAAAGAAAAATGTTGAGAGAATCGTCAATGTTTGCTATTAAAAACTATAAATGTTTGACTTTATGTAAAGAGAGAAAATCTCCTAACATTGTATGCCATGTTTCTATTATTCTCTTTTTTGCTTGTTTTCAATAAATATTCAAATTTCCTCAAAAATACTGAAAAATTTTTTAAATTTTTTTATTTCAAACTAGTTCAAAAATTATTGTGGATAAACAACAAAAAGTAGTTTATCTAAAAGTAGTAAAAAAAAAGTTCGTTAGATTAAAAATGTTTAAAAGTTGAGAGTAAGTAGTACAAGCTAATTTAAGTCAGACATTACTGTAGTTTAAAATATAATCTAGAATTTTTTCATTAACATTATAAGTAGTAAAGAAAAGGTTTAGTCAGGCAGATTTCTTTTAGTTAGATGTAAATAATTTTAAAGATTTTTAAAATTACCAAATAAGTGAAAAAAAGGTTATTTTCTAAAATATAAATTTAAAAAAGTGTTTTTTTTCATTATAAAAAAGCGTCTAGTTGCAAAGATTAAAAAGACAGGATAGAGAAGAAAAAAAAATTGCTATTCTACATTGTAATTGAATGGGTTTAAATAGAATTTATGGAACTTTTTGATATTTTTCTCATCGTCTCCGATATTGATCTAAGGTTAAAAAGTGGATTTTCCTCCCTAAATGCAGAATGGAGGATCTTTCATAATCGAGGGTTGGATCAACGTCAGATTTTAATCAGCTTCTCAGAGAATAAAAATTCAATTTCATCCTACAAATTTTACTTTGATACTCTTTTTTTTTCTTATTCGTTTATTTAAGTAAAATAATTTTTTTATGAATATTTCATTATTCTAATAAAGATATTTATTTATTCAAACAGATTTTATGTCTCTTAATTCAAAATTTTTGAAATTAAATTCCTTTTTGACAAGTTTTTTTTTTTATTATTTTCTAAAGTTTTAGCACAAATTTTAATTCAAAGATAAAATTTTAAAAATTAAATTCATTTTCGACAATTTTCTAAGTTTTAGCACAAATTTTAATTCAAGATAATAATGCAAAAAATTTAATTCTTTTTCAAAAAGTTTCTTTTTTATTCAATTTTCTAAGTTTTAGCACAAATTTTAATTAAAGATAATTTTAAAAATTAAATTCTTTTTCGCAAAGTTTCTTTTGCATTTAATTTTCTAAGTTTTAGCACAAATTTTAATTCTAGATAATTTTAAAAATTAAATTCTTTTTCGACAATTTTCTAAGTTTTAGCACAAATTTCAATTCAAAATAATTTTAAAAATTAAATTCTTTTTTGCCAATTTTCTTTTCTATTCAATTTTCTAAGTTTTAGCACAAAATTTTAATTTTAGACAATTTAGTTACAAATTTAAAAATTAAGTAAGTAGTAAGAAAATGTCATAGTCAGACAGCGTAGTTTCAATGACTAAAATTTTCGTACGAGTAGTAATGGGACTTTTTAGTCAGACAATGAGTTTAAGAATAAAAATCTGGGTCGCGCAGTAGTACAAGTCAATTTTAGTCAGACACTGATTTACTTATCAGTTAAAACGCACGTTCGATTCCCGACAACTGAGAAATTTTTTTTGGCTTTCAAAAAAAATTCGGATTTATTTTTCTCATTATACTTTTGGTACTAATGAATTTAGTGAAAAATTTTTTCAAAAAAAAAAAACTAAAATTCCGAGAAGAAAATTGAAAGTTACCTGTGTATACGTCATCCAACAGCAAGGCTCGACCTGGTTGGAATCAAGGCCCCAAAAATCCAGTTCCTCTTCAAATAATGGTCCACAGACATCGGTGGGATAATGCAATTTGCCCGTTCTATAATAATTGAGAACTTGTGCGAACACTCCCGGATGTCTGTCGAAAAAATACTCGTTGAGGATGGGGTCATAGTTGGCCAAGGCTTCGGTCAATCTCGACAGCCTCGTTGCCGGGATTTTCTTTAACGTCGCCTTGTAGGTCTCGTGCCTTATGCCGCCCACATTCAGAACCACGCGGTTCTCCGCGTCCATGTTGATCAGGTTCATTTTGACCTAGGCGCTGCTACCGTTGGTCCCAATGCGAAAATAACCACCTGACCTGCGTCAAATTTAGGCCAAAAATTTTATAAACAAAAAAATTATTCCCAAAAGAAAGTGCTAAATTGAAAACAATAATAAATATAATCAAATAATATAATTAAATAATAATCTAAATTTGTAATAATTAAATTTTTAACGTCCGAGTAGTATTTATGTTCTTTACTAGTAAATTTTTTTTTAATACACAGTTTTTTTAAGGATACGAATCTTCGATTCGTTTTTTGTCTCAATTTAAAGGGAAAAGTTTGTTAGGAAAACTGATTTCTAAAAATCGAAAAAAATTATTGCTATACATTTTTTTTAAAGTTTCTTTCAAAAGCATATCTCTAAAAAAGTAAAAATCCTTCTCCAAAATTTGTTTCCTCTTATAAATTTTAGAATTTATAATTCAACGAATCAAAGATTCGTTATTTGTCTCAATTTGATATCCTTAGAAAAACTAATTTTTAAAAATTCAAAAAAATTATTGCTACACTTTGAATTTGAATAAATTTTGATTGAATAAATTTTTGAATAAATAAATAAATAAATAAATCCTCCTCCAAAATTTTTTTTTATCTTATAAATTTTAGAATTCATAAGACAATTCTAAATCTTTGGGGTTTTTTTTGCTATATGAAATCACCACGAATTCTAATATGAAACCTTCTAATTTTTCTATTTTTGACAGTATTTTCTTTTTATAACTTCATTCTTGAAAAACTATAATAGAATTATTATTTAGAAATTAATTAATGAATAATTTTACTTAAATATTTCAATAATAATTGACTTTTAAAAGAATTGAGTTTACAATTTTCTTAAATAGATGAAAGGCTTTAATTTGAAACTTTATAAAATTTCAATTTTTTAATGAATTTAATTAGAAATTGATTAGAAATTTTAAAAAAACTAAGATTTTTGCAAAATGTTACCTAATAATTCAAATTTTTCTTGAAATTCGTTAAGTTTGTCAATATATAGGTATTTAATTAATGCTTAAAAATAATGGATTCATAGAAAAATTTTAGTTAAAAACATTTTAAAGAATTGAATTTTGTAAAAGTTATAAATTATTGCAGAAATTCAATTATTTCCAAATGTAATAAAATTCTTATCAGAAATTCAAATATGATCAAAATCTAAAAAAAAATTCTTATCAAAATCACAAATATCTTTATAAATAGCAAAATTCTTCTCTAAAATCCAATTATTTAAAAAAAATTTCCTGATTTCAATGAGATTTTCAATATCTACTATTTTAATAAATTTCCAAAAAGAAGTCAATTTTTCAATAAAATTTTCAATAAATTTTTTTTTATGAATTCAATTATTTTCATAAATAATAAAGCTCATCGCAGAATTTTAATTATTTTTAGAACAATTTTAATCGAATTCCTCGAAATATGTAATTATTCTTAAAAATTTTATTTGATATTTGTTTATAAAATTCTTTATAAGAATTAAATTAAAAAAAATATTTAATTATTCAATAAAATATTTACTTTTGTTTCAAATTAAAATAATTGAAAATTTTAATTTTCTATACTTTTAACTAGTAATTTTGAAGAATTAATTTCTTTGAAAATGTTTAATTTAATTTTTTTCTAAATATATTGAAGTTACATGGAAATTTTTCCTATATTTTCATAAGTAAATTTTTGTTCAAGAGAATTTTTTCAAATTTTTGGGATTTTTTCTACGCTATTTTATAAGAATGTTTATAAATTCATAGGAAGTTTTCGATAATATTTTAGATTATTTAAATTATTTTCAAAAATTTTCCTGATTTCAATGATTTTCAATATCTGCTATTTTAATAAATATCTTAAAAGAATTCAATTTTTTTAATAAATTCAAATTAGTATTCAAATATTTACAAATAATTTTCATAAATAATAAAAATTTAACAGAAATTCAATTATTAACAAATTTTTTATAAATTTCTTCTCAATAATTCAATTAATTTCGTAAATAATAAAATTTTAATAGGGATTTAATGATTTTTGTAAATAATAAAATTCTTTTCAGGAAGTCATTTATTTTCTTGAATAATAAAACTCATTGCAGAATTTCAACCATTTTTTGAACAATTTTAATCGAATTCCTCGAAAAATATAATTATTCTTAAAAATTTGGATAAAATTCGTCAAAAAAATTCAATTGTTTAAAAATTTGTTGATAAAATTCTACATAAGAATTAAATTTTTAAAAAACCATTCAATTATTCAATAAATTATTTACTTTTTTATTTAGATAATTGAATAATTTTGAAAAGGTTTCAAATTAAAATATTTGAAAATTTAAAATTTTCTTTACTTTTATTTTGAAGAATTAATTTTTTTAAACAATAATTTTAAAGTTACATGGAAGTTACATGGCAATTTTTTCAAACTTTTGGGATTTTTTCTACAATATTTCATGAGAATGTTTCTAAATTCATAGGAAGTTTTCGATAATTTTTAAAAAAAGTTCTTTTATTTATAATAGTAAATTTTTCTAAATAATTAGTGAAATTTGCTTCCTAAATTTTTTTGCGAATATTTCCAAAATTTTTCTTACAGTGTATTTTATTGAAGAATTTTTGAATAATTGAAATTTCGTAAAATCGAAAGGACCCCGCACTAAACACACTGAAAATGGCTTTCGGTTATTTATTTCTTGACCTTCGCTTAATTATTTTTTTAAACAGAAAACCTTTAACTAAAAATTTTGAAAATATTAAGAATTTTAACCGAAAGCCATTTTTAGTGTATTTAGTGCGGTGTCCTTTAAACAAATTTATTTGAAAATTCTCAAAGCAATTTTTCAAAAATTATTAAAAATAATTGAAATAGAGAAAAATTTTAGTTAAAAATTCTAGAATATAATAATTGAATTGAAATCATAAAAATAATTTTAAAAGTTACAGTACTAATATTCTTAGTATAAAATAATGATAATATTTTTATAACTTGTTTAATTTCAAAAAGATTTGAATTTGACATTTTTAAAAATCTTAATTCCTGTTGGAAAAATAATAATAAAATATTTATTTAAAAAAGAAGTTATTCATGTTTTTGAATAATTTTACAATTAAAGAAATTCGTGAATAAATGTAACAGAACATTTCTTTGAGTTTAATTTTTTTCTTTATTTTCTAAAAATTTGCAAATTTGCAAATTTCATTTTCAATTACAGTTTCACAAAAATAGAATTTATGAATATTTTCTTTCGTTTTTTTTAAAAACCTTTGAATTTTATAAAATCAATAAAATTCTAATTAAGAAATAGAAATGATGCAAATTATTTTCTTATGAAAATTGAGAATTTTCTACAAAAATATTAAGAAATGGGAATATGTTTTTTTTTCTTTCAAAAGAAAAAAATGAGTTTGTAGATTATTATAGTTAATTAATAATTCCGTCAAAGTAATAATTAATCGAAAATTGTCGAGAGAAGTGAGTGCAAATTTATATAAATTGATCGCGTATATATCTATTACTTCCAACTTCGTCATCAGTTAGGGAATCAATTGGCATCTCTGAAACGGTGGCTAGAACTCGTGATACGTCAACTACTTCATATTATCGTGTTTACTCACACCACACTAATCCCATTTTCGTAATAGTTCATCTTCATTGATAATGGCAATAGACCACTTCATTCTTGCAAAATTTATGAGACGACGAGGCGGATTTCAATACAGTTGTTTGGACGTGAGAAAATTTTGTTTACAGAATGGAAATTATATGATATTTTAGTTACAATATTTTATAGTTATAGGAAGTTATGTTTATTATAGATATTTTATGGTACATTTTAACGCTTTGTACGTTATTTTATACTTGTTTGTAATTTGTATATTTACGAATATACGTATATATTTGCATTTTATAATAAAATTTAAATACCAACTGTAAGCGTGAACAATAACTTTTCTTAATAATAAAATGTGAACAATGAATTTTGACCAATATAGAAATAGAATGTAAACAATATGAGGATTGCTTTGACCCAAGTTTCATTTTGTAACAAATATAGAGTGTGTGAGTTTCATATTCCTCTTGTGAAAATGCATTCTGCTTTAATGGGATTTAAAGCCTTATTGTGGTGAATGTTTTAGTCAATAAATTAGTTTTCGGTGTGTTTAAAATCTTTATTTAAATTTTCACGATAATTTGGATTTTACTGTGGAAAAAGATTCTTCAATTCATTAAAATTTGGCGAAAATATTAATTTACCTAATTTTACAAAAAGCTTATAATATATATATATATAATTAAATATTAATACTAATAGTAGAAAACGTACTAGAAGAGACAAATTTTTTTTGTAAATTATGCTTTGATTTTTTCATGCATCTTAAATCTATAATTTTTTTTTTTCGATTTTATGAATTAAAAGCCAAGAAGCATAGGAAAAATGTTAGGCATAAAAGCAGTTAAAATTTTAAAAAAATTTTAGTCATGTTAATTTAAAATAAGTAGTAAAGAATAATTTTAGTCAGACTGACGGTTTTAATATATTCACCCTAGTTATTACACTAAGATTTCTATACTATAATTTTTTTCTTAGTTTCAATCGAAAAAAATTCTTGACAAAATTGGAGTTTGGATATAAGTAGTGTAAGTAAATTTTAGTCAGACATCAGAAAAAATAAAAAACAAGCGAAGAAAAGCAAACGAAAAAAGGTGATAGACAAATTAATAGTAAAAATGGACTTTTTCCTGTAAGTAGTATAAGTCAATTTTAGTCGGACATTAAGTTTAAAATTTTTTGCATTAAGACTACAAGTAGTAAAGGAAAGTTCTAGTTAGACAGATTGTTAAAAAAATTTGTCCTTAATAATGTTGTTTAAGTAGTAAAACAAAATAATAGTCAGAAATTTTTCACAGATTCTAGAATTAAGTAGAAAAAAGAATTTCAGTCAGACAGTGTCTGAAAAATTCAGGCAAAGATTTTCAAAATTGCATGATTTGAAAACTTTAAGATTAAAAGGGAATTTTTAGTCAGGTGTCAACAATAAAAATCTGGGTCACAGTAGTACAAGTCAATTTTAGTCAGACATTAATTTACTTATTCGTTTTTGCAATTATCGTATAAGTAGTAAAAAGTACTTTTAGTCGGACAGATTGCTTTAATAGAAAAAATAGCAAAATGTAAATAGGATTTTTAGTAGTAAAAATAAAAAGAATCAAATTTGGTACTTGAATTATTTAAATAAGTAGCTAAGACATTTTTTGGTCAGACGGAATGAAAATTTTTGGAAACACTCTCCAAGTAGTAAGGGTCAATTTTAGTCAGACGTAAATTCAGTCATTTTTTAAAATTTCAGTATAAATAGTAAATAAATTCAGTCATTTTTTTTAAATTAAAGTATAAGTAGTAAAAAAATTGTTCCAGTCAGACAAATTTTTTTAGTCAGACAAAGAGTTTAATCAAAAAAATGTAGCTCACAGACTCACAGTAGTGAAGGTCAATTTTAGTCAGAATTAAATTCTGTCATTTTTTAAAATTTTAGTATAAATAGTAAATACATTCAGTCATTTTTTTAACTTAAAGTATAAGTAGTAAAAAATTGTTCCAGTCAGACAGATTTTTTTAAAGAAATAAAAATTTGCTGTCAGGCAATTAGCTTCAATGATTAAAATTGTCGTACAAGTAGTGATAGGGATTTTTAGTCAGACAAAGAGTTTACCAAAAAAAATTTAGGTCACAGTGGTGAAGGTCAATTTTAGTCAGACGTAAATTCTGTCATTTTTTAAAATTTCAGTATTAAATAGTAATAAATACAGTCCTTTTTTTTTAAAATTAAAGTATTAGTAGTAAGAGCTTAATTCAGCTGTTTATAAATTTAGCTACAAATATGTCAATTTCTAATAAGTAGTAGAAAATAGTTTTAGTTAGACAGATGATTTGAATTGTCTGACATCAAATTACTTATGATTTATGAATATTAAAAAATGGTTTGAAAATGGTACAAAATTGTTTCAGTCAGACACGAAGCTTTTAAGACTAGAATTTTGATGCAAGTAGTAAAAACTAAATCCAGTCAGACAGTTTGTTGAAAACTTTAAGTTTGACTTTAAGTAGTATAAGTCAATGTAAGTCAGACAATGATTTAATTTTTAATGATTGTATTTATCGTGCATGTTATAAACAGAATTTTCAGTCAGAAATTAGCTAAATAATTGAAAGATAGATTGTAAGTAGTATGAGTCAATAATAGTCATACGCTTATTTAAGTGTTGATTTTTGCAAAATTATCAAACAAGTAGTAAAAATAATTTTCAGCCAGACAGACAAATAATTGAAATGTGAATTTAAGTAGTATAAGTCAATTGTAGTCAGTCAAAATGTTGGAAAATTCAAAGTCTGTTTGTAAGTAGTAAAAGTCAATTTAAGTCGATTTATTCAGTAATTAATTTTCTCAATTATCTTGTAAGTAGTAAAAGTGATTTTCATTCAGACAGACAAATAATTGATGTACAAACGTAAGTAGTATAATTCAGTTGTAGTCAGACAAATTCTTCAAAACTCAAAGTTTGTTTGTAAGTAGTAAAATGTCAAGTATTTAAAATTTTAGTTTTAAATACATTTTAAAACATTTTTTAAATATTTTTTTTTAAATACAAATTTTAGTCAAGTAGTTAAAAGTTGCAAGTAGCAAAAACGATTTTTGTCAGACATATTGTTGAAATAATTGTACTTTTTTCTAAGTAGTAAAATATAGTTTTCGTCAGACATAAATTTAGTTACAAGTCTTTAACATTACAGTATAACATTACAGTTTAACATAATAGTTAACATTACAGTTTAACATAATACTTGACATTACAGTTAGTAAAAAATTCTTTACTCAGACAGATTTCTTGAAAAAAAATATTTGTTGTCAAGTAGTAAAATATAGTTTTAGTCAGACGTAGAGTTTAAATTGTCGAAATTTGTCTACAAGTAGTAAAAGATAGTTTTAGTGAAACAAACATTAGATTTTTAAAAATCTTGCTTCAAGTAGAAAAAAGTGATTTTAGTCAGACAGTAACTTGTAAATTCTTCCTATTTACAATTTTACATAAAAGTAGTAAACGTCTATTCCTGTCACTGTCAGACCAAATTCCTTCTTAATTGCTGTCAAACTGTTCAAAACTCTTAGTCACCTTAGTCATATATTTCCAATTCTAAAATAACAATCTCCCAATTATTTTTTTTTTAAATTTTCATTGCTCTTTATTTTTATTTCATGAGTAGTAGAATTTTTTTCTCATTCTACTTTTTCACTATGACACTTATTTACTATTTTATATTGATGGATATTTACAAGAGACATATTTATCGAGTCAATTTGTTCGACACAATAATATACGAAAAAAGGGTCTGAGATTTTTCTTAAAGTTTTTTTTTTTTTTTTTTCTCGTTCACCGCAACGAATGAGAGTGGAGAAAACCAGAAGGGAGAATCAGCCCCCCATGAATAATTAATGATGCAATATTTGCATCCCTCATTCGCACGTTGGTAGAATATCGGATTTTAAGAATCGACATCAAGGGTTTTGGGATTTAAGAAAACCACCTGACGCCCATGTTCCTTTGCCGAGACGAATGATAAATCAATCTTTGAAATTGGATTTTTGTCATTCTAATGAAAATCAATTGAATTTGAATAAAATGTCATCTGACTCATGTGGATTCTTGATAATTCAACGTTTGCACGAATTTCCAAAAGATTTTCCTCCCAGTAATCACAAAAGTAAATTCTCTTCTTTAGATGAGAAAAAAAAAACCCCTGGGAAATTTCCGAGTTTTCTTTCAGATTTTTCGTTTTTTTTTCTTTTTGAAATGAAAATATCCTTCGTTCAGTCGATAAATTTTTAGGAAGATTTAATCATAAAGTAAGATGAAAATTGATGATTTTTTTTATAAAATTTTTTTCTTTTTGTATGAAAATTATAATTTTTATCTTAGAGATACTTTTTCAGAGAAAAAAAAGCAGGAAAAACGATTAAATAGAATAGTTATTGTTGAAAAAGATAAAAAGTAATAAAAAAAAGAAAAAAAGAAAAAATAATAAAAAGAAACTAAGTTTAATTTTTTTTAATAAAAAAAAAAATTTCCAATTCATTAACGATTAGAGGGTAATTTACAAACAGAAATCGTTGAGAAGGATTTGCAATTGAAAACTATTTTTACGATTTGTTAAAAATAAATGTAATGACTCGGGGGAAGGAAGAAGGAAAAAAAAAAGCTTTCACCTCATTTTAACCTCGTCAGAACGATCGAAACCCAGTCTACTACTCGACCCGCGTGACGTCACACGTCGTGCAGGCGACTAAGCCACAAGAATCGATAGGCTGCGTGCACGCACGCAAGGTCTACCAATAAACCATATGCTATCTTGATTTTTGTCCAGACAACAGCATCACTTCATTCGAATTGATTCCCGGAAATCCCATATGTACAATATAAAGATAATCGAAATAATAATAAGGAAACGAAAAAAAAAGAAAATAATGATCATATGACACGATAAGAAAATAAATAATTTCAAACACTTTAATTATTTCTATTCTAAATAAAAGAGTATGAAAACAGTATATTAAAAAGGTAGATGAAAAATATTTTTTTTTTAAATATATATTAAAAAAATATTAAAAGTTATCAAAAATATAAAATAAAAATATACAAAAATAATAATAAATATATAAAAAATTTACAGAAAATATTAAAAAATATACAAAAATGACAATAAATGTATAAAAAATTTACAGAAAATATAAAAAATATAAACAATATGTACAGGCCTCAGATCCACTTCGATTAAAAATAGAAAAAAATTCAAAAAAAGTCGTTTACTTTATTTAGTGTTGTTAAAAAAATTTTATTTTGTATTTCCCTAATTCTTCACTAATAAAATTTTCAAGAATTTTAATTATAAATGATTTCTGAAAAATTCTAAGAAAGTAAATTTTAAAAAATTTTAATTTATTTTTCTCAAAGGTAATTGAATCTTAAAAATCTATGATAAAACAATTCTAAAAATTAGTTTTTTTTTATAAATATTGTAAGTTTTTGAAAATAATTGAAGAATTTTTGTATAACTTAAAAAAAAAATAATTTTTTTAACAATTTTAATTAAAAATTTTGAATATAATTATTTTCTCCAAGATGTTAAAAATAATTCCAAAAAAATGTTTATGTTATTATTTTGTGCATGTACTTCAATTTTCGGAAATATGCGGAAAATATTGAATATCAAAAATAATGAAAATAATTGGATTTTATAAAATTATAACGAAATAATTCGGGGAATTACTTAATTTTTCAAAACTATTTTAATATTATTTTTAGAATCTTAATTTTCACTAATTTTCATTTTTATTGAATTTACACTTGAAGATTATTCATTAAAATTTTTGAGAATTTAATTATTTCAAAAATTTTCATAAATTTTCATTCTTTAAAAGTTAATTTTCAAAAATTGTCATAAAATACTTGAAAAAATTATTTGTTTTCAAATTAATTTTTAGAAAATTTCAATTATTTAAAATACTTAATTGTATAGTTCGAAAATTTAATTAGAAAAATTATTCAAAAATAAATTTTTAAAGATTTATCTATAGGTATGGTTTTTATAATTATAAAAATCGAAATAAGTTGCATTTTATACTAAAAATAAAGTATTTTGTCGCAAAATTTTAAAGAAAAGTCGAAAAAGTCGCTATTTTTTAATGTAAGTTGATAAAAGTCGTATTATTTGAAAATAATCGAAAAAAAGACGAAAAAGTCATAATATCCGAGGCCATAGAGAAAATATAAAAAATATAGGTATAGAAAGTATAAAAAATATGTACAAAGAAAATAAAATATAGAAAGTAAATAAAGTATATAAAATATATAAAATATATAAAATATATAAAATATATAAAATATATAAAATATATAAAATCTATAAAATATATAAAATATATAAAATGTATAAAATATATAAAATACATAAAATATATAAAAAATATATAAAAAAATAAATAGAAAAAAAGAAAATAAAGTATTTGTTCAACTACTTTAAAATTAAAATATCGTTACGATAAGAGTCTTATCGTGAGTTAATTAATAGTTTAAAAGCAGGAAGAAAAACAAAAATTTTTTAGGAAATTAGAATAAAGAAAAAAGTAATTTCAAAAGTTTTAGTTTAATCGTCACGTGAAGGAATATAGACCCCATTCTTGCACCTTATAACGTATTTCTCGTCCCCCTACCCAACAAACCGACCAAATGGTCGATTATACTCTTCATCGGGTCACTAACACCAGAACAAGTAAATATTAAAAATCAAATTTATTCACGTCTACAAGAAATTCTAATAGAGATATTTTAAATTTTATTACATAAAGAAATCATTTTATTATTTTCTTATTTATTTTTTACTTTCTTATTTTAATATTTATTTATTTATTTTATTTTTTTATTTTCAATATTATTAATAATATTAATAAACAATATTAATAATATTAATGAATAATATTAATAATACAAATAAATAAAGTAATAAATGATACAACTGTTATTATGAATTAAAAAAAGTGTATAATATTAAAATATAAATCGATAAGTAACGAAAGAAAATATAACCCACAGTTTAAAAGTGGTAAAGAGGGCATTATATTATAATAAAGAAAAAAAGCCATAACGAAACAGAAAAAAAAAGTTTGGTACAATAAACATGCTAGTCTAATGAACTAAAGTGTAATAAACTAATATACCCGGGAGTAAAAAATAAAACTATAGTTTAGAAAAGTAATGAAACGTAAGAAAGGGAACCAGTTGAAGAAGAAAAAAGCAACCTCAACCGAAACGGTAGATGGGAAATTTGTGAATATTTATAAAAGCGGAGAAAGTAAGAAAAAAAAGTAACAAACGGAAATAATAAACAAAAGAAGAAATAAAAAAAGAAGTAACAAATAAAAAAAAGAAATAATAAAGAAAGAAAGAAGAATAAAAAAGATGGAATAATAAACAAAAGAAGAAATAACAACTAAATGAAGAAGAAATAAGAAAATAAGTTAATAAAAAAGAAATAATAAATCAAAAAAGAAATAAGAAAAGAAGAAACAAATAAAAAAAGAAAAAATAAATCAAAAAAGAAATAATAAACAAAGAAATGAAATAATAAATAAAGAAGAAATAAGAAAAGAAGCAGCAAATAAAAAAAGAAAACAGAAATGGAAAAAGAAATAAGAAAAGAAGCAACAAATAAAAAAAGAAAACAGAAATGAAAAAAGAAATAAGAAAAGAAGGAACAAATAAAAAATAAATAATAAATAAAGAAGTAATAATGAACAAAAGAAGAAATAATAACTAAATAAAAAAGAACTAAGAAAAGAAGCAACAGATAAAAAAAGAAATAATAATAAAAAACAAAATAATAATTAAAAAAGAAATAATAAGTAAAAAAATAAAAAAAGAAGTAACAAATATAAAAAAAATAATAAATGAAAAAATAAATAATAAGCAAAAAAATTGAAATAATAAATAAAAAGAGAAATAATAAATAAAAAAAAATAAAAAAAATACTAAAGAAAGAACAAATAAAAAAGAAATAACAAATAAACTAAGAAATATTAATTAAAAAAAGAAAACAACTATACATATACAACTATACTAATACATAAAAAAAAAATCTTTACTCTTTACTTATTATAATTTAAAACGAAAAAAAACAAAACAATGAAGCAAGCAAGAAACAAGAATATAAACATAAAACATTTATTGATTGCACGTGAAATAATATACACATTATTTAACTCTAACTTTTCGGTGATGAAATTAAACATTTATATTAGGCTATTATAGTAATTACGATACGCAAATAGCTCCTATTTATCAAATGTGTTATTAGGTGTGAAAGTGTCAATTTAGAGAAACGAATTGTATTGACAAATTGTTATTGTTAATTGTTCCTTTTCGGATTTTATTCAAGCTAATAAATTCTGCTCTCTGTTTAAACTAATTCCATTACAAGTGTATCATTGATTTTTTCAAAAAATAATGTTTATGTTATCGATTAAATTTAATTAAAAAAAATATATTATTGATTCATTTAAAAAAAAAATTTTTAGTTTTGAAAAGGATTTAGCTAAAAAAAAAAATTTGAAATTATTATAAGAAGAGAAAATTAAATTACAGAACGGAGTTTCCAGATCGCAGACTATACGTGGCTTACATTGTAGGATGCAGAGCTTAAATTATGAACTACAGAGCTTAAAATTTGAAATGTGGAACTGGATTTTCACAAGAAGGAATTTAATTTAAAAATTTAACAACCAAGTGTAAAAGTCATATACATATATATAAAATATATATATATAACAATGAAAGTGTCTAGAATTAAAAGACTTTATTTTTATGTATTAAAAAAAATTTCCTATAGACAAATAAATTTTTTTACTGATTGAAAATTTTTTTCTACAAACAAAGAAATTTTTTTAATAATTGAAAACATGTTTTTTAGACAAAGAAATTTTTTTATTGGAAAAATTTTTCATAAAAGAAATTTTTTTTATAGATTGAACAAAATTTTTTACAAATAAAAAAGAGAAACATCTTTTTGTGGGTAAAAATAATTTGTTGCTAGTAATAAAAAAATTGTTTACAATTAAAAAATGTTTTTTACAGTCAGAAAAATTGTTTACAGATGAAAAGTAATTTTTTTTAACAAGCAAAATGTATTTATTATTTTTTTATTTATTAAAAAAATTTTTTTTTAACTGTCAAAAAATTTTTTTTTGAAAACAATTTTCTAAAAAAAATTTTTTTTTTTGTAAAAAACAATTTTTTACTTGTTAACATTTTGTTGTGTATAAATAATATTTTAATGTGTAGAAAATTTCTTGTTACTTCTGATAAATTACAGTTTAATTGCATAAAAGTATTTTTAATTTAATTAAATTTATAATTAGGAAATTTTGTTTATGTGAAAACCATTTTTCTTACTAATTAAGATTTAAATTCGAGGAAAAATGTTTAATAATTCGAATTCGTGCATGACTTTTTGCTTTTGAAATAGTAAAATTGACTGATAAATTCGTAGAAATTAGTATTTCTTACTAAAATTTACTAATTTAAAAGCAAAAAGTCAGTAATTAATTCAAATTTGTAAAAATTTTTACTAATTCAAATTTAATGAGTAAAAAACTTTTTTTTATTTCAAAAAAATTTATGTAGATTTAAAAAAAAAAATTTTTATGTGTAAACAATTATTTGTTCCTTGTCACAAATTTTTTTTTACTTGTAAAAATCTATTTTTTACTTGTAAAAAAATTGTTATGTATAAAAATATTTTTTATACGTAAAAAAAATTTTCACCTGGAAAACAATTCTTTAACCATACAAATTTTTTACACTTCAAAAATTAAAAATTATTTTATGATATATCGAATAAATATTTACAATTTCCTGAATTTTTACGATTGCTATTAAAAAAAAATGATGTATTTTAATTAAAAATTTTTGTTTTTTATCTTTTTACCAAAAAAGGGATGAATAATTCAAATTTGAATAGTGAACAGTTGGAAAAAAAAGAAATTCACAGGAATATGAAACAGCAGGATAAATTATCTTGAGCAGTTAGGTCAACCAACTTGAAATGAATCCAGATTCTCGAATGAAAAAAAGACAAGGAACTGAACTGGTGAAAATGGTAATTTAAAAGTGCTTTTAAAAGGAAGCCCTTCATTTGTATTACACAATCTGTTACAATTCACAGATCTATTTATTTCACTCGAAAATAAAAACTAATTTGAAAATACTTTTTTTAATTAAATGGAAAAATGAGACTTTTACATTTTATTATCAAAATTTTCGTTTATTTTTTTATTAACATTTTTTTGCATTTTTTACGTAAATATATTTTCAGAAAAAAACTTTTTGTAGTATTTTTACATCATATTAATTTATTTATTAAACACCAATCAAATTGTTAATCAAATATTAATTGAATTATTAATTAAATATTAAATCTTAATTAAATTGTTAATTAAATATTAAGTAAATATTAAATAAATATTAATAAAAATTATTTTTTATTTAATTATTATTTAATGGATATACACGAGCTAAAAAGACATTTATAGAGTTGTAAAATAAAAATGGAACTACTTCAACTAATTAAATATTAATGTAATTAGTTTAATTTTTTTTAAATTTTTATTTTATTTTCATTTTATTTTTCCTTTATTTTCAACAAAATAATAATGAAATCGGTGAAAAGAATGTAAATAAAAATAATTATTAAAGGCTTATTTTGTTTGTAAAATTATTCAAGAGTGGAAATAAACAAATCGAATGAATTCTTCCATTAATGAAACAGTCGAGTGAAATTTCACAGTAGGTCAATTTTTTTAAGCAAAAATCTATTTTTACTTTTATCATCATCTTTTTTTCAGCATTGGAAAAAAAATCTCCCGTTGCTATTAAAATTATTCCCGAAATAATTTCTATTGTATAAATAAAGAATTTCCATTGTAAAATAACGAAAAGTTATTTATATTCCAAAGAAAGTAAATAGGAAATAATTCATAATTCTTGAATGATAATTATTTCTTAAATAAGGAAACAAATTATGAAATATAAAAAATGTAAGAATATTAATAATTCTCTAAATTTTAATTAGTAAAGACTAATTCTAATTTTACTATTAAATTAGTGGAAATTATCAGTTATTTGTAAATTTTACTAATTCAGAAGCAAAAAGTCAGTTATTTATTAAAATTAATAAATTTTTTTTACTGATTCTTTAGAAAGTGTAAAAATTAAATCACTTAATTATTGTTCATAGAAAGTTTAAATAAAATTTTTTTTTTCTTATTTCCTTTAAGTTTCCCCACATTGTCAAAAATCATTTTTCATTCTGCTTTTTTTTATTAATGATTCTTCTATGTATTGAATTTTTTCTCATTTCATTTTTCTAAATTTTTTCCCTTCTTGAAAAGAAATTCTTTTCGGTTTTTTTTTATTATCCTATTCTAACATTCCATGTAGTGAATTTTCACATTCTCGATAGAAAATATTTTCCATTCTCTTTTGATAAAATTTTCTCATTCTGTATGTAATATTTCGAAATTGCTTCAAATTATTGAATTCTTTTTACTTTGGATTATTTCGTTTTTTGTCATTTTTTTACGCGCGAGGAGTAATTTTTTACATTTGTGGTAATTTCGTTGGATTTTAAATTTGAATTCCGATTATAAATCGTTAATGTATTTAATGTCATTCTTTGAAATGAAATATTTCGAAAATGCCTGAAATTATTAAATATTGATAATTTGGGATTATTTTTTTTGCGTGAGGGAAAATTTTCTACACTTTTGATTTTGTTAATTTGAAATTTTGTTCGATTGTAAAAAAGGTTGATAAAACCATTTCTTTTTTTTTTTTGAATAAATATTCGTAAAGATATTTAATATTCGTAGGGTATTTTAATAAAATAAAAGTAGGTTATCGAAAGTTTTAGAGAGTAAAAATTTTGGAGGTAAAAAATCTAAATCTAATGGTAGAAAAAATGAAAAAATTCTTAAAATAAAGATAGTGAATTATAAAAACGTATAAATTATAACTTAATTCGAAACACACTAACGAAAAAACTTTTTTTTTTCTCTAATTTTATGTCACATCACACCCACCCTTACTTCTTCTCTCATCTCTCAGGAATAATTTCTTTTTTGTTTTTCACATTTCAATAATGGCCAAGTTGTTCTTCCATTCTGTTGAATTTGATGGAAAAAATATTTCGGCTCTCCTCTATTTTTTTATTTATATAAATATTTTTCTTTTTTTTTTATGAACACTAACTGTGACGGGGTTACCCTCTTTAGTAATAAAAAAAAAGAAGAAAAAAAAAGAAGGTCCCGCCTCACGAGTCACTCACTGGGAAAGATTTTTTTCGCGAAGGTCTCATAGCCGGCACAAGATCGAAACTTGAGAGAATAAAAAGAGAACGAAAGAAACATGAAGGACCTCGGTCGAGCGCAAACTGAACTGACCCCAACTGGAAGTGACGGTTTGGATTGTAGATGGTGGAGGAAAGAGGGCGAGAAAGTTGAGGCGCAAGCGTCAATATCAAGAAAGTCGGTTCTCTCACTGCATGTTCTCTTCTTTTGAGAATAGGATCAACATTATTTTTTTATCTTTTTTCTTTCTTGTACCTTTTTTTTCTAATTTTCGATCTTTTCTCAATTTTCTCCCAGAAACAAAAATTTGTATTTTTCATCGAGGTGGAATTTTTTTTTCTTTTTTTTTTATAAAAGTAACTGCGAGTTTCTTGCGATGCTTTGTAAGAGACCGTGGCTTATATAGCGAAGGCGGAAGGTGATGGATAGAGTTTTCAGGTCGAGATCGACCGTCGAATATTGGATGAGCTGGAGTTTGCTCTCTGCAATGCTAAATGTACTTTGACGAGTTTGCTGGAGGATTAGAAGTCATTATCGGCAGCAGAAGGGTTTATTATCATGGAGTATTTGTCATTAAGTTGAGCGAAAAATGAGAGGAAAGATACACAGGAAAAGTGAGAAATGCTTTTAATTGCTAATTTCTCAAAGTCAACTTTTCATCTCACTTGTGAGGCGAATCAATTTTTCTTCTATTTCACACAATTTTTTATTTTCTTTGTTTCGTTTATTTTTCGTTCATTTTTTTTTCATGTGCTATGTTTTCTTGAAAGAGACAAATTGTACCAAATTATTTTTAATTGTAGTAAATTGTACCAAATTATGCTAAATTGGTACCAAATTGTATCAAATTGATGATAAATTTATCATCAATTTTGGTTCCAAATCAATGGTTCCAAATTGGTACCAAATTGTACCTAAATAATGAGAAATTGTTACCAAATGGTGTCAAATTAATACCACAATTTGTACCAAATTGATGTCAAATTGATCCCAAGTCGATACCACAATTGGTACCACAATTGGTACCGAGTTGTATTAAATGGAACCAAATTGATGATAAATTGATACCAAATGGTTCCAAATTGCTACCAAAGTAATACCAAAAATAATATTAGTACCAAATTGTATTAAATTGTACCAAAATGATGACAAGTTGTTACCAAATGGTCCCAAATTGATACCACAATCAGTACCAAATTGTTGCCAAATTGGTACCAAATCGATTGATGGAAGCAGTAGAGGAATGTTTTATTAGTAAAATGACAGACAAAATTTATATTTTATACATTTGATTTATTTATGTAAGTAGTTAAATCAATTTAGGTCAGACAGATTGTCTAATTATTGAATATTTGAGTACAAGTAGTAAGGATCACATTTAGTGAGACATAAATTCAATTACAAATTTATTACCTTAAAGTGCACAGTAGTGTAAGTAGTAAATAATTTTTACAGTCAGACAGATTTTCAAAAAAGATCTAAAATTTATTCTTAAGTAGTAAAGTACAATTGAAGTCAGACACGAATTTAGTTATAAATTTTTTTAAACTGTCTAAAGTCAGTTTTTTCTGTAAGGAAAAATTTTCTTTTAATTTTACACAAAGATCAATAATTTCATTTTAAGTACAAGTAGTAAAAATTAATAGTTAGTCAGAGAGATTGACGGGAAATGGAGGTTTAGCTGTAAGTAGTATAAGTCAATTTCAATTGGACGTTTATTTAGTTATAAAAATCAGTAGTAAAAACAAGTTTCAGTCAGAAAAAATATCAAAAATCGAAATTTGTCTGTAAGTAGTAGAATTAACAATTAGTCAGACAGTTTGACTAATAATTGAAAAATAAAAAGATTGTAAGTAGTAAAAACTATATTCAGTCTGACATTAATTTAATAAAAAAAATTTTAAAGTGAAGTAGAAGTAGTAAAAAAATTTTTTAAAGTGAAGTAGAAGTAGTAAACACTAGTTTAAGTCAGACAGATTTGTTTGAAATTAAAAAAATTAATACAAGTAGTAAAAAGAACATAGAGATTACACAGATTTTTTTGGACAAGAAATTGAAATTTGTATATAACTTAATAAGTAACATAAGCCAATTTTATTTCCTTATTATTAAAAGGTTTTAAAATATAGTATAAGTAGAAAAATTGAATTTTAGTCAGACATTATTTTATTTTTTATAAATTACTCAGCAAGTAGGAAAAAGAATTTTCAGTCCGACAAATTGCTTAATAATTTGAATATAAGTAGTACAAGTCAATTTTAGTCGGACATTTATTTAGTTATTACAAGTATTATTCTTACAAGTAGTTAGAAAAATATTTCGTCAGACGAAATGTAGAAAAACTCCAAATTTGACTGTAAGTGGTATAATTTAATTTTAGTCAAACTGTTTGCTTAATTCCAAAAATTAAATTGTATGTAGCAATAATTATATATTCATTCTGACTTCAATTTAGTAAAAAAAATTTTAAAGTGAATTAGAAGTAGTAAAAACTAGTTTAAAGTCAGACAAAATGTAAAAAGTTCTAAATTTGTCTGTAAGTAGTATAATTTATTTTTAGTCAGACAGTTTGCCTAATAGTCAAAAAAATAAGATTTAAAGTAGTAAAAACTATATTTAGTTTGACATCAATGTAGTAAAAAAAATTTTTCAAGGGAAGTAGGAGTAGTAAAAAGTAGTTTAAGTCAGACAGATTTGTTTGAAGTAAAAAAATTGGTACAAGTAGTAAAAAAACAGAGATTGACATATTTTTTTGGTCAAAAAGTTGAAATTTGGATATAAGATAGTATAAGCCAATTTTATTTCCACATTATTGAAAGGTGTTAAAATATAGTTTAAGTAGTAAAAAAGAGTTTCAGTCAGACAAATGTTTTTAAAAATTCAAAATTTTTTTGTAAGTAGTATCATTTAATTTTTTTGTAAACAGTTTCCTTAATTACTAAAATTAAATTGTATGTAGTAAAAATTATTTATTTATTCTGACATCAATTTAGTAAAAAAAAATTTAAAAGTGTATTAGAAGTAGTAAAAAATGTTTTAAATCAGACAGATTGTTTAAGAAGAAAATATTGTCACAAAGTAGTACAAAAGTTTCTTAATTAGCAGATTTTTCTGTCGAAAAAATTGAAATTTGGATACAAGTAGTATAAGTAAATTTTAGTTCCACTTTAATTTAATTGTTAGTAAAATTTCAGGGTTTTAAAGTATAGAATAAGTAGTAAAAGGGGTTTCAGTCAGACATTATTTTACTTCTCGAAATTTACAATTATCGAGCAAGTAGTAAAAAGAATTTTCAGTCAGACAAATTGTTGAGTAATTTGAATGTTAGTAGTACAAGTCAATTTTAGTCGGACGTTTCTTTAGTTACTGCAAGTATTATTCTTACAAGTAGTAAAAAAAATATTTAGTCAGACAAAATGTTGAAAAACACAAAGTTTGACTGTAAATAGTACCTATCATTTTATTTTAGTTCGACTGTTTGCCAAATTAAAAAAATTAAATTGTAGGTAGTAAAAAGTATATTCACTCTGACATTAATTTAGTAAAAAAAATTTTTTAAGTGAATGACAAAGATGATAAATTGGTACCAAATTGATGATAATTTTATACCAAATTGTATCAAATGTTATCAAATTGACCAAATTGTATCAAGTGTTATCAAATTGGTAGCAAATTGTAGCAAATTGTATCAAATGGTGCAAAATTGTACCAAATTGTATCAAATAGTACCAAATTGTACCAAATTGTATCAAATTTGTACCAAATTGTATCAAATGGTACCAAATTGTACCAAATTGATGATAAATTGGTATCAAATTGTACCAAAATTATAATAAATGTTTACCAATTGGTTCGAAATTGATACTACAATTGGTAGCAAATTTTTACCACAATTGCTGCCAAATTGTATCAAATGGAACCGAATTGATGATGAATTGATACAAAATGGTTCCAAATTGGTACCAAATTGTATCAAATCGATACCAAATTTTTAAAAGATTTTATCAATAATAATTAAGATCTAAAAAAAATGTTCGACAAAAATATTCTTATATTTTAAAAAAAATTTGTGAGTAAACAAATCTTTGTCAGCAACACTCTAAATTCCGAATACTGTCTCATCGATAAATTTCCGAAAAAAAGTTCTCCCTGGAAAAAAATTTCCCTGAGGAATCGGTCGTCATCGAGAAATTGAAGGATGCTTAATAATTTAGTGTGAAATCGATCGTCGCCATATTTTACCCAATTTCGCAATGTATTGTACAAGGAGAGAGAGTGAGAGAGAGAGAGGGAGGAAGGTTAAAGGGGATAAACTGAAGATACATTAGTGTGAACGACGTCGTGCATTATAAATGCTGATGCTGTGCGGTTTTCCCAACCGTTCTTGACAGATTTACATGAAATCGCTCGTATCTATGCGGAAATCGCAGTTACCGATAAGCCACCAACTATATGTATACATGACTTTCTAAGTTTAAACCAAGGACTTTGAAAACTAGTCCTACCCTCGTATAATTTTCCAACAAACAAACAAACAAACAAAAACAGAAATTTGATGTTGTAAGCCAAAGTGAAAAGGATTTACCAAGGAACTTTGAAAATATTTTTTAAAACTTAACTTACGAAGTATAAAAAAATATTTTTACTTATACGGTTTAGAATTAAAAACTTATTGACATTTTTCGGTTAAAACTTAAAAGAAAAGTAATCTTGTCAAAAAAGAAAGTTACAAAAAGTGATTGGTTTAATTTCTGAAATTATCGGTTCAAATACTCAAATTATTTGTTCAAATACAGAAATTATTGCTGCAAATAGAAATTCTTGCTCCAAATAAACATTATTGGTTAAAATATAACAAAAATTATAAGTTCAAATAAAAATTTATTTACCTCCAGTAATATTCACTCGGATTCACTCGATAAACGACAATTAATCATTTATTAGAATCAAATGATTATTTTTCAGTCAAAAATATTCTTTATAGCTATAAAAATCGAATTTAAAGGAAATAATAAAACATATTCCTCGAAGATTAAGGAAATATCTATAATTTATATCATCGGATCCATAAATATTGAAATTCTAAGAATATATATTCTGCTCTAAAGCGATTTTAGAAAAGGCCAAAGTTTCAAAATTCAGTTTAAACTTTCAATCACCTTGGTTCTTAACTTTCAGTCTGGCTTTTATAATCTGAATTTTCAAATAGATTTCGTACATAATGTGTTTTTAGTGGTGTGAAACTGATTACCCACTACCTTTCAAAACTTCATTGCAATTTCATTTGTTGATGATAATATGGCCTCATCGAAAATGAGGATTGATGACGTTCTCAATTTCGATAATTACCAAAACCAACTTGCCATTAATTTTCGCTATTTCGCCGTGTCAATATTTTAACCGCGTTGAATTGTATATCAAAATTTTTTGAAAATACAAAATGATGAATTGTAATTAATAAATTGAAAATAATTCTTTTTTAATAATTTAATATTAAATAATAATAAAAACAGAAAATTATATTAAAAAATAATATTTACAAAAACAAAACTTTAATATTGAAATAATACTTTCATGGACAGAAATATTTTAATACGAAAACAATGCATTATAGAATAATAATAGTTTTGAATAATAATAATAATCTTTCTATATTAATAATAATCGTTGTATTCCGGTAATCTGTTCGCAGTTTTGAGTTTGTTGTTGTTTGTTTTGTGTTTTTTTAACTTTTTTAAAATAATTTTTCTACTTAAATTTTTTTTTAATTTAAAAATTAATTTATTGAAAATCATCAAATTGTTGCAAAGAATTTTATCAAAAAATTTGGTAATAATAGAATTTCTTCGAAGAATTTTATTATTTAGGAAAATAATTGAATACTCGCGAAGAATTTTGTTGAAATTTTTAAAAATTCTAATTAAAATCTCTTTCAAGCATTTCTTTGAATTTTTTCTAAATAATGGAGTGTCTTTAATAATTTTAAATAAAAATTTTCGAATATAATTGAATTTTATAAACAATTCCTTTCAATTTTTTTAAAATAATCGTTTTTGTAAATAATTGAAATTATATAAACATTTCTTTATTGGATTTTTTAAAAATTTTAGAAAGTGATTGAATTCTTTTGAAATATTGTATGAAAAATTAAGAGAAAAATTGAATTCTTTCGTGGAAGTTTTTTGAAAATAATTGAATTTGTGCAAAAAATATTTCTATTTGAAAATATGATTGAATTTTTTGGAAAATAATTGAATTTTTGCAAAGAATTTTTTTATTTATAAATATAATTGTATTGTTTCAAAGGGTTTATTAAAATTTTGAAAAATAATTGAATTTTTTTGAAAAATATTATTAAAAATTAAAAAAAAATTGAATTCTTTTATAAAATTTTATTAAAATTAGATTAAAAATAATTGAATTTTTGTAAAAAGAATTTTACTATTTGAAAATATAATTAAATTTTTTTTGAAAATAATTGAATTTTTTTAAAGTATTTTTCTATTTATAAATATAATTGAAATGTTTCCAAGGATTTATTAAAATTTTAGGCAATATTTGAATTTTTTCGAAAAATGATGTTAAAAATTACAAAAAGTTGAATTCCTTAATGGAATTTTAGTAGAATTTTTTCGAAAAATATTATTAAAAATTAAAAAAAAATGAATTCTTTCATGAAATTTTATGAAAATTTTATTTCAGATAATTGAATTTTTCCAAAGACTTTTGATATTTATAAATAAAATTGAATTTTTTCGAAAAATATTATTAAAATTCTTTTTAAAATTTTATAACAAATTTAAAAAAAAATTGAATTATTTTGTAACATATTTTTGAAAATAATTGAATTTTTGCAAGGATTTTTTAACGAATTAAGAAAAAAATTAGTTTAGTCGTGAAATTTTCTTGAAAATAATTGAATTGTTTCCAAGGATTTATTAAAAATTTAGAAAATAATTGTATTTGTTCGGGAAATTTTATTAAAATTTTGTTTTAAAAATAATTTAGTGTTTGCAACAAAATTTACTATTCATAAAAATAATTGAATTCTGAATGTTATATTTTATGAAAATAATTGAATTCTTGTAAAGAATTTTATTAAAATTTTTAAAATTAATAATTAAATTTTTTGAAAATTTGAATCTGAAATTATTTGAAAATTCATATTTGAAAGTAAAAAATTCTGTAATTCGCATAATATAATAAATTAATGAATACCAGGTTCCGCGTGCTAGCGCGCCTTACATTTTCTTGTAATAATAATAATAATAACAACAACAATAACAATGATAATATTAATAATAATAAAAAATATAAATAATAATAATAACATGGTTTATAGTATAAAAATAATAATTTACAATATCAAAAATTTATAATTAAGCGAGCAATTTTTTTTCATCGCAATCTCTTATTAGAAGGAAATTAAATATTCCAGGGTAATTGAGTATATGTTAGGAAAAGGAAGGCTCGAGATCACGTTTAACTTGTTGAATTTTATTGGACATGCTCCTGTCGGTGAAGATAAAAAGGCGATAGAATTCTATATAAGTCGAACGTCCCCGGAGTTCCACTCTCCAAAGGTAGAACTTTTGGCCTGGTTTCAGAAACTGAACTCCATATATACACTCTTGAACTTTGTTGTTGATATTCAAAGTTGATTCTAATAGAAAGGATTTTTTTTTTTTTTTTTTTTTTTGTTGACTTTATTGTCTTTTGTCAAGACATTTGTTGAGAGTCTCAGCATACTTACCCAGATTTGAGAATATATTTCTCTATGGTCTTTGAATTCGGGTCATAGACTCTCAATAGTTTAGGGGACGAAAAAAAATTTTTTTCTTATTTGCATATTTTTGAAAAGATTTTTAAAATCAAGAATTTTTTCCATATTTTCTTCTAAATAAAAGAAAATATGGAAAAATTTCAGTTTTTGACTGCAGAGTAGTATAAATCAATATTTTAGTTGATTTTTGTTTTTAGAATTATTATATGGAAGTAGAAAAAGGAAATTATAGTTATAGACGATTAGATGAAAAATTGAAAAATTTGATGGAAGTAATGAAGGAGAGTTTTATTAGTAAAATGACAGTCAGAATTTATTTATTATATACTTGATTTATTTATGTAAGTAGTTAAAGCAATTTAGGTCAGACAAATTGACTAATTATTGAAATTTGAGTATAACTAGTAAGGCTCAGTTTTAGTCAGACATAAATTTAATTACAAATCTATTACCTTACAGTGTGAGTAATAAAAAATTATTTCAGTCAGACAGATTTCCAAACAAAGATCTAAAACTTATGTTTAAGTAGTAAAGTAAAATTTAAGTCAGACACGAATTTAGTAACAAATTTTTAGATTGTCTAAAGTCTGTTTTTCTGCAAGGAAAAGTTTCCTTTCTATTTTGCATAAAGATCAATAATTTCATTTTCAGTACAAGTAGTAAAAATCAATAGTTTGTCAGACAGATTAATGAAAAAATTGTATTTTTGCTGTAAGTAGTATAAGTCAATTTTAATCAGACATTTATTTACTTATAAAAATTATTGTACAAGTAGTAAAATAAATATTCAGTCAGACAAAGTTATAGAAACTAAAAACAAGTAAAAAATTATTGTACAAGTAGTAAAAGCAATTTTCAGTCAGCCAAAATGTTTAAAAAAGTGAAAATTTGTCTGTAAGTAGTATAATTTACTTTTAGTCAGACAGTTTGACTAATAATTGAAAAAATCAGTACAGAAAATTTAAAAAGTGTAGTAGAAGTAGTAAAAATTATTTTAAGTCAGACGGATTGATTTAAAAAATTGTAGTAGGTTCATAAGTAGAAAAATACAGTTTTAGTCAGACTACCCAAATTTTTACTATTATCCCACGTCGAAAAATTCCATGGAAGTAACCCCTAGAAATTCCATGGAATTTCCGTGGAGTTTCCATGGAAATTCTGAAAGTTTTTTATTTTAAAAATATTTTAACATTTCCAGGGTTGCCACAAATCAAAGAAAAGTGAAAGATTTTCATTAAAATACTGAAAAAAAATAGAATTTAGAAGAAGTTACAAGTAATTGCACAAATTCAATTATTTTTAAAAGTAATAAAATTCTTCCCAAAAATTCAATTTTGATTAAAAATTTAAAAGAAAAAAATCCCCGTCAAAATTTTAATTATCTTTAAAAATAATAAAATTCTTGTCCGAAAATTCCATTATTTTTTAAAAATTTTCCTCAATTCAATCATTTTCAATATTTATCATTTGAATGAAATTTTCCAAAAGAATTTAATTGTTTAAAAATAATTTCAATAAAATTCTACGCAAACATTTAATTATTTTTCATAAATAATATAAAAATTCCACAAGAAATCAACTATTTACAAATTTTTTTTTTTATCAATTTCTTGACAATAATGAATAATTCAATTATGTGCATAAATAATAAAATTTTTTATCGAGATTCAATAATTTTTTATAAATAATAAAACTCAATATAGAATTTCAATTATTTTTAATACAATTTTAATCTAATTCCACGAAAAATGTAATTCAAAATTTTATTAAAATTCGTCGCAAAAATTAAATTATTTAAAAATTTGTTGATAAAATTCTTTATGAGGATTCAATTTTGAAAAACATTTATTTATTCAATAAATTATTTATTTGCATTTTATTTGTATTTAAAATTTTAAATAATTGAATTCTCGTAGAATTTTCTAATAAAAATTGATTTTCATTTCATAAAAATGAATTTCAGTTAAAATTACAAAAATAACTGAATGTTGAATCTTTTTGAACATAATTACATTTTTTGCGAAGAATTTACTTAAAATTGTATTAAAAGTAATTGAAATCCTGTGAAGAATTTTATTATTTAGGCGAGAATAATTGAATTCTTGTAAAGAATTTTTATTACATTTTTTTAAATAATTGAATTGATTTAAGAAATTGTATTAAAATAGTTATTTTAAAAATATTTGATAATTTCAGCAAAGAATTTCTAAAGTTGTAAAATGTAATTGAATTCTTGCAAAAAATTTTTAAAAATAATTACATTTTTCGAGGAATTTATTTAAAATTTGTATTACAAATAATTGAAATACTGTGAGAAATTTTATTATTTATGGAAATAATTGAATTCTTACAACGAATTTTATTTCAATTTTTTTAAATAATTGAATTCATGTGTAAAATTTTATTACTTGAAAAAATAATTGAATTCTTGGGAAGGATTTTATTAAAATTTTTGTAAATAATTTAATTTTTTTTTTTGGAAAATTTTAGGGAAGTTTAAATTATTATAAAAAATAAAGATATCAATTATTCCTTGTCGAATACTCGGAGTGATCGATATCTTTATGTTTTATAATAATATTCTTATAAGTTGTTTATTTTCTTAAAGATTTGAATTTGAAATTTTTTGAAAATCTTTATTCCTCTGGAATAATTATAATGATTAAATATTTATTTTAAAAAAATGTATTGACGTTTTCGAATAATTTTACAATTAAAGAAATTCGTAAATAAAACGTAATAGAACAATCTTTTGAGTATTTAATCATTTTTAGTGTGAATCAGAATTTTTTTTAGGGTCAAGGAAAAATTGAAAATTTTGTCTAGAAATCAGGAAAATTCTGTAAGTTTTTTATTTTAATAATATTTTGACATTTCTATTATGATTTCATTCAAGTTTTGCAAATAAATTGCAATAAACCTTATTATTAGACTCTTATCATAATAGAAATGTTAAAATAATATTAAAATATAAAACTTGGAGAATTTTCACGGAATCTCCACGGAAATTCCATGGAATTTCCAGGGGGTATTTCCATGAAATTTTGTTTAACTTGGGATAATATCATTAGATACAGTCGCCTATAAATCAGACATAAAATTTTTTCCATTTTTCTTCTCTGAAAAAAGATTAAATTCATTTTTTACTTTTTGCTCAAATATCTCAACATTTTCTCTAAAATGAAAAAAAAATTCTGTTTGTTGTGTATTTTATTTTTATTTATCTACTCTCGCTTGACAATGAAAAATGATTGATCCACTGCAAGTAGAAAAATACATATTGGTCGGACACACACTTTTAGAGTTTTATTTCCATATAAAAATCACGAAAATTAATTATTTTAGTTATGAAAAAAAATTTAGTGATCAATTTAAATAACGAAATAAAAAATTTTAATTACTCTTTTTAAATATGTACCTATAGAAAATAAATTTTTGTTTCATTTTTTTAAGTATTATTGATTGACGTCATTTGTAACTTATCTTGCCGTTTGGCGAGAATATTATATTAATTTCGTTCAAATTGTGAAAAAAATACTAATGTTTTTATTTTAAAAACAAAAAAATATGTTTCTTGTCATTAAAAATAAATTTACTATACGCTTTGAGATAACAAACTGAACTGTAGATGTCTCACCTTGTCATATCTACACTACTTAAAGTTAAGTGACACATTGGACGAATAGTGGAGAGAAGGAACATCACAACAAGACATAATATTTGTCTTTTTCAAGAATCAAGTTCGTGCAGTGGAATTATTATTTTTCTCGTCTCTATTTTCTCCCCTTTTGTATTTTTCTTTTCTCCTTCGATATAAATGTTGAAAAAACAATTATTACCTTGCGTGTTGGAAATAAAGAAAATACTAAGAAAATAGTCGAAAATTTTTTTCCTAGTTTCGTTCCATTACTTTTTTCTTTACGAAAAAAAGAAAGAAAATAAAAAAAAGACAGTTTAATAATTTTTTATTCAGATCGAAATTATTATAAAAAAAATTATTTTGTGATAAGAAATTGAATATAAATATTAAAAACATAAAATAGGATTTTTTTTGAGTCTTTTATCAAAAATAATAAGTTTGGAAATTTTTAAAGATTTAGATATTGTATTTGTGGGAAATTGTTACAATCTGATGGAAGTAAGATAAGGGCGATTAAGTTTCTAGTGTGAAATTCTTTCTTCTTCTTCTTCTTTCTATCTTATCTTAACCATCCCCTTGGTGTTGCCTCATTAAGATCTCAACTCGACAACAGGGTCGACGATGTGGGATGAATTCTTAAGCTCAAACAACGTACAGCAGATTGTAGTTGAGATTTCCTTGTTAGAAAAAGTACCTAATCCAGCCAAAAGATGTCGAATGCTTCTTGTACAATTTTGCATAATATACTTGTCTTCTTCAACAGTCATAAAAAAAAACAGTTTTCGAGAATTTCTCTCATTTTTTTATGAAAGCTTCTTCTAAAATTGTAAGAGTGAAATTTTATTTTCTATTCAATAAAAAATTGTAATATAAAAGAAAATTTTAATTTAAAATTATAGTATTTGTTTCTAAGTAGTATAAGTCAATTTTAGTCAGACATTAATTTGAAATTACTTTCAAGAATCTAAAATAATAATCTAAAAACAATAATATTTTTTCTCATCGATGAAAATAAAGGTTAGAAATAGTAGTAGTTAAAAAAAGGAGATTAGGAAAATATTTTTGAAATCTAAAACAAAAAAATGAAAAAAAATGAATTTATCCTTTTAATAAAAAAAAACTGTTTTTTTTCTGTAAAAACAAATTTCACTATATTTTCAATCTTGTCGACACTATTGATGAACTGTCCAACAGAGGAAAATCTCCAAACTACAAATTTAGTTTCGGTTTCAGAAAAGCAATTATTCGACTCTGCTTCTATGGAGGCAGTAAATCAAGAGAGTTAGGAATAGTAGAAGAACGAAGTGCTATGGAAGCGATCACTCCTCACTGCATGCAGGTTAATGAGATAGAAAGAGAGAGAAAGAGAATGAGTGAGTGGAGGCAGAAAAGATATTGAGACTTTACACCTGAGACAAAGTTTATTCTAAAAAAAGAAAGAAAGAAAAGACGAAAGTTAGATAACAAAACATTTTTCAGAGTTATATTGTTATTTTTTTTTTTAAATTGAAAACTATTCTAATAACTGTAAGTAGTATAATTTCGTTTTAGTCAGACATTCATTTAGTAGTTTTGTAGTAAAACTGTATTTTTTTAAATAAATTTATTACAATTTTATAACATTATAGTATAAGTAGTAAGGATCGGTTTTAGTCAGACGTAAATTTAATTACAAATTTATTACCTTATAGTTTAAGTAATAAAACATTGTTTCAGTCAGACAGGGATCTAAAATTTGTCTTTAAGTAATAAATAGTAAAAGTAAATTTCAATAAGACGTTTATTCATTTATAACAATTCATTATTTCTTTGTTTCTAAAAAAAATTAGCATTTTGTAACAAACGTTTTAGGTAATTAACAAATGTAAATCCTGCAAAACATTATCTTTTTTTTTTAATATGAAAAACTTAATTATTTGACAAATTGAAATTATGCAGCTATTTTTTCCTTTTTGATAAAAAAAAATTAAAAAATTCTTGGAAAATCAAAAATTAGAAAGTAGGAAATATTTTGCACATTTTCTGCTTTTTAATTACAATTCATAAACGTACAAGTTTTATAAGTTAAAAAAAATGTTATAAATTACATTTTGTTTAAGAAATTTTAAATTTATTTTGAAAAAAATATTTACAAAATTTCTATTTGTTAAAAACGATTGTAAAATTATTTGAAAACATCAATAACTTTTTTTTTCAATAAATATTTAAAATTATTATTTTTCCACAGAAATTAAAATTCTTCAAAAGATTCAAATTCAAAAATTTAACAATTTATAAGAATATTTATTATAAAACATGAAGAAATTAAAGATCACCGAGTGATAAGATCATTACTTTATATAATTGGAATAATTTTACTGTAATTTTTTCAAATTTATTTTCATCATTTTAATTCAATTTTTATTTTCTAGAATTTTAAAAGTAAAATTCTTAACTTTAAATCAATTATATTTAATAATTTTTTGAAAAAGTTCTTTAAGAATTTTCAAATCCATTTGTTTTTAATTTAATTTTACGTGAAATTTCGATTATTCGGAAATTCTTGAATTTGAAACATTTTCAAAATTCAATTATTTCTTAAAATTCATACTTCATACTAATTCATATTTCAATATTCAAAAAATATTTGAATAATTTAAATAATAAATATTCAAATCTCACATTTTAACTGAAATTCATTTTTAAATCAATTTTTTCTAGAAAATTCTAAGAGAATTCAATTATTTAAATACAAAAATAAAAAAATCATTGAATATTTCTTAAAATTGAATTCTCATAAAGTATTTTATCAAAACATTTTTAAATTTAAATAATATTGATTTCTTTGACGATCTTTGACGATTTTTAATAAAATTGTTAAGAACAATCACATTTTTCGAGGAATTCGATTAAAATTGTATTAAAAAATAATTGAAATTTTGCGATGAATTTTATTTATGAAAATAATTTAATTCCTAAAAAGAATTTTATTATATTTATGAAAATAATTTAAATACCTGTAAAAAATTTGATTATTTATTGAAAATAATTAAATTATTGCAAAGAAATTTTTAAAAACAATTGTAAATAATGGAACTCATATGAAATTGAGGAAAATTTTTGAAAATAATTGAAATTTTGACAAGAATTTTATTTAAAAATTTAAAAATTAATCGATATTTTGGAAAATAATTTGATTACTTTTAAAAATAATTAAATTTATGCAATCATTTATAATTTTTCCAAAATTCAATTTTTTTTTCTAGTGTTTTTGAGTAAAATGCGCTTATAAATCCACTATTTTTAATAATTAATTAATTATATGTTAAAAAATTTAACAAATTTCAGAAGAGAAATAATATTTAAGTAATCTAACCTAAGTCAATTTTAGTTGAACATTTATTCAGGTATTAATTTTTTGCAATATTATCGTATAAAAGTGAAAAAAAATAAAATTGCAATATTAAAAATAAAAATATTTAATAACAATAATGTTATAACAATTATAATAAAAATTTATTTACAAATGAACAAAAATAACAAAATGTTTACTATATTGTCAAAAAAAAATTTTCTTATTAATTTAATATAAGTACAAAATATATTTTTTTTCTTCTAGAGAAATAATAAAAGTTTATCCTATTGTTTGGAGTATTTTAATTACAGTTTCGAAAAGACGCCTAATTTCTTTCTCTCTCGTTTTTAGGGTTCCGTACACCTACGGTGTAACGGCGGAACCCTATTGGTGAGACTCTTGCGTCCGTAGACAAATCGTGTCCCCCCCCCCTAGCGGCTAAACTATTTGACCTAAAGAGCTCAAATTTGGTCCAGATATGTATTTTCACTCGTAGATTACAGGAAAAATATAGCGAATGTGATTGGACGTGATGGGCATAGCGTTGTCAAGGAAATAACAAGATTTTTGTCCAAAAATGCATAAAAAGTGACCATTCCCCCCCCCTTAACTTCGAAACTATTCAACCTGGAGGGCTGAAATTTGGCATACTGGTGTATTTTAACGCGAATATTACAGGAAAAATATAGAGAACTTTCTATGTAATAATAGCCATAGCGTTGTCAAGGAAAAACGCTTTTTTTCATTAGATAATTAGATAATTAGATAATTAGATAATTAGATAGATAATTAGATAATTTCTATGAAAAACTTTTAATTTCCATATTATTTGATCTAATTAACTAAAAATTGGTTTATTACTATATTTTCACTGTCTAATTACAAAAAATTAAAAAAAAAAAATTTTTTAATAAAAAATTTTTTTTTTAATTTTTTAAAAAATTTTTAAAAAAGTCTTTACAAAGATTTAAAAAAAAAAATTTTTTTTTTTTAAATTTTTTTAAAAAAAATTTTTTAAAAAAATTTTTTTTTTTTTTAAATTTTTAAAAAAAAAATTTTTTTTTTTAAATTTTTTTGTAAAAATTTTTTTCCAAATTATTTGATCTAATTAATTAAAAATTGGTTTATTAGTACATTTTCACTGTCTAATTACAAAAAATTAAAAAAAAAAATTTTTTTTTTAAAATTTTTTTTTAAATTAAAAAAAAAATTTTTTTTTTAAATATTTTTTTTTTTTTTTTTTTTAACGTTGGATGTGGAAAATCTGCAATCAGATACCAAGCAGCCCGTACTGCTTGGTTATGTGAGGATGACATTTCATGTCGACTCACATTTTTAAAAAAAAAAATTTTTTTTTAAAAATTTTTTTTTTTTTAATTTAAAAAAAAATTTTTTTTTTTTAAATTTTTTTGTAAAAATTTTTTTCCAAATTATTTGATCTAATTAACTAAAAATTGGTTTATTAGTATATTTTCACTGTCTAATTACAAAAAAATTGGACAAGTGCGAGTTGTACTCGCACTGCAATGGCGGGTTCCGCACACAAATATTAAAACAATACTTGCAACATTGATCTGTAATTGGTAGAATTAAAATAAACAATTATAAAAATATATTAAAATCATTTGATAAAAAAAAATTACTAAAAAAAATTAAAGTATTGTATATCTAATATTGTAAACAATAATAAGCAGAGGAACAAAATTTTCAAAATTTATTATAGTTCCTCTGCTTATTATTGTTTACAATATTAGATATACAATACTTTAATTTTTTTTTAGTAATTTTTTTTTATCAAATGATTTTAATATATTTTTATAATTGTTTATTTTAATTCTACCAATTACAGATCAATGTTGCAAGTATTGTTTTAATATTTGTGTGCGGAACCCGCCATTGCAGTGCGAGTACAACTCGCACTTGTCCAATTTTTTTCTCTATGAGTATACATGTAATTTGTCAGTAATTTTCCATTATTTATATTGAGTGCTAATTTTGTTTTTGGCTGCTCCGATTTCACAATTGTGTGGAACGAACAATTGCAACTCTTCAAACTATTGCAACAGCAGGTGCTTGTTGTAAATTCAGACCAATGTGTTTATATATATGCATCAGCAGTAAACTATAAATTATAAGCAAACTACATGCTTGAAAATGCAACTCTGTAAAGTTATTTGTAAAAAATTGACCTTATAATTAATAGTAAACAATTTTCTTATATTAATAATAATAATTATTTATTAATTATTATTATATTAATATTATTATTATATATTAATATTATTATTATATTAATAATATTTATTATATTAATTATATAATTAATTAATTAATTTTCTATTAGTCTTTTAACTCAAAATCTTCTTTTTGATAATTATTTTTTATTTGAGTTATTCTCAGGAGCTGGCAGTTTATAATATGGCGGAAATAATATTTTTGAATCCAAAGCTTGATTTGTATTTTCAAATGTAACATCTACACACTCTCCTTTCCAGCAAAACTAAAAAAAAAATTTTTAATTATATTTACAATTTTTTATAAATATTAAAAATTTTTTAAATTATATTTTCAAATTTCTCACTCTATTTAAGTTGCAAGGTGTTCCTTCAAGTGCTACTTTCTTGGGAAAATGTAATTTGTTCTTATCATCAATGCAAATTATTTGCTTGCAAACATTTGTAATCACCTGAAATCAGGTGAAATATAAACAGATGAGAAATTAGAAGCAAACTAAGATATTTGTTTATTTCTAAATTAAAAGCAAACATAAGTCCAGATGTAAAAAATATAAGAACGTAAAAAAATGTGAAGAAAAAAAATAAGAAAGAGAAAGAAAATGTTGATACTTAAAACATTTGATAAATAAAACTCTAGAAAATTTACATTTTTCCATGACCCTTGAGATTCAGTTTATCGATTGTAATTTTAGTAGTTGAATATAATTAATAGTTGACTGTAAATAGAAACTTACATCCAATGCTTTGGAAAATCCACTTTTTTGACATTGTTCATCAATTGTCATCAATTTTCCAGGTAGAATTCTCAATATTTGTTCATCATTTCTATTAGAAGCTGGATTATTATTGAGGCATCGAGCATCCCATTTACTGAAATAAAAATTTCAATGGTAAAAATAAAAAATAAAAATTTCAAAATAAATATTTCTTTTCGTAACATTAAAAAAAATTTTTTTTTTTAGGAAAAATTAAAAAAAAATTTTGTAGATAAAGGAATAAATATTAATAAACACCTGAGTGTTAATGACATTAGATGTAAGGAACATGCATCAAAATGATATTTATCTTCTTCTGTAGGAAGGTGAGTGACTACAACTACACCTTCTACACTAAAACATCCTGAATATATTTTACTTTTATTAATCGGAGCTCCAAATCTAATGAAATAAAAATTATAAGTTCGTGAATTATTATTAATATTGTACATAATATTCTGATTGTTATAAAATGAATTATCTTTGTTTTTGTAAAAATGAAAAAATCTTACAAATTAGCTAACTCATGTGCTGCATTTTTAATTCCTGAAAACATGGCATCATCCGAGACAATTGCTATAGACTCTAATCTGTTTTCTTTATCTGAGTTATAACAAACTTTTCCTTCGAATGATAAACCTTGAAAATTTATTTTTAGTAAGTAACCAATTTTTGTTTTTAATTAACTAATTAAATAGATAATTAAGAAATGAAACACACCTCCTTCAGTATTTGTTTTACCCATCATAACAATAATATCATAATCATAATTAAATTTAAACTTATTTTCATACATCATATATTGATATTTAATCAGTTCGTAATTTGTAATAAAAAACTGATCTCCTGCACTGAAGCGACCCTTAAATTGTAAAATTATTGTATAATTATATACGATTAGTAAAGCAAAATTAATTGTTGAAAATATTACATTTTTTCTTCGTCGACGAAAATTGACTTAAAAACCCACGTCGAAAAATTCCATGGAAGTACCCCCTGGAAATTCCATGGAATTTACCTGGAGATTCCGTGGAAATTCTCCAAGTTTTATATTTTAATATTATTTTAACATTTCTATTATGATAAGAGTCTTATAATAAGGTTTATTGCAATTTATTTGCAAAACTTGAATGAAATCATAATAGAAATGTCAAAATATTATTAAAATAAAAAACTTACAGAATTTTCCTGATTTCTAGACAAAATTTAAAATTTTTCCTTGACCCTAAAAAAAATTCTGATTCACACTAAAAATGATTAGATACTCAAAAGATTGTACTATTACGTTTTATTTACGAATTTCTTTAATTGTAAAATTATTCGAAAACGTCAATACATTTTTTTTAAAACAAATATTTAATCATTATAATTATTCCAGAGGAATAAAGATTTTCAAAAAATTTCAAATTCAAATCTTTAAGAAAATAAACAACTTATAAGAATATTATTATAAAACATGAAGATATCGATCACTTCGAGTCGAAGACTCGGAATAATTGATATTTTCATGTTTTATAATAATTTAAACTTCCATAAAACTTTTCAAAAAAAATTAAATTATTTTCAAAAATTTTAATAAAATCCTTTCCAGGAATTCAATTATTTTTTCAAGTAATAAAATTTTCCACGTGAATTCAATTATTTAAAAAAATGAAATAAAATTTGTTGTAAGAATTCAATTATTTCCATAAATAATAAAATTTCTCATAGTATTTCAATTATTTGTAATACAAATTTTAAATAAATTCCTCGAGAAAAATGTAATTATTTTTAAAAATTTTTTGCAAGAATTCAATTGCATTTTACAACTTTAGAAATTCTTTGCTGAAATTATCAAATATTTTTAAAATAACTATTTTAATACAATTTCTTAAATCAATTCAATTATTTAAAAAAATGTAATAAAAATTCTTTACAAGAATTCAATTATTCTCGCCTAAATAATAAAATGCTTCACAGGATTTCAATTACTTTTAATACAATTTTAAGTAAATTCTTCGCAAAAAATGTAATTATGTTCAAAAAGATTCAAAATTCAGTTATTTTTGTAATTTTAACTGAAATTCATTTTTATGAAATGAAAATCAATTTTTATTAGAAAATTCTACGAGAATTAAATTATTTAAAATTTTAAATAAAAATAAAATGCAAATAAATAATTTATTGAATAAATAAATGTTTTTCAAAATTGAATCCTCATAAAGAATTTTATCAACAAATTTTTAAATAATTGAATTTTTGCGACGAATTTTAATACAAATTTTTGATTGAGGTACAGTTTTTCTAAAACGTATTTTCTAATTTTTTATTTTCTAAAAATTTTTTTTCTAATACAGGTGAATTTCTAAAAAATTTTTTTCTAATAAAAGTGAATTTCTAAAAAACTTTTTTCTAATAAAGGTGATCTTCTAATTTTCTTTCTTTTAATAAAGGTCATTGTCTAAAAATTTCTTTTTCTTATAAAGACAATTTTCAAAAAAAAAATGTTTCTAACCATATTCAATTTTTGTAATGACGACCAGTAGGTATAGGTATGATTAGAAAATAAAATTTACGAAAATTTTTTAATTCTTTAAAAATAAATACTTGAGATTTTATTAAAAAATTATAATAAAAAATAGAAATTATGCAAATTTTTTAACAAAACTTAAAAAAAAGTTAAAAATGAAATGAAAAATCGTAATTAAGAAATAGAAATTATAGGGATTTTTTCCTAAAGATATTTCAAATTTTCTGTAAAAGTGTTTTATAAATAAATTAATTTTGAAACTTTTAGTATAAAAATGATGCAAATTATTATTTTTTTCCAAGTAAAACAGAATTTTGTTAATAAATTGTGATAAAAAATAGTAATTTTATTAAAAAATTTTTCTTCTTTTTAAAAAGAAACTTGTAATTTTATAAACAAAATTGTGAATAAGAAACAGAAAAAATGCAAAATAATTTTTATTTCTTAATCTTAGTTTTTCTTAAAACAATTTTCTAACTTTTATCAAAATTATGGAAATTTTCAAATTTTAGGAAAATAAATATTAGAAATCATAACTTTTTAGAAAATTTTTGTTTAGAAATCAAAACTTGTTAGAAAAACTTTCTTTAGAAAACATATTTCATTAGAAATTGCTTTTTTTAGACAAACAGGAGTAGAAAATATTTTTTAGAAGAAGTGACCACCTACCCAAATTTTCAATTAGATTTTTTGTGGAATTGGATTAAAATTGAATTAAAAATAATTGAAATTCTATATTGATTTTTATTATTCATAAAAAATAATTGAATCTCGATAAAAAATTTTATTATTTATGCACCTAATTGAAATATTTATTGTCAAAAAAATGTATAAAAAAAAATTTGTAAATAGTTGATTTCTTGTGGAATTTTTATTATTTATGAAAAATAATTAAATGTTTGCGTAGAATTTTATTGAAATTATTTTTAAACAATTAAATTCTTTTGGAAAATTTCATTAAAATGGTAGATATCGATAATAATTGAATTTAGGAAAATTTTTAAAAAATAATGGAATTTTTGGAGAAGAATTTTATTATTTTTAAAGATAATTGAAATTTTGACGGGGATTTTTTTCTTTTAAATTTTTAAGCAAAATTGAATTTTTGGGAAGAATTTTATTACTTTTGAAAATAATTGAATTTGTGCAATTATTTGTAACTTTTTCTAAATTCAATTTTTTTTCAGTATTTTAATGAAAATCTTTCACTTTTCCCTGATTTTATCCTGATTTTTTGCACTTTACCCTGGAAATGTTAAAATATTTTTAAAATAAAAAACTTTTAGAATTTTCATGGAAACTCCACGGAAATTCCATGGAATTTCTAGGGGGTACTTCCATGCAATTTTTCGAGTTGGGATTTTTTTAATTTTTCATTTTATAATTAATAAAATTTTATTTATAATTATTTATAATTTTTTTTTTGTAATTATAATTTATATTTAATAAAAAATTAAATCGTTTACCTGACATAAAACAATATTAGCAATGTTTAAACGAACTGAAGGTTTTTCCATCTCTCTAAAATACAAATCTACACCATTCCAGAGAGTTAGAATGTAAGCGACAGTTTTTACGAAATCATTATCAAAAGATCTAAAAACAAGAAATTTTATTTTATAGTGAAATTCGTAGTAAAAAAATATATTTTAAAGAAAATTAGTATTATATAACTTACTCGAGAATTGATTCATGTACAAAAACCAAAATTTCTGGATAGACAATTTTGGGAGGCAAATATAGTCGTTGTTCAATTTTTTTATGAAATAAATCTGAACTAAGAACTTCATTGCGCTGATATGTTTTTCGTTTTTGAAGTATATGATGATTATTGAATTTATCGTTGATTACTGTTGATTCACTGGGATTAATATTTTTTAATGGACTTAACACATTGTCACCGTCAATAATACCGTTCTAAAACAGATAATTTTTAAATTTAGGTTTCGATACAGTTATCTCTCGATAATTAAATTTTCGATTAATTTAAATCTTAATCAAATTTTCTTCTCTTCTAAATTTATTTTAATAAAATTAAATAAAATAAAATTTAATTAAAAACTTAATTTAATTAAATTTAATTAAATTTAATTCTAAATTTCTTGTAATTTAAATTTTTTTTCATGATCCTTGAAATTAAATTTATCGAGAGTTGACTGTAACATTAATTTTTAATGAAAACAAGTACAAACTAATTTTTTTTTATTCTTTATGCAAAAAAAATTGGTTTTAAATATTAAAAATGATTGAGTCCACAAATTTGTAAAATTAAATTCAAAATTTAGAAAAATTTTGATAATTAAATATAATAAATAATAGTGATAATTATTGTCGTAATTAAAATATATAAATCATTTACTTACAAATTCTGACGTTCCATTTTCATTAACAGTATGCGCTATTGCAGACTTTGTTTCTTCATCCTGATAGAATGTAATATTCACCTTCTCCATAACCTGCGCATTAATTATTAAATTAAATTATTTCTAAATCATAATTATTTCTGAAAATTAAACAACTTTCAAATAGAGGAAAAAATTTACTAATTTTGTAATTTTCAACCATTTTTGAAAAAAAATATTTCTTATAGAAAAAGAAGAAAAAATTATAATGTTGAATTATAATTATAATGTTAATATTAATGGATATATTTATTATATTAAATTATTCTCTTAGATGAAAAATTTGAATATATTTGTTGAATATATTTCCTTACAAAAAATTTTTCTTTATTTAAAAAATTATATTATATTTTTTAAATAAAGGAAACTTTTTTTTGAATTTTTGTAACTAACGTTTCGAACTAACAGGTTTTACTTTTACACTGAGGGTTAATTTTTTTTTAATGCCAAAAATATGTAGCCAAAAAAATATATATATTTGGATTAAAATAATATATTTTATAATTGAATTGAACGTGATTTCTACTGATTCAAACTTATTGTGTATTAAATCAAAAGGATTATATTTAATTCAAAAATAATTTTTGTTTGACTAAAGATAATTATGTTTGATTCAAATATATTTTTTTCTCAACGTACATTTAACTTTAATTTACTCTTTAAATTTGAATTAGTAAAAATGTTTACTAATTTGAATTAGTGACTGACTTTTTGTCTTTGAATTAGTAAATTTTACGTGTTAATAAATTAGTAGCATAAAAAAATTGAAAGAGTAATTTTAATTAAAAAATTTTCACTCGCTGAAGAATAAATAATTTTCTATTTCATTTGGTTCGATTTTCAAAAATTTTCAAAAACATATTCAAGTCATTTACTCACTTCAGGCAATAAATAATAAGCGAAACTTTTCGCTAACCAAATTTTTGTATCCATACCAGCAAAAAAGCCTTCTGTTGACTGTAGAATATAATGTTTATTATTTCCACCACTTTTTATCGTGATTGAAAGTTCAGGAATACTTCGTTTACTGATCGAATGTTTAACAGACACAACTTCATAATTAGATGCTACAATATAATGAATATAATTTCTATTTCACTTATTGTAAAATATTAAAATTGTGAAAAATTTTATTTTATAAGTTAGTCTTAAATTTCTGTTAAGAAACTATTACTTAATTATTTTTATATGATACCTTCTTCTTTTGGTGGACGGAACATTTTTTCAAAGTAATCCATCTGCTCTTGGATCTGAGAAAATATTTATTACATTTTTTAAAATTTTAAATTAGGGTTATTGTTTTCATTAAAATAATATTTTTTTACTTTTTATTACTTTATATTAGATTATTTATTCTTTTTTTAATTAATTTATTTATTGACACGCTACCAATAAAATTAATTAATTAATTAATTAATAATTGCTTCAAATACTGAAATTAATGGTTCAAATACCATTTAATATTAATTTATTATATTAATTAATTTATTATATTAATTAATTAATTAATATTAATTTAATATTATTTGATTCAATTAAATATTTAATTGATAATAGTCAATTAAATATTTAATTGATAATAGTCAATTAATTAATTATTTGAATCAAATTTATTTCTTTCTCAGTGTAGATACCATTCTTGGGAGCGTGTCACATATATATTTCCGATTTTATGAATAGAAAAAAAATACCTTTAATGTGTGTGTAAGTGGCGCAGAGAATACACAAAGTAGAATACAAATGTGAATCATTGTTGTAGAATAATTTATTATTTTTCATTAAATTATAATTTTTGTAAAATAATTTCTAAAAAATACTATTAAGAACTTTGAGGAATAAGAAATATGATAGAAGTCATTCAATAAAATGTACAGTATATATATATGTATATATAAATTTTTATCTTAATCATCATGTTTAATGTAAATTTGCTTATCTATTCAAACAAATATAAGACATATTTTGATATTGCATCACAAATTTAATTTTACCTTATCAAAGAAAATGTTTAAAGAAACTCTAGTATTGCGACATATGTATATCATTATAATGTAAACCAAGTCCGTTTCTGGGCCATTAGGCTGAAATAAACTATTATTAATATATATATCATTATGTAATAATATATCATTTTTAAAAATTAAAAAAAAAATTTCCTCAGTTTTTATTTAATAGTTCATATTTAAGAAGATTCCTCATAGAGAATAACGTGGATTACAAGAGTTATTCTTCGCTAATGTATATATCTCTTTTGTCCGCGTTATTAATCTGGATACTCTGACAGTCACATAAAGAAACAAATGAGACAATCAGAAAATAGAGAAATGATAAAGAATCTTAAATAGAAAAATATGTTGCATTTTACATTATCTCATTGTAAATAATTTTTTTTCTCATAAATTTCTTTTTATAAATATTTTTATAAAAAAATATTTAAATTCTTCTTTGATATGAGACGAGTTAATCGTTTATTTAAATCAAATAAATTTTATATTCATCAATGTGATTTATTTCTTATTATTATTCAATTTATTGATAATAGTGAACATAATTTTTTTAATTTATTGATAATAGTGAGCATAATTTTCCAATTTCTTGTATAGCAAAGTATTTAAATAAATTCTTTAAACAAAATTTTAATTTCAATGTCAACTATACTTTGGTACTTAATAAAATTTAATTAACCTACATTATTCATGGTAAAAATGTTAAATTATGTAATAAGTGAAGTTTAGCATTTAAAAATATATTATATTTTAATTTATTACATCTACCGTATTTGTTTGTACAAGTGGATCAGAGAATAAACAATGTAGAATAAAAATGTAAATCATTGTCAATAATTTATTATTTTTCATTAAATTTTCATTTTTGTAAAATAATTTCAATTAATAACTTCTCCTGAAATTCGTTAAATTTTTTAATATCTATATATTTAATTAATTATTAAAAATAATGGATATTATAGACGCATTTTACTGAAAAGCACTAAAAAAAATTGAATTTTGGAAAAATTATAAATGATTGTATAAATTCAATTATCTTCAAAAGTAATCAAATTCTTTTGCAAAATTCAATTATTTTTAAAAGTAATCAAATTCTTTTGCAAAATTCAATTATTTTAAAAATTTCTAATAAAATTCTTGGCAAAATTTCAATTATTTTCAAAAATTTTCCTCAATTTCATATGAATTCTATTATTTATAAATTTTTCATTTTCTTCGGAATAATTCAATTGTTTTTATAAATAATACAATTTTTTATTGGAATTCAATTATTTTCATAAATAATGAAATTCTTTTTAGGAATTCAATTATTTCCATAAATAATGAAATTCTTTTTAGGAATTCAATTATTTTCATAAATAAAATTCATCGCAGAATTTCAATTATTTTTAATATAATTCTAATCAAATGCCTCGAAATATGTACCTAATTATTTACAAAAATTTTATGAAAATAAAATTCCTTTAAAAAAGTGAATTATTTAAAAATTTTTTGATAAAATTCTTTGGTAGAATTCAATTTTAAGAAGTATTCAATTATTAAAAAAATTGTTTGTTTTTATATTTAAATAATTGAATTCTCGTCCAATTTTCTAATAAAAATTAATTTAAAAATGAATTTCAGTCAAAATTTTAGATTTGAATATTTATTATTCAAATTATTGAAATATTCAAAGAATATTTGAATATTAAAAGCATTATAGCATGAATTTTAAGAAATAAAAATTGAATTTTGAAAAGGTTTCAAATTATATTCTTTGAAAATCTCAATTTTTTATACTTATAAGTTATAACCAACAATTCTGTAGAATTAATTATTTTAAAAAAGTTTAATTGAATTTTTTTCTGAAATTATGTGAAGTGTTTATTTTTTAAAACGTAGGCATTCAATTGAAGAATTTCTGAATAATTAAAATCGTTTTTAATAAATTAAAATTTTGTAAATATTTTTTCCGAAGTAAGTTAATAATTTCTTGAACAAAATTTGATTTATAACATTTTCTTTTTTTTACTTAAAACTTGTACTTTGTTTATGAATTGTAATTGAGAAGCAGAAAATGTGCAAAATATTGTCTACTTTATAATTTTAATTTTCCAATCATTTTTTTATTTTTTTTTAGAAAAAAGGAAGAAATAGCTGCACAATTTCGATTTGTCAAACAATTAAGTTTTTCATATTAAAAAAAAGATAATATTTGTAGGATTTACATTTTTTTTAATTACCTAAAAAGTTTCTTACAAAATGCTAATTTCTTTTAGAAACAAAGAAATAATGAATAATAACATGAATAATTTTTTTTGATTAATAAAAATATTTTTGAATCATTTCAAAAGTAAATATGATATTATTAAATTTAAAAATAGTAAGGAAAGAAAGTAGTAAGGAAACATAATTTTCTATAAAGTTTATTAAGCAACTCTTAAAAAATTCATTTTCTATACAAAAAATTAAATTTTTACAATTTTTATTTATACTGTTTAAATTAAAGAAAAAAGTTAATTAATGAAAATAAAAATCTGTCGCCTAAAAAAATGAAGATAATTTTTTTTTATGAGAAAAAGAATTCTTTCGAAGTAAAAATGAAAATTAAATTCGGTGAAAGTGAAAGTGAGATAAAAAAAAGAGTAAGTTAGAGTCAAAATGATAAAATGAAATTTAGTTATTTAAACATTTTCAAAATAAAAGACATATTCTTTTTATAGTCTTTGGATTGACGAAAAAAAATCTCGCAAAATTACTGATAAAAAATGAAAATTGTCATTTCTCTTGTTTTTTAAGAGAAAAAACTTTTTTAGACCTCGGCAATGGATTTTTTTTAGTCTTTAGTTTAAACACATCACTAGGGACACTGACCCTAAGAAAAGTGAACTCTCGGTCGATGGGACGCTTGCGCTTTTCCATTTGTAACTCTAAAAGCAATGTTAATCATGGAAATACCTCGTGGCCTCTTGGCAATGACGTTTGTCGAACCTGACACTTAACAATAATAACGAGTCTCATCTTATTGAGGAGAAATAATCTCTTATTAGTGATCACAAAAGGAAAAATTTTCCATTTTTTTTTCAGTTCTTATTTCTATATTTGTTATAAATCAAAATTTTCGAATCGAGAGCCAGGTGTTGAAAATAAAAAAAAAAATGTTCTTTTTAGAGAAATCGTTTACGAAAGGGGATTTAGTTTTTAAACTGAAATAGTGTAGAGTATTTTTTGAAAAGTGATTTAAAATAAAAGGAGCTTAAAGAATACTTTCAGTGGATTAAAAAAAATTCATTTAATTCAATACAATCTCATTTAGATGGAAACAATGTATTTTTTACACATAAAATTCGTTTAAACGAATTTTTTACAACTGAATTTTATTATTATTTGCGGGAAAAAAATATTTTTTTATATTTAATTAGAAATGGATCTGAATTTATTTAGTTGGGGATTTTATAAATTAATTATAAATTTTATAGACTTTATGAATTTTCTGAATTTTATGAACTTTATAAATTTTATAAACTTTATAAACTTTATCTTTGTAAAATTAATAAAGTGTAAAAAAAATTATAAGAATTGAAATTTATTTAATTAATACAAATAATAATTAATAAATAAATGAGAATCGTTTTTCAAATATATATTTCAAGAAATATTTGTTCGAAGGTGAGGCTGTTTGATTTACGATAATCGAAGTTAAGCAATCCTAAACAGAGTTAGCAATTTAATGGGTGATTTTTAAGCAAAAAAAGATTTCAATAATCAATAAAGCAAGAGCATGTAGAATAAATTGAACGAAAAAGTTTAATTTCAGAATAAATGGTTAGAAACTGGACGAAAAAAAATTTTTTTTTTATCACTTTGACCATTACAATTCTAAATGAAAGAAAAGTTCAAAGAATTCTCTGTACTTTTTATTTTTAAAAAAAGGGAAATAAATAAATTCTGTTTACATTTTATGCCCCCAAGGACCTCAGAAACTCGTCCTTTGAAATCTATATACATACATATTGCAGAGTAAAAAATTTATTTGTTGAGAACGTCATAACTGAGTATTTCTCCTTTTGATTTTTACATAGATATTCCGAAACGAGAAATTTTAAATATTTTCAGACAGGAAACAAGAAACGAAGAAAACACAAAAAAAAAGTTGAAGAAAAAATGAAAAGAAAGAAAAAGAACGAAAAAATTAAAACAAAAAGAAGAAATAAATTACAAAATTTTTTATTTTTAAATATAAATTTTTTAAAGAATTTCATAATAAAAATTTAAATAATTCACCTATTAAGTACAAAATTAATTATTAGGGGAACATAGTCTAGGTCGGCCACCTTTTTGACTTTTGTTTATAACTTTTTTTTAAAAATGAATTTGGACAATTGAAGTATATGGTTGGAAAGTCCTGTTTAATAGGAACATTTTTTCTGTACAAAGTAAATTGACAGGTTTAAAAATGAAAAAGTTATAAAGATTTAAAAAAAAAAAAATTTGTAGTCCAGGTTGGCCATTACAGTCAAGGTCGGCCATGTTTAAAATTCAAAGGGCATTAATCGTTAAAAAATAAAATGACATGTTTAGAGTTACGGAAAATTGATTCTTTATTGTTTACAGTTTGTAACTTAATGAAATAACAAAATAATAACAATAAACAATATAAAAAAATAAATATAAATAAAAAAAATTTTTGCACTAAAATATTAATAAAATTAAATAAAAATATTAATAAGATGATCAATTATATTATGAGTTATACAGAATTGCAGTTTTTGCAAATGAAGTAGCTCGTCCTCAACTTTGCGCATTTTAAACACATAGTGGCCGACCTTGACAGTAAGTAACATTACCGAATTGTTGTAACCATAAAGAAATACGTTTCGGGATTCGATTTTTTACTTTGTTTTCCTTTCAACCATGAGTCCCACAAATTTTCTGCATACTTGCCTTGACGATTCAATTTGTTTTTTATCTTTTATTAATGGTTTTTCACATTATGCACAAAACTTTTTTTGAGCTTTTTTTGTACCGACGTCACAGAAAACACAATTTTCGATTTTCCGAAAATGTAATTGAACAAAAAGTTAGGTTTCACTAAGACAAGCTTCGACAAAAATGCGCGTAGGTGGCGCTAGTAAACTTGACAAAAAAACGCGAGTGGCCTACCTAGACAGTAGGCCAACCTTGACTACATTCCCCTACTGTTCACATTTTCAGAAATTTTTTATTAAATTTCAAGAAAGAATTCAATTATTTTCTAAAATTTTAATAAATCCTTCTAAACGATTCCATTATGTTTTCAAATCGTAAAAATCTTTACAAAAATCAAATGATTATCAAAACAATTTTAATTAAATTCCTCGAAAGAATTCAATTTTTAAAAAAATTATTAACACATTTCGAAAAAATTCAATTTTTTGCTAAAAATTATATTTTTGATTAATTAAATTGAATTATATAGTATATAATTAATTATAATTAAAAATTATAATTTTAATAAATTCTTCGAAAAAATTCAATTATTTTTATAAATAGTAAAATTCTTCGCGAGAATTCAATTAATTTTATAAAAAGTAAAATTCTTTGCAGGAATTAAATAATTTCTAATCCAATTTAAATAAAAGTACACGAAAGAATTTAATTATTTTCGAAAATTTCCATAAAATTGAATTTCAACAAGAATTTAAAATATTCTAAAAATAATTCAATTATTCTCAAAATATTTTTAAAAAAATTGTATATAAAAATTATAAATTACTTTGTATGCAATTTTTAAATATATTCGTAAAAAAATTGAAAGAATTCAATTATTTTCAAAAAATAATAAAATTCTTGTGATGAATTAAATTATTTTGAATGCACTTAATTTTAATAAAATTCTTTAAAGAAATTCAATTATTTTCAAAAAAACTTTAATTTAATTTTTCGAAAAAATTTCATTTTTTAAATATATTTCTATAAGATTTCTATCTATTCTTAGAATTGAATGAGAAATAATTGAAATCCTTTGAAGAATTTTATTATTATAATTATAATAATTTATTTTTTTTTTATAATTATCTAGAAGAATAATTGAATTCTTGCTGCGAATTTTTATTACATTTTTTTTTACGTAATTGAAATTCAGTGAAGAATTTTATTAATTTATGAAAATAATTGATTTCTTCCAACGAATTCCTATTACAATTTTTTTTAAATAATTGAAATCCTGTAAAGAATTTTATTACTTATAGATAAAATAACATTAGGTCTGTTTTTTTTAAATTCATTTGGAAATTTTTTTTTGAAATTATCTCGGAAATTATTTTACTACAGAGATAATTTTAATACGTGTGACGATTTTGTTGCTCTTTTTATACAAATTCATTTATCGTTAAAGTGGAAAATATTTTTTTTAAACTTTTATACCTACGGATATTTTTCATTTTTGACGAAAAGTGGAAAATATTTTTTGAATTTTTTTTACGGATATTTTTAATTCTTGACAATTTTTGCTCTTGTCACAGACACACACACAATTTTTGTTTTTTATAAGCCGTGTGGGATTTAATATGGTTTAAAATGTGAAACTTGACGAAATTTTATGTCTTTTCTCTTTTGTCGGAGAGGAGAACTTTAATTCCACGCTACATTATGCAGATTAGAAAATTTAACGTCGGAATCTTGACACGATGATACTGGTCTGGGTGGGATACACGAGAGATTAGGAATATACATGCGCTACTCCTTTGAATCATTCTAGGCACGAATGGAATGGGATTTTCATGAATGTGTGATCAGAGTTTTGACAGATAGTATATATATAGCTATATGCATTTAGAATAATATTCCCACTTATATTTATGGAATTTTTTTTTTTTCTTCAAAATCTCTTTGTTTGCTTGAAATATTTTGCAGGAATATATTCTACTGTTACTACTTGTTTTATTGTACGAGATTTTTTATTACCTACGAAATGCATTTTTGAAAAAAAAATCATTTTAAAATTATATACCCGACTAGCAACAATTGCGCACTGCTAACTTCTTACTACCTTTTTTCAATTAAAATATGTTAATTTCAATTATTTTCAAAATTTTTCCTATAATTTCAATTATTTTCAATATCTACTATTTTAAATAAAATTTCCCAAAAAGAATTCAATTATTTCAAGAAAAAATTTAATAAAATTGTATGCAAACATTTAATTATTATTTTCATAAATAATATAAATTTCACGGGAATTCAATTATTTTTATAAATAATAAAATTTTTTTAAAGAAATTCAATTATTTTCATAAAAAATAATTTAAAATTCTAGAAAATAATAATTGAATTAAAATAGTAAAAATAATTTTGATAAAGTTACAGTAACAATACAATTCCTGTAATACAAAATAATGATTTTATTACTTGGTTATATTTATGCAAATAATATTGAATTATAGCGAAGAAATTTTTTAAAAAATTTCTAATAAATAGTTGAATTTTTGTGAAATTTTTATTATTTATGAAAATAATTTAATGTTTACTTAAAATCATTCTTAACAATAATTTTTAACTTCTCCAAAATTCAATTTTTTTAGTGTTTTTTAACTAAAATTCTTCTTTAAATCCATTATTTTTAAAAATTCTTTACAGGATTTCAATTATTTTTAATAAAATTTTAAATAAATCCTTCGCAAGAATCCAATTATTTTTATAAGTAATAAAACTTTTCACATGAACTCAATTAAATTAAAAAAATGTAATAAAATTTGTTTTAAGAATAAAATTATTTTCATAAATAATAAAATTTTTCACAGGATTTTAATTATTTTTAATACAATATCTAAGTAAATTCTTCGATAAATGTAATTATTTTAAAAAAATATTCAAAATTTAATTATTTTTCAAAATTCATGCTATAATGTTTTTTATATTCAATATTTATTTAAAATTTTAACTGAAATTCATTTTCAAATCAATTTTTATTAGAAAATTCTACGAGAATGCAATATTATTTAAAAATACAAAAATAAATATAATTTATTGAATAATTGAATGTTTTTCGACATTTAATTCTTATAAAGAATTTTTTAAACAAATTTCTAAATAATTTAATTTTTTCGACGAATTTGATTAAAATTGCGATTATAAATAATTGAAATTCTATGATGAGTTTTATTATTCATGAAAATAATTGAATCTCTGTAAAAAACATTTTATTATTTATGCAAATAATTGAATTATTGCGAAGAATTTTATAAGAAATATTTGTAATTAGTTGAATTCCTGTGAAATTTTTATTATATTTTTATGAAAATAATTCAATGTTTGCTTAGAATTTAATCAACACTTTTTTTTAAGTAATTGAATTCTTTTGGGAAATTGTTTTAAAATTGTAGAAGATTGAAAATCATAGCAGTGAGAAAAATTTTTAAAAATGAAATTTTGACAAAAATTTTATTAAAATTTTATTGATAATTGAATTTTTGAAGAAGAATTTTATTATTTTTAATATTTAATTGAAATTTTGACGTGACATTCTAAAAAATTTTTGAATATAATTGAATTTATGCTAAGAATTCTATTACTTTTAAAAATAATTGAATTTCTGCTAAGAATTTTTTTACTTTTGAAAATAATGTAAAAATTAAATGTAAAAAAAAAATTGAATTTAAAAAAAAAGTTTCTTGGTGATTATCGATTATAAAAATTATTTTCATTATTTTAATTTCAATTATTATTTTCTAGAATTTTAAATTATTTTTTATGAAAATAATTGAATTCCTTTAAAAAATTTTATTATTTATAAAAATAATTGAATTTCCGTGAAATTTTTATTATTTATGAAAATAATTTAATGTTTACTTAGAATTTTATCAACACTTTTTTTAAATAATTGAATTTTTTTTGGTAATTTTATTAAAATCGTAGAAGATTGAAAATCGTTGTATTAAGGAAAATTTTTGAAAATAATTGAAATTTTGCCAAAAATTTTATTAAAATTTTATTGAAAATTGAATTTTTGAAGAAGAATTTTATTATTTTTAAAGATATAATTATAATTTTTTTCTTCTAAATTCATATTTTTTCAGTACTTTAATAAAAACGAATAAGAAAATGGAAATTTTGGGAATGAATTTAAATTTTCATTCTTCAAAAAAAAAAAAATCTACTACATATTTGTATAGAAAATTTTATTCCGAAAATAAAATTGTAATAGTTATAGTAAATTATTCTGCTAATTTAAATTAGTAAAAAATTAATTCATCAAAAAGAAAGTAATTATTAATTAATTATTTAAAATAATGAAAATAAAAAAAATTCTCTCCAGCGGGGAATCGAACCCCGGTCTCCCGCGTGACAGGCGGGGATACTGACCACTATACTACTGAAGATGGAGGTAACGCGACTCTAAACTCAAAACGGAGTGTGTGGCGATGACGTCATCATGACGAAACTCTAGTATTAAAAATACGATTAGAATTATTTCTTTTGTAATAATTTTCTTTAGAGATAATATTAATAATTTTCAGTAGTAATTCAGTAAAATTAAAGAAAAGTAATTTAGATAATTTTTTTTAGTTTCTATATTTAATTATTGTACATCTAAACTCTGTTGTGCTCTGTGTTGTGTGTGAAAATTATGCGTGAAGCTCAATATACGACGTGTTAGATTTGGCAAAGCTCTGGATGTTTAGTTCAGTTTAGATGGCTGCTCTATATGTGGTATCAAAGGAAACACAGTCAGGTCTCGAGGGTACAGGCGTCAAAAGCAAATCACCCTGGGCAGTCACCTGATCGTTTTATGCATTCTGAAATTTGATACATGACTGTTTTCTCTCTTCTGCTTTGATAGTTTCATTGAAATAGAAAAAAAAATACATTGTCATGTATCAAACGATCAAAAAGTTGAAAGTTTTAAAAATAAGGGAAAAAATGCATAGGTACAAAAATAGTATACAAAATTACAAATACTGTAAATAATACTGTATACAAATAGTGTAAATAAATTTGAAAATTTAAATAAATAATAGGTATAAATAATGTCCGAATGTATTTCGTTTATTTTATTACCTATTCTCTTATTAAATATAATATCATCATGATATGCTTTTGCATTTTTTTTTTCTTTAAAAAATATTCTTTGACAAATCGAAAATATAACGGTATTTTTTTCTATTAAAATATAATATTTGAAATTAGAAAATTTAAAAAAAATAAATCATTAAAGTTAGGCCAAAATATTTTTTAAATTGAAAATTTTTTGGTAATAAATTTTGTTTCTTCAATTGAACCGTGATAAATTGATTTATCAACTTTTGAAAAATTTCTCCTCAAATATATATTAGAAAATAAAAACTTCAAATAATAATATCAAGTAAAATCCAATTAAACTTTTTCAAAAAATTGAAAAAAATTTTAATTTTCAAAGATTTTAATTTAAAACCTTTTCATAATTTCAATTATTGTCTAAAATTTTAAACTAAAATTCAATTTTAAATCAATTATTATTAGAAAATTCTACGAGAATTCCATTATTTATCCATATATATAAAAAAACAAATTATTAAATAATTAAATGTTTCTTAAAATTGAATTCTGATAAAGATTTTTACCAATAAAAATGTTTAAATAATTGAATACTTTTGATGAATTTAAATAAAATTCTTAAGAATAATTACATTTTTCGAGGAATTGATTTAAAAATTAAAATTACACTAAAAATAATTTTAATCCTGCAAAGAATTTTATTATTTATAAAAATATTTGAATTCCTGAAAAGAATTTTATTATTTATGAAAATAATTGAATCCCTGTAAAAAATTTTATTATTTATGAAAATTATTGAATTATTTCGAAGAAATTTATGAAAAATTTGTTAATTGAATTCCTGTGAAATTTTTTGTATTTTCGAAAATAATGAAATGCTTGCGTAGAATTTTATCAAAATTTTTATTAAATTATTGAATTCTTTTGGAAAATTTTATTAAAATAGTATAGATATTGAAAATCATTGAATTGAGGAAAATTTTTGAAAATAATTAAAATAGTTTCTTGGTGATTATCGCAGTTTATTCGTGCGTGATTCAAAAGATTTTGTTAAAAATCCAAATTAATAAAGGATAATTGGCTCGAAAAAATATTTTTGCAAAAATTCAATTACATTTCACAAATAATGAAATTTTTCTCTAAAATTATAAAATATTTTCAAAAACTATATAAAATTTCTTGCAAAAATTCAATTATTTAAAATAATGGTATAAAAAATTCGTTGATGAAATTTAATTATTTTCATAAATAATACAATTCTTGACATGATTTCAATTATTTTTAATAAAATTTTAAATAAATCCTTCGCAAGAATTCAATTATTTTTATAAGTAATAAAACTTTTCACATGAATTCAATTAATTTACAAAAATGTAATAAAATTTGTTCTTAGAATGCAATTATTTTCATAAATAATAAAATTTTTCACAGGATGTCAATTATTTTTAATATAATTCCTAAGTAAATTTTTCGAAAAATGTAATTATTTTCAAAAATATTCAAAATTTAATTATTTTTCCAAATTCATGCTATAATGTTTTTTATATTCAATATTTATTTAAAATTTTAACTGAAATTCTTTTTCAAATCAATTTTTATTAGAAACTTCTACGAGAATTCAATTATTTAAAAATGCAAAAATAAATGATTTATTGAATAAATGAATGTTTTTCGACATTTAAATCTTATAAAAAATTTTATCAACAAATTTTTAAATGATTGAATTTTTTCGACGAAATTGAATAAAATTTTCAAGAATAATTGAGGCCTCGAATAATTATTACATTTTTCGACGAATTCGATTAAAATTGCGATTAAAAATAATTGAAATTCTATGATGAGTCTTATTATTCATGAAAATAATTGAATCTCTGTAAAAAATTTTTTCTTATTTATACAAATAATTGAATTATTGCGAAGAAATTTATAAAAAAATTTGTAAATACTTAAATTCATGTGAAATTTTTATTATATTTACGAAAATAATTCAATGTTTGCTTAGAATTTAATCAACACTTTTTTTTAAGTAATTGAATTCTTTTGGGGAATTTTATTAAGATTGTAGAAGATTGAAAATGATTGCAGTGAGAAAAAAATTTTTAAAAATGAAATTTTGACAAAAGTTTATTAAAATTTTATTGAAAATTGAATTTTTGAAGAAGAATTTTATTATTTTTATTATTTAATTGAAATTTTGACGTCACATTTCAACAAATTTTTGAATATAATTGAATTTATGCTAAGAATTTTATTACTTTTGAAAATAATTGAATTTCTGCTAAGAATTTCTTTACTTTTGAAAATAATTGAATTTCTGCTAAGAATTTTATTACTTTCGAAAATAATTGAATTTCTACAATTTATTTCGAACTTCTTCTAAATCCATATTTTTTTCAGTACTTTAATAAAAACGAATTAGAAAAAGGAAATTTTGTGAATGTAAAAAATAGTTTCTTGGTGATTATCGCACTTTATTCGTGTGATTCAAAAGATTTCGTTACAAATCCAAAATTAATCAAGGATAATCGGCTCGAAAATTCCCTTACAATTTGAAAATAATTTCGATAAAATTCCACAGAAACAACTTCACAGAAATGCTCGTATTGTAGTTTGCTCTCTAATTATAGATTTCACACGCCAGGAATATTAACCGGGGCGCAAGTTACCATTCCATTGTGGAACAATGAGGGTCGTTGGTATTGGATTCGTAAGACAATGAGAGCATGTTTTCGTGTTACTATGTGTGTGTGTGTGAGTGAAGTACACACACACCCACATCAACGAGTATGCAGCTTTTGGACTTTAGTGAAAGCTCTTACATTAGTTCAACTCGAAGATGTTGTACACATAGTTTGACAAATAATGACAATAATTTTTTTCCTTCCCCGAGAAAATCTGAATTAAAAATTTCAAATTTTTGATAAATAAAAATTAAAAAGAAGGTTTTTGAAAATTTTTATGCGATATTTGGAAATGTTTTTGATATTATTTGTGATTAAATTATAAATTTTACGGGAATTGGGAAAGTTTAGAAAGTGTTTGACGATTTGAGAGAGAGAGAGAGAGTTTCGAGTGTATGTACAAGAGCACTCGAACTTGTGATAAAGACACAATTTGGTCAAGTGATCACTGAAAGAGTTGTCCGACAAATCGATTTTACCAAGTGTCTGACAAAGCACAGTACACTTGTTGTTCCAAATTATTTCAAAGCGCAATTTATTTATTTATTTATAATTTAGACAATAGAAAACAAAAAAAATACAATAGAATTTATAAAAAAATACATTAATTAAATTAAAAAATCGAAGTTTAAAAGTAGCGCTTTCAGAAAAATCAATATAGTGTACAATAAAATACGTTACGTGTAAATAAAAAAATAAATAAGTAAATAAAAAATAGAATTAGTAAAATTTATCTTAAAATGTGAACAAATTTTAGTGACGCAAGAATTGAAATTCAGAAGGAGAGTTCAAAACATCTTGATTATTCTGAAAACTGATTACTTTATACTTAGCTCCTTACACACTGGCTTACAGAATATATAATCACGTTTCCTGAAGAAAGCTATCAATTTATCAAGACTAATTGCCTTAGTTACATTGAACTGCATCCTCTACACAATAAAGGAGGATATCGTTAGACGCTATTAGTTTAACACTAAACTTGATCTCATTGAAGTCAAGTTTATAAATAATGTTATATGCAAAGAAAAAAAAAATAAATTTCCAAAATCTTTGTTGAAAAACTACTTTGTTCTTTCAGACTTCGCACTTGATAATTAATTTTAAAAAAGTAGTTTTCACACTAAAAAAAAGTAATAAAAAAAGTAGCTATCGAAAAATTAAACTTGACGACCAAAAAAACTCGTTTTAGACACTTTACAAAACTGAAAAAAATTCCAATCTATATTTTTTATTTTCCTAACTTTTTTCTAATTTTCATCAAAAATATCATTACTTCTTTCTTATCTTCTTGCGATAAATTTTAGAAAAATTAAATAATTGATTTCATCTTTCGACTAATTTTATGCAAATTCTAATTTAAATAATTGAATTCTTGAGAAATTTTTATTATTCATGAAAAGATTATCCTGAAGAAGATTTTTACAAATTTTTTTTTTAAATAATTGCATTCTGTTTGGAAATTTTATAAAAATAGTAAATATTGAAAATCATTGAATTGCAAAAATTTTTTAAAAATAATTAAATTTTACAAAGAATTCTATTAAAATTGTTGAACGATTTTATTAAAATGTTTTAAAAAAATTGAATTTCCAAAAAGAAATTTCTATTACTTTTAATAATAATTGAATTCTTGTGATAAATATTGTTATTTATGAAAAGAATTGAATTTTGCAAAGAATTTTATTAAAATACCTCAAAATAATTGAATTTTTCGGGAATAATTTTGTTATTTAACGAAATAATTGAATTTTTTTGAAAAAATATTTATGTAAATAATTGAATTCTTAGGAAGAATTTTATTAAAATTTAAATTAAAATCTAATTTAAAATCTTATCTAAAAGAATAATTATTGAATTATATAAAAAAAATTTTAAATTGTATTTAAAATAATTGATTTCTCTCGAACAATTTTTTTAAAATATTTGAAAATAATTGAATTCCTGTGAAAAATTCAAATATTTTTGTAAATAATTGAATTCTTTCAAAGAATTTAAATAAAAACATTTTTTTTAAATAATTGATTTTTTCGAGAAATTGAAATTAAATTTTTAAGAATAATTTCATTTTTTGAGCAATTCCTGTAAAATTGTATTAAAAATAATTGAAATGCTGCGATGAATCTTATTATTTATGAAAATAATTGAATAGTTGCAAAGAATTTTATTAAAATTTTCAAAAATAATTGATTTCCTGAGAAGAATTTTCCTATTTATGAAATTAATTGAATTTATGCGAAAAATTTTATTAAAATGTTTAAAAAGAATTGAATTTCTCTGAAAAATTTTGTTATATTTGAAAATAATTGAATTCTTTATAAGAATTTTATAAATATTGTTTCAAATAATTAGTTTTTTCGAATTGTAATAAATATTAAAAAATGTGTTTTAAATAGTATTAAATTCTTTTTATTAATTATGAAAGTAATTGAATTCTTGTTTAGAATTTTATCAAGATTTTTTTTTAAATAATTGAATGTCCATGAAATTGAAACTTTTTTTTATAAATTTCTAAATAGAATTTATAATAATTTCGTTAAAAATTTTAATTAAAAAACTGACGTCAGATAACATTACAACATTTTTTATTTTCAAATTTATTTATAAAAAATTTCAATAGAATTCAATTATTTTCTAAAATAATCATAAAATATTCAATTATTTTTAAAATTTAAAATTAAAATTATTTAAGAAACTCCATTATTAAAAAAAAAATTCAAAGAAGTTCTTCAAAAATAATTTAATTAGAATTTTCAAAAATTTTAATATAATCCTTCACGAGAATTCAATTATTTTCCAAAATAATACAATTCTTCGAAGAAATTCTATTATTATTTAATTTTTTGATAAAATTCTTTCCAAGAATTCAATAATTTTCAATACTTACATTAATTTTAAAATTGAAAATATTTAATAAAGAAAAATTATTAAAGAAGTTAGGAAATAAAAAAGAAAATAAAAACTAATTTCAAATTGCGAACAGATTACCAGAATACAACGATTATTAATATAGATAATTAGAATTTAAATTAATCCTATGTTTTTTATTTATTTTCCTTTCAATTTAAATATTTGGAAATAAATTTTTTATTTTCGAAAAAATTCTCCATTTGTAAAAAAACTTTTTATTCGTGAATTTTTTTACTTGAAAATTTTTTACGTTTTGCACTAAACCTTGAACAGAATTTTTGCCATATAATAAACAAACTCACATTCAAGGTTTGTGATGATAAGTAATGCACTCATGTCTGATAGATAAATTTTATAACAAAATGTTATTGAACGATATTATTTTTGGAACAATGCCATAATAATCAATTGTGATTCTTCGAAATATTTTATAAAACTAATAAACAAATTCTTTAGTGAACAATATAATTATTTTACTCTAGTGGTGCATCAACAGAGTAGCCTTTAAATTTCAAAAATAAAATTCAAGGCTTTTCGCAATTTTTTCAGGAACTAAAATCCGAAGTAATTTTAATTATTTTATTTTTATTATTATTATTATTTATTTAATAACAAATTACAATGAATAAATAATAATAAAATAATTTTAAATAATTAGAAATAAATTAAACAGTTTTTTAAATATTATTTTAAATAATAATTTTGTTATGAATCATGTAACAAATTATAATAAAAATAACAATGTAAGTATCTAAAAAAATTATAAAATAAATATAAAAAAATAAAGCTCAAGTTTTTTTAAACAAAAAAGTTGATCTTTTTTTCTTTGAATCATATTCAATATATTAATCTTGTTATCGATAAAACTTCAAAATTTGATTTTGTTTTCTGTGATAAAAAAATATATTACTTTTTTAAAGTGCAAATTAGAATTTTTTTTTTAGTGTAAATTATTATAGTTATTTAAAAAGTGCTGGTTTGTATAATTATAACTAACTGAACTTGATTTTTTTTTTAAGAAAAAAAAGTACATAAGAATGAATTGGGAAAAAGATAGGGGAGAATATAAAAATAAAGAAAAGGAATTTTATTAATAGAAGCATTATATATACAATATACAATATAAAATATAAGTATAGGATTGTAGACGGTGTGGTGTAGTGAACTCTTTTGTTTGATAAGGCAGCAAGCTTGACTGCGTTTTGCAAGGCGGTTGGTCAATAAAGCAAAGTTACTTAAATATCGAACGCGGCTTGATATAGATTATTGAGAATGCCTCCATGGGCGATTCGAATATGGTCTGTACTAAATTCTGGATTGTAGATTTTATCGCAAACGATGCAGCGAATCACTGCTATGCTATTTATAAATACACAAAAAAAATCTCAATTTCAACCACCAGAATTTATTTTTGCTAAAAAAATTATATAAAAGTTTATTCTTTTTCACAGATTTATATAAATACGTACAGGAACAAATAAAAAAAAAAATACAAATCAACTTATAGCATGAAAAATAGTTGAATAATAAAAATAAAAATATTATCGATTTGCTTGCAAATATTGACATTCCTTTTATTTTTTCCAAACATTAAATATTTTTTATAGACAAAAAAAAAATTCTCATCGTCAAAGAAATAGAATTAAACATTTCGAGTTGATTTTTAAATAATTTTGATTTTTGAAATAAAATTAGTTGCAATACATTTTTATTTTATAAACAAAAAAAAAATTCTTGTTAAAAAATATCATAGGGACATAAAATAAAAATTCTAGACATGATAATTCAGCGTAAATGTTGCTTAATCCCGCAAAGACGCTTTATTGCCGGCGCTATATCATCGGTCATATAATTCAGATTTATATAATCTAAAGGGAATAAAGATTTCTGGAAAAAAAGGGGAAAAAAAGTGGAAGTAGTATTGTGAGAGAGGAGATAAAGATTATTGAAGAGTGAGCTTATCAATTGTTGAGGTACATGGTTCATTTGAAATAGAGACGAAATCGACAATAAAAGCTTTACAACTTGGTAACAATTCCTCTCTTGGAAATTTTTATCCCCATAGACAAAGAGATGAGTGATCTTTTTTCTTTTTTTTTCTTTCTTTTTTTTTATTCAACCCAGATCTTTCACATCTCCACTTTAGTCTGTCAAGTATTGCTGATGTCGTTTGTGTGGTCCCAATGTTTGTCGTACGTGCTTCGGCAACATTGTTTCACCTCACAGAAAGTACAATCAAAAATGAATACACCATACGTTTTAGTAGCGAACTTTTTAATTCCGATTTTAAAAATATTCAAATTCAAATTAAATTTGAGTTAATTTAAAATCTGAAGTAAAATAAAAAGTCAAATTACAAAAAAAAATGAAATGAAAATTTTAAGGAAAATTTAACAATAAAATGAAATTAAAAATGATAGAAAATTCAATTTTAATTTCAAATTCAAGTAAAAATTAAATAAAAGTAAAATTGAAATTAAAAAAAAAATTACACATAATTGAAACTTCAATATTTCAAATTCCAATTCAAATAAAAATTTTTAAAACATTAGAATTAAAATTAAACTAAAAATTAGAGAAAATTTAAATTTAAATGAAAATTAAATAAAATTTTAATTCAAGTTGAAAGAAAAATAAATGAAAATTGAAATTGAAATGGAAATTAAGATAAAATTAAATTAAGATAAAAATAAAAATTCAAATTAAAGAAAATTTAAAACAAAATATAAGAAAACTTTAAAATTAAAATCAAAATAAAAATTACAGAAATTTCAAATTCAAAATTAAAGAAAATTAGAATTGAAATTAAAAGTCAAAGAAATACTCTTTTTCTTTGTCTTTTTTTTTAAATTAAAAGAAAATTCAAATTCAAATGCAAATTTTAATTGAATTTAATTGAAATTTCAAAATAAAATCAAAATAAAAATTATTACAGAAAATTCACTTTAAAATTCCAATTCAAATAAAAATTTTATAAAATCATAATTGAAATTAAAATAGAAATTGAAGAAAATTCTAATTTAAATGAAAATTATGTAGAATACAAACTGAATTGAAAAAAAAATGAAGGAAAATTTAAATGAATATTAAGATTAATTAATGAAGATTAACTTTAAAAAATGAAGTTAAAACAAAAATTAGAGAAAATTTAAAATTAAGAAAAAATTAGAATTGAAATTAAAAGACAAAATTCATAAGATTCAAATTCAATTTCAAATTCCAATTTAAATAAAAGTCTTTAAAAAATCAGAATTTAAATTAAAATAGATATTAAAGGATATTTAAATTTAAATAAAAATTAAATAAAATTCAAATTCAATTTCAAATTCAACTAAAAATTAAATAAAATTAGAACTGAAATTGAAATTCAAATTTCTGGAAATTCAAACTGAAATGGAAATTAATTAAAATTTAAATTAAATTTAATAGAAAAATGAATGAAAATTCAAATTGAAATAAAAGTTTAGAATGATTAAAATAAAAATTAAAATTAAAGAAAATCATAATAAAAATTTAATAAAATTATAATTTTAAATTATAATAATTGCAAGTCAAATTATTTAAATGAAATTTAAATTTAAATTTAAATGAAAATTTTAATGAAAATTACTAAAAATTGAAACTGAATTTGAAAAAAAAATGAATAAAAATTTTAATTGAAATAAAAAATTAAAATAATTAAAATTGAAAGAAAAATTGAAATTAATGTAAATTCAAAGAAAAATTAAGAAAAATAAATGAAATTGAAATAAAAATAAAAATTCAATAAAATACGTTCATTAAAATAAATTATAATAATAATTAGAGTATAAAAAGAGAAAATGCTAAAAAGGCAATATTTTCCCTTATCTAGTTAAGTGAATAAAATTAAAATGAAAGGAAAATTAAAGGATAAATTCACCGTAGATGTAAAATAATTTTTTTCACTCAAAAATATTTCAACTTCCTCGACTTTTCATTTTTTTCTATTCACGATTATACTGAGATTCATTTGAGTTTTTATCCTTAAAATATTCACAAGTCAATTTTCTGGTCCTACATTTTTTTCCCGTAGTTTTAGTAATATTTTATTCATCATAAATGAATAATTCCTATTCAACCTCGAGAGTTGATGTATGAAATGAGGAAAAATGCAAACGAAAACTTTTTTGTCTTGAATTTCTTTTTCTTATATTTTCCTTTTACTGACAAAAATTCTGTCTTCTGCTCTTTTACTGTCTAAAATTATCTCTAAATGATTATTTCATTAAATTTTGAAAACGGTGAATTCTATTTAATTTTTTTTATTAATTAAAATTTTTTTTGATTATGTCAAAGTAATAAAAGTAATTTTTATATACATAGTTTAATTTTTATAAAATTAAATCAATAATGAAATGAAATCTAAGGATTTTTTTCTTGATTTTTCCAGAAAAGAATTTTTACCATCAATTATTATTATTTAGTTTTTCAATATTTTATGTTTAACGTATGAGAAATTGAAATAGCACTCAATTTATAGAATTGACATTTTACAGGGAACTTAAATCTTGGAAAATCTCTACAACACTGATAAGTGTGGATAACAAAAATGAACAAGTATTTGCACTTTCTCTTAAAAAAGAAAACACAATTCAAGCCATTCTATATTTTTAACTTTAACTCAAAAGTTATTTTAGAGTCGAGAATTTTTATTTTTCACTTAATGTACAAACATTTCTTTCTTTAGAACATAAACAGGACAGTTTTATAGATCCTTCTACTATATACACCATACAGTAATAACAAAAAAGAGTAAGAGACACAAATGTGTGAAATTGGAATGAAAAACAGAAGAAAAAGTATTTTTAAATTGAATAAAAAGTTAAGAAGAAATAAAATGTTAAATAAAATGTTAAATACAAGGAATTGTAAACTGTAATATAAAATTAATATTATTCATTTAGAAAAGTTTGAAAAAAATTAAATAATTTAAAATAATAATTAAAAATATTTTCCAAATCTTTTTCAAAAAAATGTCAAATAATAAATATAGTTGAATAAAATATAAAAAAAAGTTTAAATAATAATTCATTTGAAAAAAAATTTTTTCTTTGAAAGAGTATTTAATTAGATATAAAGGTCAATTTAACAGGAAATGGAATTTCTTTTGGTCGAGAGTCTAATATGGAATGAAACAATATTTTACTTGTATTACTTTTTTCAAGCACGTAGATCGTTAAATTTTTTTTTTTTTTGCACAAGTTTACAGACTTTGTTCTTTAGAATCGATTCAATTACTTGATTAGAGTCATACTCCCACAACTGGAGACTATCCTTAGAGAAAAAGCCGCAGACGTCTTCTTTCGCGATGTAATGGAGTTTTCCTGTCCGACAGTAATTGAGAACTTGAGAAAAAGACATCTAGATGTCTATCGTACATATACTGCTTGCTATTGGATTGTAATTGACAAAAAAAAAATAGAAAAAAAAATCCTTTTTAAATACACAGAGAAAAATTTTATATTTCCTTTTTGTAAAATGACTTTTTTGTTTACGATTTCTATTTTTGTTGTACTGTTTTGTTCGATTTTTTATCTACAAATTCTTTTATGCACTATTTTTTGTTTTTTCTTCGTTTAAAATTTTCTTTTTCATTTCTCTAACCTTTTTAACTCTTTAAACCTTTCTTTTAACTTTTTTTAAAATCTTTTTTAACCTATTTTTAATCTTTTTTTAATCTTTTTTTAACCTTTTTTTTAACCTTTTTTTAACCTTTTTTTAACCTTTTTTAACCTTCTTTAACCTTTTTTAACCTTTTTTAACTTTCCACATTTTTTAAACTCTTTTTGTTAACCACTGATTTTTTTTGTTATCCAGTTTTGTTTTTTTTATCCACCAAATTTTAACCTTTCTTATTTAATACAAATGCCGACCTTTAACCTTCTTTTTTAAAACCTTCAACTGTTTTTTACACCCATCAACTTGGAATTTAATTGGCCCACCACCTTTTGTTAAAAATTTCGATTAAACTATTATTAATCTCTCTAATTTTCGAAAATTGATATACAAGGTAATGAGTGGAAAAATTCAGAGACGGAAAAAATTCTCAGACGGGAGGAATCGAACCCTGACTGCTTGTTGTCGCGTATGTAGAGTAGTTTGACCACTGAGCTATTTCACTTGGTCTGGTTCGATGAAATAAAAGACGATTGCACACGTTTCTTTTTGCCAGTAGTGACAGTATAAGTTTTAGTGAGACAAATCTAGTTCTGCAGGATTTATTACACTTTTCGTTGGGGTGGCTGAAAATGATCTACTTTATAAAATTATAGCAATGACGTTTGGAATTACACGCACCTTCACTGCAGCATATCATATCCAAGGAATATACATTGCAATAAATCTTGTCTAACTTTGACCCAAGAGTTTAACATTCAAGTTGAAAGTTCACTTTACTGCAAGAATTCAACAAGAATCATGTCCAACTTTCAGTTTAACTTCAATTTCAAAAGGCTTTGTTCTTCAGATTTTGTCTTCTTTGGATTGTATATATCTTCTTTAGAATTGCTCTTATTTCTTCTTTGAATTTTGTATATATTAATTTATGACTTTTGGAATTGGAAAATTTTGTTTGTACTTTTAAAATATAAATATAAATCAACATAAATAGAAGTAAAAATAAAAATAGAAATTATAAACTGGCTTTACACCCATCTACTAAAAACTTCTATTTACTACTTTTTTTTATTAAAACCTACTATTTACTACTTTTTTTTTACTAAAACCTACAATTTACTACTTTTTTTTACTAAAACCTACTATTTACCAATTTTTTTTTTTTACTAAAACCTACTATTTACTACCTTTTTTACTAAAACCTACAACTTACTACCTTTTTTTACTAAAACCTACTATTTACCAATTTTTTTTTTTTTTACTAAAACCTACTATTTACTACCTTTTTTTACTAAAACCTACTATTTACTACTTCTTTTTTTACAAAAAACCTACAATTTACTACTTTTTTTTATTAAAACCTACTATTTACTACTTTTTTTTTACTAAAACCTACAATTTACTACTTTTTTTTTACTAAAACATACTATTTACCAATTTTTTTTTACTAAAACCTACTATTTACTACCTTTTTTACTAAAACCTACAACTTACTACCTTTTTTTACTAAAACCTACATTTTACTACTTTTTTTTACTAAAACCTACTATTTACCAATTTTTTTTTTTACTAAAATCTACTATTTACTACCTTTTTTACTAAAACCTACAATTTACTACTTTTTTTTACTAAAACCTACTATTTACCAATTTTTTTTACGAAAACTTACTATTTACTACTTTTTTTACTAAAACCTATTTTAAATAGAATTTTCCTTATATTTTTCGACTAAAATCAATTATTTAAATAGATTTTTATAAAATTCTTAGCAAGAATTAAATTACTTTTATAAATATAATAAAATTCTTCTCAGGAATTAAATTATTTTTTTTAAATTTTCATAATAATCGTTGCAATAATTCAATTATTATTATAAATTTTAAAATTCATCGCAGGATTTCAATTATTTTTAATACAATATTTTAGAATTACTCGAAAAATTTAATTATTTTCAAAAATTTAATAAACTTCCCAAGAATTCAATTATTTTTTTAAAAATTTTAATAAAATTCTTTGGAAGAATTCAATTATTTTCACAATTAATAAAAGTCATCGAAGAATTTTATTTATTTTTAATACTTATTTTAAATTAATTAACCGAAAAATTCAATTATTTTCAGAAATAAAAATTTCCACAAGAATTCAATTATTTAAAATAAAATGTTCAAAATATTTATTATATTTCGAAAAAATTAATTATTTCAAACATAATTTTTATAAAATTCTTATGAAGGATTCAATTATTTTCAAAAATAACAAATTTTTTCACAGAAATTCAATTCTATTAAAACATTTTAATCAATTTATTGTCAATAATTCAATTTTTTTCATAAATAATAAATTTCTTCTCAAGAATTCAATTGTTTTTGAAAATTTTAATAAAATTTCTTTTCAACTATTCAATTATTTTCATAAATAATAAAATTTATTGCAGGATTTTAATTATTTTTAATACAATTTTACAAGAATTGATCAAAACTGTAATTATACTTAAAAATTTAATTTCAATTCTTCGAAAAAATCAATTATTTAAAAAAAAATGTTTTTTTTAAAATTCTTTGGAAGAATTCAATTATTTACAAAAAGATTTGAATTTTTTTCAGGAATTCAATTATTTTAAAATATTTTAATAAAATTGTTCGAAAGAAATCAATATTATTTTAAGTACAATTTAAAATTTTTTATATATAATTCAATTATTCTTTGAGATTAGATTTTAAATTAGATTTTAATTTAGATTTTAATAAAATTCTTCCCAAGAATTCAATTATTTACATAAATATTTATTGGAATGAATTCAATTATGTCGACAAATCTCAAAATTATTTTCGAAAATATAATTATTTTGAGGTACCTCTATTTTAATAAAATTCTTTCCAAAATTCAATTATTTTCATAAATAAAAATATTCATCGCAAGAATTCAATTATTTTTAAAAGAAATAAATTTTTTCTTGGAAATTCAATTATTAAAAAAAATTCTAATAAAATCGTTCAATAATTTTAATAGAATTCTTTGTAAAATTTAATTATTTTTAAAAACTTTTCTTAATTCAATAATATTCAATATCTACTATTTTCATAAAATTTCCATACAGAATTCAATTATTTAAATAAATATTACGAATAATAAATGATACAGAAAAAAAATTTACTTATAACAGCTGGAAATTTCATTACTTCACCAAAAATTTTTAGTTGTTTGAGTTATGACTTTCGCTATTCTAGAGAAACTTAAGATTCTTCCATGTAAAGATTTTTTTCATGTAAATTTAATAAAATTTACAGGAATTTTCTTTTGGTTAAAAATAAAATTTTGAGAATTCCTTTTGCCAGTTCGTTTTTTTCTTATTGTAAGAATTATGTAAAATAAAAAATTATAATTTTCTTGTTATTTTCCAGAATAAATGGACTAATATTTAGCTTTAACAGTAAATGCAGATGGTGTTTGTATTTTGTATATAGTACGTGACTTGTTTTAGAGTATTAATTTCATCTCAACAAACGACAAATGTCTGTAACTTTATAACCGCAAAACTGACCACATTGACAGTGTCACCAGACGTTCCCTCCGATGTTTCCTAAACTACTAAAATTCTATTTAGAAGATTTACTTGCAATACAATTATCAATTTAAATATGTGTCAATTTTCATCTACAAGAATTTTTTACTTTTTTTATTAATTCCCCCCCTCCCCTTCCTTTGTAAATCTACTTCAATTCGAAAATTTTTATGAAACCAAAAAAAAATTTTTTTCAAATCATTCGAATTGTTTCTTTCTATTTTTGGACCAATTCAACTTTGGACAAACAAAAGAAATTTTCTGACCTTATTAAAAATTCTAATTTAGATAAACGGTTAAGAAATTGATATTGAAACGGAAAAATAATTCTATTGTAATTTGTAAAAAAAATTATGTGATTGAAAATTAAATTCAAATTTTTCGAGTAGAAAAGGAATTATAATTTTATTTAAATAATGATTTATCTCAAATTTCAGAGGAAAAACGTATTGTTCCATGGAAACTAGTTTTCAGTGTAGCATTAGCTATGTAAGCCTGGAGCAAAACCACCGACCGATCGTCAAAGTCTCAAAACTTGCGATGATCATTTAATTAAATTAATAATCCGATAACATCAAGTTTAAGGAATATGCCAAGTTTGGTAGAAAGAAAAGTCGAAAATATTTTTTCAAAATAAAAAGAAAAGAAATAAATTTTTGAAAACATGAAAATGTTTTCAAAAATTTATTTCTTTTCTTAAGAAAAAAAAAAATGTTGATTAAAAAAAAATGTTCTCTTTTCTTTTTATTCACAGTGCGCCAAAAATTGGCAATATCAGTGTAATTTATTCTGGAATAAAAGTCACGTGGGTCAAAAACCAAAAAAAACCAATAGAAGATTATAAAAATACAAGACTTTTTCTTTTTTTTTTTTCTTTCTTTCTTTCTTATATCCATTAGATATGAGTATTTTAGACTCAAGTCACGTACAGAACGGGGTTTCATACCTAGAACTTTATTAGCCCTGCCGTGCAATGCCAAATGTAATTATTGGAAAAATATCTATCTACTTGCACAAACAAAATACATAAAGCCTGTATATAGATCAATTTCAATAGATATTAATTTCAATTTTAGAAGTGGTTTATTTTTTGCCACTAATTTTTTTTCTTTTTAATTCTCATCATCGGTGAAGATAGTTTATAAAACAATAAAAAGATAAAAATATCAAAAAAATCCTTTTTTTTTCAATACCGGAATTTTTAAAAATATTTTCATCTTTAATTTTCTCGACAAAATATTTGAAATTTTTATTACGAAAGCGAAAATAAATTTAAAATATAAAATTTTCAATTAAAAAATTAAAAAATTTTTAATGCAATGAACGGCAAAAAAGACAAAAATCTAGATTCATTACATTATCGATTAAACTAATAACTGAACTCTATATTTTCACTGAATTTCCATACTTTTCATTCCAAGAATATAATATCGTTTAATTATTAAAATAGTGTATTTGAAGAATAACGATCAATTATAATTTATTATTCTAAAATGATGAAAGGAAATTGAATTCTAAAATTAAATAAGTATATAATGTAATTTCGGAGATAATATATAAAGTAATTAAAATTCAAAATTGAAATTAATATTAAACTGTATTTCCCTTATTAGAAAATGAAACTCAATTTTAGTTTCGAAAAAAATTATTTTTTTTCTTTTTCATATTATAATAGAAATTGATTTTCTAAATACAGGTCATGTTACCTATATAAACATGTTTTATGTATATCAGATTCTTAAAAGGGCTAAAAGCAATTCAGCAAGTTTCGATTAACAAGTCCTGCAAATTTCATGTAAATGTGTGAAGTTTAACGGGACTAAAGGTGTATATATATATATACAGTAAACAGAAAACGAGTCTCGATATAATATAAACAGTTTGGGTTCGCCAAGTTCTCTCTTTAAATACAAAATTTAAATATAAAATTGAGTGTATATATATAGATATTGTATACAACTGTATATGTCAAGTGAAATTTATCTCAAAAAAATTGTAGATTAAATATTAAACGTTGTTTTAGTATTGAAAATTCTTATTTCAAGTAGCGCTGTTCTTTTTTCGCCAATGAGGAAAAAAAAATTCACTAATTCTTTCTAGAATGCATTTTTCTTCTTTTCAGAATTTCTTTTTGTTGAAATGATAATGAAAACCTTTAAGGAAAAAATATGGTGTTTATTTTATTATTTTACATAAATAATTTTTTTATTTATTAAATGATTTGAATTTTTTAAATCATATCAGTAGAAATAATCATTATTGGTCAGACTATTTTCTTCCTAAACACGAAAAACTTTTCACAGTAGAAATAACCGTCGTTGGTCAGACGGTTTTTCATCCAAAAACTATAACATTTTTTCAGTAGAATTATTCGTTATTAGTCAGACGATTTTTCATCCAAACACGAAAAAATTCTATCAGTAGAAATTACCGTTATTGGTAAGACTTTTTTTTCTCAAACACAAAAAAATTTCTGAGTAGAAATAACCGTTATTAGTCAGACGGTAATTCATCGAATTTTTTCAGTATAGAAATAACTGTCATTGGTCAGACTTTTTTCCCGAAAACAAAAAAATCTTTACAGTAGAAACACCCATCATTGGTCAGACTGGTTTTCCCAACACACAGTAAAAAAAAAATTTAGTAGAAATAACCGTTATTAGTCAGACGATTTTTCACTTAAAAGTACAACAATTTTCAGTAGAAATAACGGTTATTGGTCAGACGAGAAATTTAGAGTAAAAACATCAGTTTTTTGATAGGCAAATACTATTATAATTGTATAATAATTTATGACGAATTGCCACATTATTTTTAAGTAGAAGTTACCGTTTCTAGTCAGACGATTTTTCCCCAGAAGTGGAAAAAAAATATTTTCTGCAGAAATCACTATTTAGTAAGACGTTTTTCTTCTCAAAATCTACAAAAATTCACAGTAGAAATATCAAATTTTAGTCAGACAAATATTAGAAATTTCTTTTTAGAAATAATTAATTTTTCAAAAAGGTTTTAAATTAAAATCTTCGAAAGACTGTATTTTTAATACATTTAATTAACAATTATTTACAACAAAATTTTTTTGAAAAATTCTTATTCAAAGTTCTTTGAAATTATTTGAATTTTTTATATTTTTAATGCAAATTCAATTAAAGAATTTCCGAATAAACGAAATTTAAGAAAATTGAATTGTAAACAAGTGTATTTTAAAATTAGTTGACGTAAACTTTCTTTATTCTTCGAATAATTGGATTCTTAAAGAACTTTATTGAAAATTTTTTTTTAAATAATTGATTTTTAGAAGAAGTTTTGTTAAAAATTCCAGAAAATTGAATTGCAATCATGGAAATAATTTTAATGAAGTTCAGTAACATTATTTAAAAATATTATCAAATTTCAAAAGGTTTATCAAATAAAAGTATTAGAACATTTTTTTTCATTATCTAAACTTTCTTAGAGTGAATCAGAAAATTCTTCAGGGTCAGGGAAAAACAAAATTAAATTTTAGTGACAAACGAAACTGAAATTTCCATAGTTAATTAATTTAATTTAATTTCCCAGCTAAAAATTATGTTTAAAAATTAAAAAAAAATTTCATCAAAATTTCAATCATCTTTATAAATAATAAAATAATTCTTCTCCAAAAATTAATTATTTTAAAAAATTTTAATACAATTCTTTGCAAAATTTCAATTATTTTCAAAAATTTTCCTCAATTTAATGATTTTCAATATTTATCATTTTCATTAAATAATAAAAATTTTTACAGAAATTAAATTATTTAGAAATTTTTTATAAATTTCTTCGCAATATAATTCAGTTATTTTTATAAATAATAACATTTTTACAGGGATTCAATTATTTTTCTAAATAATAAAATTCTTTTTAGAAATTTAATTATTTTCATAAATAGTAAAATAATTCTTAGGAATTCAATTATTTTCATAAATAATAAAACTCAATGGAGAATTTCAATTATTTTAAATACAATTTTAATCGAATTTCCTTGGAAAATGTAATTATTCTTAAAAATTTTATTAAAAATCGTTAAAAGAATTCAATTACTTAAAAATATGTTGGTAAAATTCTTTATGAGAATTTTGAATTTTGAAGTTTAAAAAACATTCAATTGTTCAATAAATTATTTAATTTTGTATTTAAATAATTGAATTCTAGTAGAATTTTCTAATAAAAATTGATATAAAAATGAATATTAAAAACAATATATAGCGTGAATTTTTAGAAATAATTGAATTTTGAAATTAATTTTTTTGAAAAAGTGTAATTGAATTTTTTTTTATCTTCTTTGCAGTTTTTATTTTCTAATATAATGAAAAATTTACGAATAATTAAAATTTGTAAAATAGAATATTGTAAATAAATGGATTTTAAAAATTGTCAAATAACTTTTTCGAAAATTAATTGATTTAAAGAAAAATTTCAGTGAAAAAAATTCTTAAAAATAATAATTGAATTGAAATAAAGAAATTAATTTTGAAGAATTCCATTTTTTTATAATATAAAATAATGATTTTATCAATTTGCCATCTTTAATTACTATAAAACATGAAGAAATCGATCACTTCGAGTCGAACACTCGGAGTTATCGATATCTTCATGTTTTATATTAATTACAATATAAATTTATGTTTATATTCATCTTTTTTAACTGTATTTTAAAAAATAAAAGTATATTATAAATTATTCTAAATAATAAAACAATAGAAAATAATTTTTAATTTCCAATTCAAAATCCGAAAGTTCTAATTTAATTAAACAGAAAATTTTCTTCTTCATATCGAATAATTTAAATAATACCAAATTCTCTTCAAAAATTAAAACAAATTTTTTTTACCCTCCAGAAAAGAATCATAATTTGCAAAATATTTATAGAAAATGAATATAATATTAAAATAACTTTCAAGTTATAATATTTTTCATCCTCTTGAAAGAAATCATAGTTTGTAAAATATTTATAGAAAACGAAAATAATATTAAAATAACTTTCAAATTATGTTTTTCATCCTCTCGAAAAAAAATCATAATTTGTAAAATATTTATAGAAAACGAATATTTAATGTTAAAATAACTTGAATCAATAGTTTCAAGTTATGAAACAAATTTTTTTCATCCTCCCAAAAAAAATCTTGCAAAATATTTATAGAAAACGAATATATAATATGTTAAAATAACTTGAATCAATAGTTTCCAAGTTATTTTAATATTATATTCAGAGTAAACTCAACGGTGCATTTTTAAATCAATAAATAAGATTTCTAAGTAACTTATATACATCTTTATTTATACATATACACGTAAAATATAAAAAATAATTGGTTTTGAAAGGCATATGAAAAGACAGGTTGTAAAGTTTTTGTTATCGTAATAGCGGAAGTTGTTTTAGACCCTCATTCTCAGTTATTATCAACCCAGAGCGCGATTAGTTGATAATCGATTTGACTCAATGAGACCGATAAGGCAAAAGTGCAGACGATAACATGTTGCCCAGCATCATTCTCCCTTACCCATGCAGATAGCTCGTTGCGAAAAGCGCTTTTCTGGTAACTATTCAAAATATTTCTCTGTCGGCAAAATCTCTCGCAAAAATTCTCCTCTTTTCTTATTCTCTCTCTTCTTCTCAAATTTTTCTCGTTATCTTCCTTATCGACTTTGATTAAAACACGAGAATTCCGAGTATATTCTTCTTTTATTTTTTTTTAAATTTTCCCTTTCCTTTTTCCTTTCTTTTTTCCTTTTTTGCCTTTCTGTTAGGAAAGAAAAAATTAAATTTAAAATTAAAATTCTTGACCAGAAAGAAAACGAGAATATTTCTATAGCGCTTATTTTTATATTTCGGCGCAAAAAAATGAATTTTTAAAATTATTATATCTTAAGAGAATCTTTAAGATAATTTCGTTTTGGAATTTTATGATTTTTTTTAAATTTAAAGCACCAGTTCTAGTTACGAAAATGCTTTTAAAAAAAGCTTTTGTTTAGAGTGTGGAAACATTGTTTGTTTATTATAGTTTAATTTTCCTTATTTTCGTTTAATTAACTTGTGTTTTAGAAAAAAATTTGTGTTTCAAAAATTTGTGACAATTATCGAATTATTCGAAAGAAATTTAAGAAGGGGAATTGGGGAACGCCGTCACCATGGCGATGACGCCCTGGACCATGACGCAGTTTGCGCCTGCTTGTGAAGGATCATCCTCGGATGATGCGATGGTGGCGCTTGTTCGGTGCCACACAAGCATCTCGCGAGAGGGAGAGACCATAGGCGTCGCGGCGGTGTGGACGCCGCCCGTCACCCGGTGCTCTCCTATCGTCATCATCATCTCTCTCTCATCCGTCGTCAAAAAAAGAAAAATTCGTCACGTCCTCTCGTTCGTCGTCTCTTTTTTTTTGCCGAAACAAAACAAATTTTCGGTTCACGTAATCATCGAGTGTCCGTCCCTCGAAATAAGCAAGAAAACGAAAAATCTCGAGGTACTTTTGCGGGAATTGTCAGTGTGTGTCACTTGACAGGGGTGCGTGTGTCAACAAAACAAAAAATGACTTCGAAAAACTAGAAATCGAAAAAAAAGTTCTTCTAAATATTCTAGAAGAAGAAAATCTCGAGGAGAATAGAAAGGTCAGATCGATAGGCTCAACGAACTCGGGGTGCGGCTAATCCCGGCATGTCTGGGGCCCCGATCACCATGGGACCATCAGGAGGTTCAAGAAAATCGGCGGAGATTTCAATAAATCCGCGAAATCTTCCTAATACAATGACACCAGCCGTATACCTTGGGGATAATGAACTTGTGCGCTCCAATCCGGTCACCTATCATCCACAGGTTTGAGCAAAACAATAGTAGTCAATTAGTTGTGAGAAAGTCTCGATGGGAGCGTAGTTTGTTTTGACGTTAGAGGGCATGACACGTTGTCCAATTCTATATTTAGGTGAGACGAGACCGTGACAGCGATTTGCCCTCTCTTGGTGTGGGTTTAAAGTGCCCGCGCACCCTCCAAAGGGTGGGCTCGCCGTTGTGTCAGTAACCCTCGTTTTCTACGAGAGAGCACGAGGAATTCCTGATAGGCATGGCAATTGTTCGTAACCCACTTTCGCCGTGTGAGCTTTAATAAAAAAAAGAAGCTATACACGACGATAAAGGGTGGACGTAAGTTTAATTGGAGTACGCTCTGTCCGTATTCCACTTTCTTACGCACTCTTTTTTTCAAAAAATATTCTCCTACTTACAGAATCTCATTACCCTTCAAAATCTCTTTACCCTTCAACAGGATATTTCCGCAATTTTATCCAAAAATGATTCTTAATTTTTTCCCACTTCGTGCAAAATAAAAAATTCACCATATAAATAACACGTGTATATTTTTTTTACTAGTAAATTTATTCCACTCAATGTAAATATATGGAAAAGTCAAACATCCAGACTTACCGAATATGTTATCAAAACTACAAAACATTCTCTAATATATTCAAGTATATATTTATGTACATATTTTATATATACACTCTGATAGAAATATAAGTTTCCGTTTATTCAGAAATTTTTTGTTTTTAGATTCCTTATTTACTATCCGAACTTTATTTACATACATCAATAGATTTTTCCAACAAAAAGTAAAGTTTGAAAATGTATTTATTTTCTCGATACATCTTTTAATTGAGATCTAATTAAAGAAAATAAAGTTACAAATTAGTCTTGCTACTGACGATGAATGAATTCCGATGGGAAATTGAAGACTAGTAACGGAATTGGGCTAATATTGTGTTACCGTGTAACATCGTTATCATCCCCAACTTCAATTAATATCAATCTAATCTTCTGACGCATCAAATTAGAAAATGCATCGAATATAAATTTACGATTTGGTATTCCAAAAGATACGTAAACGTATCAATAATTTTTCTTCTCTATTTTGGAGAATTGATGATTCTTCTCTGATGCCATCACAAACTCTGATAACTGAAACAAAAAAGCTATTAGTAAATTAATAAATTTGGTTCATTCTTGAGTAATCTATTTTGTATTATTATTATTAAATACCTGATGGTAAATCTCAAATATAAGGAAATGATGATTTTTCTCCGCCCTCACAAACTCCAGTAACTGAAACAAAAAAAGAAAAATATTAGTAAATATTCGGTTCATTCTTCCGGTTACTATTTGGGATTACTTTCAAAATAGCTGATATGGTAAACCGCTGATCGAAAGAATTAATAATTTTTTTCTGTCCTCACAGACTGAAATATAAAAAGGAAACTGTAAATATTAGGTTTATTCTTAGGTTATTTTGTTAAAGCAACAAATTAAAAAATGCATCGAATATAAATTTACGATTTGGTATTCCAAAAGATACGTAAACGTATCAATAATTTTTCTTCTCTTTTTCGGAGAACTGTTGATTTCTTCCTGCCATCACAGACACCGGTATCTAAAACAAAAAAAGTAAATACTTCGTTCATTCTTAAGTAATCATTTTTATATTGCTATTGAATAGTTGATGGTTGACCTCAGATCTGCGGAATTGATAATTTTTTTCCCCTTACAGACATCAGTAACTGAAACAAAAAAGAAAAACATTAGTAAATATTTTGTTCTTTCTTATGGAGCCATTTTTCCTGTCGCATCAAATTAGAAAATGCGTCAAATATAAATTAACGATTTGGTATTCCAAAGGATACGTAAACCTATCTAATTTTTTCTTCTCTATTTTTGAGAATTGATGATTCTTCTCTGCCACTACAGACTCTCTAAACTAAAGAAAAAAGAAAACTGTAAATAATCAGTTTCTCCTTAAGTTGACATTTATAGGTTACTATCCAAATAGATGATAGTAAAGGTCAGATCTAAAGAATTAATAATTTTTCTCTGCCTACGCGAACTGTAAGAACTGAAACAAAAAAGAAACTATTAATAAATATTCGATTCATTCGTAGGTGGACATTTTTACTAACGTATTTAATTAAAAAATGCGACGAATATAAATTTACGATTCGGTATTCCAAAGGATATGTAAACGTATCAATTATTTTTGTCCTACCTGCACGAAAAGTATGTCATTTCGGGCACTTAAAGTGGGCGCAAAGTAACTGATTCTCGCCCGGGGCCGGGGAAGCGGGCGCAAAAGTTCTTTTACGCCCGTTGACGTCACACAAGCGGGCGCAAAAGTACTTTTGCGCCCGCTTCATTTAGCCCGAGCGGGCGCAAAAGTACTTTTACGCCCGCTTCGCTCGTGCCCTGGATGCCATACTTTTCATGCAGTTAGGACAAAAAATTATGTTCACAACATGGGCGCAAAGGTGATTACGACTTTGGCGAGATGAAGGGACCGAGGGTGCGAAAATGTCCCCTCGGTCCCTTCATCTCGCCATCGCCGCAATCACCTATTTTGCGCCCTTGATACGATAATAACTATTTTCTCCTGTTTTGGAGAATTGATGATTTTTCACTTGCATCACAGACTCTGGTAACTGAAACAAAAAAAGAAAACTGTTAATAAACACTCTGTTCATTTTTAGGTTCTTATTTTAGGATTACTGTCAAAAAAGCTGCTGCTAGACCGCAGATATGAAGAATTGATGATTTTTCTCTGTCCGCATAGACTCCTGTGTAACTGAAACAAAAAAGAAAAGTATTAGTAAATATTCGGTTCATTCTTAGGGAATAATTTGTTGATTTCTACGGATTTCTATTAAATAGCACGTGCTAGATTTTAGACCTTAATTATTTATGCTTTTTCTCTGCCCTCATACTTCAGTACCTAAAAAGTAAACTATTTGTACATATTTAGTTTCTTGTTAGGTATCCATTTTTTCTGAAGCAGCAAATTAGAAAATGCATCGAATATAAATTGACGATTTGGTTTTCCAAAGGATACGTAAACGTATCAATAATTTTTCTTCTCTATTTTGAAGAATTGATGATGTTTCTCTGCCATCATAGACTCCGATAACTGCAACAAAAAAAGAAAACTTTTAGTAAGTAATGCGTTTCGCCTTAGGTTGCCATTTATAGATTACTATAAAAAAGTTCACAGTAGACCAGAGATCCACAGAATTGATGATATTTCTTTGTTCCTGCCGACTCTAGTGACTGAAACAAAAAAGAAAACTATTAGTAAATATTCAGTTTATTCTTACGGAGCCATTTCTTTCTAACGCATCGAATTTTAAATGTCGGCGAATGTAAATTTACGATTTGGTATTCCAAAGGATACGTAAACGTATCAATAATTTTTCTTCTCTGTTTTGGAGAATTGATGATTATTCACTTCCATCACAGATGTCGGGGAACTGAAACAGAAAAAGAAAACTGTTAGTAACGGTTCATTTTTAGGTTATCTCTATCAAAACAGCTGATAGACCGCAGATGGCGTCACTGTCGTCTCGAAACAATTCTATCGATTAGAAACACTAATCGATAAATCAAATATCGATATTTTATTTTCCAAAAGGACAACTGTCTGTCGCGAACTAATTTATGGTAGAGAATTTATTAGAGTACTGACACCAGCTAACCCACAAGGGAGACTCTTTTCAAAATTTCACAGGTTTTTTCCTTGAAGGTGGATGTGTCGACACAGGTCGACCTCCATGGTGGATCCGTCCACATGGATTGGGATCGTCGTGCAACGCCACTCTATTCAAGGGAGGACATTAAGGAACAATATTGCATTACAAGTAGACAATTGGACGCTGTCGAAAGATCTGGAGGGGGAATATTTGGGTGCCTTACCAATAGAGGACCATCGCCATGCAGTTCAACAAAGGCATCAATTTTATCAGCCTGCGTTCGAAGTGCTCCAAGTGAAGAGAATCTTTGCGATGCTCCATATCCTCGGAAACCATTGCAAATAATGTACGAACAGCCTTATTCAACCTATCCACGTGGTTTAAATCGTTACAGATCGGAGGATGACGATTTAATTGAGAGCTCCTACTTTCGTCGTAGGCCAACCTCCTTCTGCACTGTTCCTGATCCTAAAAGGTATTTTTAAAATTAATTTTATGAAAATGTAAATAAAAACTAAATAAATTAAATGTAAATGTAATTGAAAGGTAAATAGGTAACGAAAATAGGTACGAAATTGACTCAGGGAGCAAATTTAGATATTTTTGGGAAGCGGAGCATTTGGCTTGGGTAAATAGTTGGTTGCTTGTTTTGAAGAGCAACAACACGACATGATTACTAATACATACCGAACTCGGTAGATTGCGGTTTAGCTCATGGCGTAGTGGTTAGCCAACACTTTTCACTCCTGAGTACTGATTACTCTGAGGTTTTCCTCAAGTTCTTAAAACTTCACCACCTCACACTATTATCGAAATTTTTTTCTTTTTGTTCGTAGCTTTGAAAATTATTTTGCCTTCAATTCCTCTCATTCTATGATAGCACTGGTCGACAAAAAATAACTTTTTTTCTGATTCAAAGATAGGACAAGGATATTCTTATAGGATTTTCATCGCTGAACACGAATCTGACCTCCAAAAGTGCCCATCACGTCGAGATTTTGAGAAAAATGGACTCAAAGTCTCAAAAAACCCTGTTTTTGGCCTTTTTTTATCACGTGTAGAGAATGATGCCGAGGTGCTAGAAATCTTTAATTAGTCTTAAATTAAAGCTTGAAATGTCAACTATAAGAAACAAATCAAAAAAGCTCTGAATCAATCAAAAATTTTCATATAGCACAACTTTTTCATATGCGCGCGCACTCTACTTGCACTCATAGAGCGGTACACAATGGCACACTTACTTATTCATTTTATTTGCGCTATTTATAGTTATTTATCATTTTTGGGGTCGCTGAACGTTGCTGATTGAATGTGAGGTCGTTATTAAAAAATTCAAAATGGCGGTTTCAAAATGGCGGACATAAAATTTTTAAAATTGATGGATTCGACTGAAACGACCTTACATTTAATCAGCAACTTACAGCGACCTCAAAAATGATAAGTAACAAAAAATAGCGCAAATAAAATGAATAAGTAAGTGTGCCATTGTGTACCGCTCTATGAGTGCAAGTAGAGTGCGCGCGCATATGAAAAAGTTGTGCTATATGAAAATTTTTGATTGATTCAGAGCTTTTTTGATTTGATTCTTATAGTTGACAGTTCAAGCTTTAATTTAAGACTAATTAGAGATTTCTAGCACCTCGGCATCATTCTCTAGACGTGATAAAAAAAGGCCAAAAACAGGGTTTTTTGAGACTTTGAGTCCATTTTTCTCAAATTCTCGACGTGATGGGCACTTTTGGAGGTCAGATTCGTGTTCAGCGATGAAAATCCTATAAGAATATCCTTGTCCGATCTTTGAATAATTTTTAGTGTCGACCAGTGTAGTCAGAAAATAAAATTCCCTAATGAAATCACTTTTATTTTAAACTAAAAACTGTGGACTAAATAAAAAGGACAAAAAGGAATTGACAATAAAAATAAAAAACCAAATACGAAACCGAATACGAAACTAAATTAGAAGAATAAAATATGAAGATTTCAAAAATCGTTTTTGTTTAAGAGTATACGCTATCTCAAATGAGAGGTTTTGTACACGCTGGAGAATGATGGTGCTTTATTTGACTTTCAAAGAAGCCACTTGTCTCTCTAATGACCTCTACTCTAAAAGGTGGACCTCTCAATCTCGAGTGAATAATTTCAGCTTCCTTTTTTTTCCCAATCACACTATTATAAATTCCTCTCTTTTTTCTGCAATAAAACTTGTCGATTTAAATTCCATTCAAGAGGGATTAGTTTGTCATTAAAAAAGTGAGGTGTGGGAGCGGGAAGAAAAATGAGACAACCAGCAATTGTCTTTTCCTGTGAATCCAAACACCAGTGGTCGTGTGGCTTTTACATTTCGCAAGATAATGCCAGTCATACGTTGAACTATAGAAACACGAAATAATGGGGGTGTAGAGCGAGAATTCGCGTGTAATAAAAGGTGCAATGAATAGACAGATTGAAGGGATGCTGTGAGTGTTTAAGTTTCCGACAAACAACGCGAAATGTCACATTAATTTTTAAAATAATTACAAATAAAATTATTAAATACATTCGAATCGAATTATAAAAATCCGTAAAAATCATTATTATAGCATTAAATTATTAATAGAATCATTAACTATAATAATTAACCATAATAATCGGATTTGAGAATTTATTCTTTTTCACAAAGACCAGCGACGGCACATTGGCTGGCTTTTCATTTATATCAAAGATGCATGGCATTGGACATAGTCGTACCATCCATTGCTATTAATATTTATCGATTTCATATCTAGTCAACTTTAATGAACATGCTTGATATAATAAAAACGATAATAATGAATACGATAATAATACTTGCGCTAATAATAAAGAGAAAAAAAAGCTGGTATTGATGATTATGATGATGATGCGATAATAATAGAGGGTAATTTTTTTTCACATATTACTAAATATAAAATTTTATTTATTTATTTATTTTTTTTTGAAGATACACTTGGGATACGGAGGATGAGGATTTGACGAAATTGGAAGGACCGAGACCTGTCATATCGCCAATTCCATCCTCAATGCAAACCTCATCATTGACAAAAACAAAGCACGTTAGCTTTGCGAGGTCACACACGTTAACGGAAATGCCCAGCACTCGAAGTCCCCCAAGACCTCACAATCAAGAACGACTCATTGACTCTCAACCAACCATGCAAGGATCTGTATGCTCCACGTTGCCCACAGCACATTCCTATCCAATGGCCGAGCCTCGAATACTTGTTCTCGGTAAGTTTTCACGATATAGGAATTATCTAATCGAAAAATTCTTTTCTTAACATTCATAAAAGAAATAATTTAAGAATTTAACGAAATAGAGACGATTTGTTCTTTAAATTGAAGAATTTAAGTTTAATCTCAGCTTTCGTCTCAGATATTGTCATGGATGATCTGGAAACTGAATGTTTGAAAGAATTGAAAGAAAAAAAAAGCATAATTGTGTCCCCCTGTTCTATTTTAGGTATGTGGATGACACAATTTTAGCCGTTAAGAAAGAACATGTTAATTTGGTCATTGATATCTTTAACTCCCCAGCTGAAAAAGTTCTATAGAATTTCACTAGAATCATTCTATAGAATCATTCTTTATGATTTCTAGTGAATATTCTATAGAATCATACTATATGAATTCTAGTTAATGTTCTATACAATTTCACTAGAACGATTCTATAGAATTTCTACATAAATTCTACTTAATTTTAATGTTATTAATTAGAATGAATATAAATTTCATGAAATAATTTTTTTAACATTATATTATTATATGGTTACTTCAGGGCTCTAACTTGGTCCGTAAATCCCGTAAAGGTCCGTAAATTTAATTCAAGTCCGTAAAAGTCAGATTTTTTAAAAAAAGATCCGTAACTTGATAAAAAAGGACAAAAAGTTCGTAAATTGTACGATATAATTTGGAAAATTTTAGAGAAATTACAAATGATTGCAGAAATTCAATTATTTTCAAAAAGTAATAAAATTCTGAGCAGAAATTCAATTATATTCCAAACTTTTTTTAAATTCTTGTCAAAATTTCAATTATCTTTATAAATAATAAAATTCTTCTTCGAAATTCAATTATTTTCAATTCTTAATAAAATTCTAGACAAAAATTTCAATTATTTTCAAAAAATTTTTAAAAAATTCTTGGCAAAAATTTCAATTATTTCCAAAAAATTTCCTAAATTTAATGATTTTCAATATCTATTATTTTCATTAAATAATAAAAATTTAACAGAAATTCAATTATTTACAAATTTTTTTTATAAATTTCTTCGCAATATAATTCAATTATTTTTATGTAAATAACATTTTTACAGGGATTTAATTATTTTTAATAACATTTTAATCAAATTTCTCGAAAAATGTAAATATTCATAAAAATTTTGTTAAAATTCGTCAAAAGAATTCAATTAGGGGAGAGTCTCCAGTTGTGAGACACCTCCAGTTGTGAGACAGTCAATTTTTTTTTAACATGCAATATTAAAAAGCCGATTGGTTTATATAAAAACATTTCTTTTTATATGAGCCAACTATTTCGTGTACACCGAGGCGGATATATAAACTGTTTTTGTTAAATACCAACACTGTGTGATAATCGACTAAAAAGCGTTTTATCAATAAATGCAAAGTACTTTTTTTGCAATTTAATTAATTGAAAAAGGTAAATGTAATGCATTTTCTTTTAGTGTTTTCCTTATATTTTGTGATGCAACATTGCATTGTTCCAATCTACGGTTGAAAATAATTTAATTTTCCTTTTTCAAAATAGCGCCAATTTCTGGGTGTGAGACACAGCATATCACCAGTTGTGAGACGGAGTCAACACCCATCTGGGCAGCATAAAAAATACTACTTTGCAGGCATACTATTTAAATGTTGTTTTGATTCTTTTTTCTAGTATTTTTGGGTATGTCAAGTGGAAAAAAGTCAATTGATTCAGAAGAAATCAATTTTAATGCTCTTGTTGAAGCTATTAAATTGTGTTTATTTGATAGTCATATTTTGGCGAATAAATATTATTATTTAGTATATAATAATATATATTATTAATATATTTAATTATTTCTACTAAACATAACGTTTTATGTCAAACTTATTAAATTTTAGCAATTTTTAATGAGTGTCTCACAACTGGAGACTTTTTTTTTTGTGAAAAAATCGATGTGCTCGGAAAATGTATCGTAAAATTTTTTGAGTTCATCAAAACACTATACTTTCTTTTAATAAAAGTTGCGTATTTCTGTTACCTTTCGAACGGTGTATTTTATTTACAATTTCGTTTACCCGTTTACAATTTACGGGTCAAAAATGAAACCCGTCTCACAACTGGAGACTCTCCCCTACTTAAAAATTTTTTGATAAAATTCTTTATGAGACTTCAAAAACATTCAAATTTCCAATAAAATATTTTTTGTACTTAAATAATTGAATTCTAGTAGAAACTTATTATAAAAATTGATTTAAAAATAAATTTCAGTTAAAAACAAATAAATTTGAAATTCTTCAAAAAACTATTTCAAAAATTAATAAAAATAGAGGATTTATGAAAAAATTTTAGTTAACACTAAAAAAAATAATTTTGGAGAAGTTACAAACTATATTGCAGAAATTCAATTGTTTTCAAGAGTAATAAAATCCTTCGCAGAAATTTAATTATGTTAAAAAATAGTAAAATTCTGGTCAAAATTTCAATTATCTTTATAAATAATGAAATTCTTCTCCGAAATTGAATTATTTTTAAATATTTTCCCAAAGAACTCGATTATTTAAAAAAAAATTTGATAAAATTTTTTTATAAATTTCTTTGCAATAATTCCATTATTTCCAAAAATAGTACAATTTTTTTACACAGATTCAATTATTTTCATAAATAACAATATGCATCACAAAAAGTTAATTATTTTTATAATTAGCAAAATTTTTTGCTAGAATTTAATTATTTTCAAAAATTTTAATAAAATTCTCCGCAATAAATTCAATTATTTTCATAAATATTAAAATTTTTTACAAAAATTCAATTGTTTTTATAAAAAATAAAATTATTTTTAGAAATTCAATTATTTTCTGAATGAATAAAATTCATCGCAGATAAAAATAAAAATTCTCCCCATAAATTTAATTATTTTTGGAAATTTGAATAAAATTATTTACAAAGATTCCAATTATCTTTCTAAATAGCAAAAATCTTGGGAAAATGTAATTATTCTTAAAAATTTTATTAAAAATCGTCGAAAGAATTCAATTATTTAAAAATATTTTGGAAAAATTCTTTATGAAAAATTTGAATTTTAAGAAACATTCAATTATTCAATAAATTATTTATTTTTGTTTATAAATAATTGAATTCAAGTAGAATTTTCAAATAAAAATTGATTAAAAAATAAATTTCAGTGAAAATTTTAGATAATAATTGAATATTAAAAGCAATATATCGTGAATTTTTAGAAATAATTGAATTTTGAAATATTAATTTTTTTTAAAAAGGGTAATTGAATTTTTTTTAGATTATTTGAAGTTTTTATTATTTAATATATATTTAATTGAAGAATTACGAATATTTGCAATTTGTAAAATTGAATATTGTAAATAAATGGATTTTGAAAATTGTAGAAGAACTTTTTTGAAAATTAATTGATTTAAAGAAAAATTTTAGTGAAAAATTCTTAAAAATAATAATTGAATTGAAATGATGAAAATAATTTTAAAGAAGGGGAAGGGTTTAACAATATTCTTGTAATATAAATATAATTATTTTATCAATTTGTCATTTATAACTATTATAAAACATGAAGAAATCAATCACTTCGAGTCGAAGACTCAGAGTTATCGATTTCTTTATGTTTTATAGTTATGAAAAAATTTAATTTATACCTTTAAGTAAAATGTTAAATTCTGTTTAATTAAAAATCACTAAAATTTAGTAGAATTCATGTAGAAACGTTGTAGTGAAATACTATAGAACTTTTTCAGCTGGGTCTTATAATCAAAAACTACAATTTACCGTAGAAAAAGAAAAATCCATTAATTTTCTCGATTTAAACCTTTTTAGAAACAACAATAAAATTACAAATTGGTATCAAAAACCGATTTCATCGGATACTCATAAATTATTTTTCAGATCATCCAATTCAGCATAAAAAGAATATTGTATACAATCTTGTTTCGACAGAGCGATTTCATTGTCCAACAAAAAATTTAGAAATGAAATATTAAAATAAAATATTTACTAGGATAATTATTGTGTTTAATCTGAAAATTGGTGAAACGTTTAAAAATGAAATAATTGAATTTATACAATGAAATTGAGGTCTTTAACGTCACATGTAATTCAGTTCCATTAGTGGAGATCGTCTATTTCCTGCGACTTAATTTTCATTCATTAAGTATCCTCATGGAAAGCTAATTTCACTGCTTATATTATACCCGCACATTTCTTGGCACAAATGTTCATAATCTACATTACTAACTAATCTCCATATGCGAAGGAAATAGTGGCAAATGAAAAGGCAGTGCTTCCTTGAATATTTTAGAATAAAGAACGTCCGCTTATATTCATTTGCGTTAAAAAAATAGTTTAATTCCATTTGAATTCAACTCTTATTTACCAACCACATGGTAAATTAAGATCACTTAAATTAGAAAATATAATTTATTTCCTCTTATTTTACAACTTTTTTCCAACATTTCTATTTAACATTTCTATTTTTACAACATTTTTTTTCTATTACTTCTTCTATTTGTTTTTATTTATTTCCTGTTTCTTCTTCGTTTTTTATCACTTCTTCTTTTTTATTTTCCACTTCCTTTATTTCTTCTTCTTTTTATTTATCACTTTTTTTATTTCTCACTTCTTCTTTTTCTTTTATTTATTTCTTCTTCTTATTTCTCACTTCATTTATTTCTTCTTCGTTTAATTTTTTTTGTACTTTATCTACTATTTCTTCTTTGATAATACTGAAAATTCTTTTAAAATTTTTTTTTAAAATTCTTTTAAACATCAGAAAAATTTGTTTTTCTGATAATATTTAGAAAAACAGCCAAAACGAGGAGCAATGAAAGCGCAAGCAACGCAAACTGATGTTCCTACGGGTTTTCGGCGAATTCCACCGGTGACATTGAGTCCAAGGACAATTCATCGTGTTAAAATGGTGTCGCAAGGAGCGCAAACCAATGGCATTTGTAATGGAAGAAAACTCACTAAGAGCTATTCAGAAGCCGGTCATTTTGGTTCGCCATTGGGTCATATGAAAGAGGAGGGGGATCATGAACCTCTTCAGAGGACACAAAGCGAAGAACCACCAAGATCACCATTCATGGTCGACACCCCACCTCACTCACCTCAAACCATTAAGGAACAATTTCAAAACGGCGACATCAGCAAAGTACGTTTATTTATTATTATTATTTGAGTAAATAATTTTTCTCGAACGCCTGCTCTGAAAGGAGTACTTTTTTATTAGAAAAACGGGGCAAAAGTGGAACTTTTCTTAACTGCTCTGAACAAATTTTGCTCACTAGTTGCACAATGTATTATTTCATCACAATCCAAGTGATTTACTTTGCCCATATTTTTTGGCAAAGTAAAAAATTAATAATTGAAATAACAACAGGAATTTTATTTATTAAAAAAATTAATATTATTAAACTACTTTTAACAAAATGGACTCGAGTCTATCTATATTAAATAAATACTAATAAATAAAACAAACTTTTCAAATGTTAGAAGTAGAAATTTTATTATATTATTTATTATTATTTATTATTATTTATAATCTTTATTTTAAAATTAAATTTGTGAATTATTAAGAAAAAAAAACCCTAAGGATATATAGTATTCAGAGTATATCTTAAAATAGAGGAAATATTTTTGTTCTTATATCGATTATAAAGAGGCGTTCTCAACGAGCAAAACTACAGGAAAACCATTACCAACTTTTTCAACAAAAGGAGAAAAAAAAATTTTACAAAAAAAAAAGAAAAAAAAAAAGCAGAATTTACTCTTGTGAATCTCGCCAATTCTACAATGCGCTTTTATACCATTAAATGTAATTTTAAACGACTTTTCAAAAAGCGTGAATTTGAATTTAATTTTTTTTTTAGTTTAAAAATTTAAATTTAAAACAAAGTTTTACTAAATTAAGATTCAAAATTATGTTTGCCTTTTGTTTTAGAAAAGCTAATATTTTAAATAAAAAAGGAATATGCATATGAGGGAAATGTAAAGCAAACTACCGGGAGCAAAATGCAAAGATCAAAGTCCAGTAACATTGGAGTGCGCCAGACTGAACCTCAGGCGATTTTACATTCACTAAATTTTAGTACTTTGTTGAGGAAACAAAAAATTTATCAAGAAGATAAATATTTTCATAACCGGATTTTATAATAAGGGAATAATTATATTAGGTTTCGGATTTTTTATTCCTTCCCTGCAATCTTGCTGATGAGTAATTAATGTAGTAATAAAAAATATCTATTCAATTCATTATCTGATTTAATATCAATTTTTAATTCTATAAAATTTAATAATTTAGTCGAATCTAGTTAATTTTGTTATGAATCACAATTACAGTTATAATCACTTTAAAAATGAAGTAATTTCGTTAATTTTTTAAATTTACCGTGAAAGAAAAATTGAGTTTCGGAATTAATACTGAATAGAATTTTTTGTTGAATTGAAAATTTAGAAAAATGTTTTCGATTACTTTCATTGTAGGGTCATTTTGATTTGGACGATCAGGAGATTTTGATTGACTTCAAACCGGCGCCAGTGTCGCCCGACGCTAGGGCAATGTTGGACCGGATATCGAAACCAATTCGTCGATTTATACCACTTCAGAAAACATTATCGGATGGGGAAATAAGAGTGGAAAGGAGGGAATTAATTGGCGAAACTGGTGAGCCAAGTTATCCGCACACATGTCGAAGAAATCATGAGGATCCCTGGAATCGAAATATTCGCGCTCATGTCCAATTCTCATCGACTCCGGACGATCTTTCATTTCTGAGGGTTTCTTCGCCGCAAGACGATCCGTTGGAAGAGGTACATTCAATCTTTATTCAATTTTTCAACTCTATATTCTCTTTGAGAATTTTCATTTTAATTTTTATTTAAATTTTCATTTGAAAAGTTTCATTATTAAATTCGAAAAATAAATAAATTGAAATTGTTCCAACTAGGAATTTCATGAAAACATTATTCGACGAGGTCTTTTTCGTAAGAGGAGTGTTTCCCTCGAGGATGGTGTTCAAGGTATTTGCAGTAGTGAGATTCTGTTTCCTAGATCTCTTCCCACTTCGCCCACTTCTCCTACTGTAATTCCAGGTAAAAAAAATTAGCTTTTCTATTTCATCAAATAGTTGACAATAATTTTGATGATTTTGCATAATTACCAAGGATTTTCTTCACTTTATTTGCAGCGCCTAGTAGAGTTATTCAGATATCTAGGGAGGAAACGTCGAATCGAAATTTCCTACGCACTGGAAGAGTTGGATTGCTGTCTCCATTTGCATCGAGTGATTCACTGGCCAACGATGGAACCAGAGATCACAGTGATGGGATTTGGAACGAATCGCAAGCGACTGTACTTCAGGCGGATTCTCTGTCTTTATTAACGCCATCTTCGAGGAGAAGGCATCTTTTGCTACTTCAACATCAACAGCGATCTTCAATGGACACCGAGGCTCTTGATGTTGAGGACGATCTTGATCTCTCGCCATCCAGTCCGCGAATTCGTCTCGAAGCTGCTACGCCCATTACCTTGACGCCGAGGTTAGTTATAATCTTTGCTAAATTTCAATTTAAAGGGACATTATCTTCTAATTTAACCCTCTGCTAATGCTAACTTATCCTTACTCTATCGCCAAAGAACGTAAATCCGATAGTCCACACCAGGCGACCAAATTGACGATTGACGATTTTTGACGATAACGGTCTTTAGCATCAGCAGAGAGTTAAAGATCCTGTTACAATGAGGGACGCGTCATCGCTATGATTTCTGACCAATAGCGACTGTCATCATGGAATTTCAGTCAATCAATTTCAACCAATCGCTTGTTCTAGTTATACTGTTTGAAAATTCAGCCCAAATTTTTCTGAGGAAAATCAGAGTTATAATCAATAGTCACAAAATTTCACTACTCTTTCGTCGTCAGGAATAATTGCCATTAAATTATCAACAACAAAATTTGTCACCACCGTGGTCAGAACCTGTATTCTTAATTTTATTTCAGCATCGAAGCATCAGCTTTACTGACCAACGGAAGACCAAAGAGTGGTTCACTGTGGCGAAGTCCTGGTCTATATTCGCAAACCCATTCACAGTCATCGAGTGAATTTGGACTGAGTCTGGCGAGAACTGACTCGGGGGGACGAACCGACGTCTCGGAGACGTCAACAACTGACGACTACATCACTGCCAATACGTCGACGGGAACAGGGACCACTGGAACTGGAACATCAGCGACAACAAGCTCCTGGTCCAGACCACCACTTTTACCCTCTAACGCTGCGCCATCAGTAGCGTCGACAACCGCCACTGCTGCTGATGGCAGTTCATTCGAAAGTGCCAGCTCCATATACAGTTTAGCTAGAAGCGAGGTATATGTCTTGGAGAAACTTTACAATCTTCTCCCTATGGGGGAAAAGTTTTTGGGTGAGTTGCTGTATCAGTTTTGGTGGCCTGTGCGCAACTTTGGTTTATCCATAATTTTGGCAGAGAAGTTCACCCACTGGGAGTGCAACTCACCTGAAAACTTTTCCGTTTAGAAATCGTTTCTGTAGAAAAATAAACCTTTCTAAAATTCTGACTTGATTAGATTCAAAGTTCTATTTATAAAACTTTCTAAAGTTGATAGTTTTTATTCTAAAGTTTGATAGAGAAATAATTTACAAAAATCTACCATATTCTAGGCTGTAGTTGAAGAACCAAGTAGTCCTCAGCCAATTAAAGAAGAAATGTTAGCTGCGGAACAACCACCCTCTCCAACAAGGTCAACTACGAGTAGCAGTTCGGGAAGTTATGACCTAGAGGACACGGCAGTTGTACAAGAACCCCTTCCCACTGCTTCCTTAAGTGGTCACACCTCTGAAGTCGAATTAGACCGCGAGGTAATTTATTCAGTAATGAATCAAACAACCCTAAAAATACAATAACAGCAATAATGATGATCAATTAATCTGTAAAATTCTCCAAAAACAACTTTAGGAAGGTCAACGATCGTCTTCAGGTGGCTATGCAGAATCACCACCGGATCTGCATATGTGGACAGAGGAGGAGCGAAGAAAAAGAAGGAAGACCTTCACTCTTGATTTTCCCGGTGAAATTGATTCTGAGCGTGCAACTGAAATTTTATTGGATAATATGGACGTGAGTCCAACGCCAAGTCATCGACACAGATCGCGTACAAAGCCATTATCGACAAAAAGTCCGCATAGAAATAATAAACGAAGGGATTCACTTCAACAGCAAATAATTCGTAGTCCCCAGAAGGAGGAGTGGAGAGAGCAAACTGAGGACGGTGGACATGGACAAACATCCGATGATTCAAGTTGCAGTCATCATTATCATCACGTTCATCATCACCATCATCATCGGCATAGAGAGAGTGGCGATGGCACACATCATCGACGAACCAGAGAGAGTCCACGACGTAAAACTGGAAATTACGTGTCGTCAAGAAGAAGGAGTAATGAGGTAATTTTATTTTTGACAATTGAGGTTAAGCGCACAATTTCTTTCTCTCTTTTCTTGATAATTATTTTGAAACAAAAGTAGCAGCGACGCCAAAAACCTGCTACCAAGTTTTATCACCTAGGCACCCAGGCCTTTCGTTTTCAATAACGTTTGGTCTTTTTTTGAGTACCAGGTTATTTAATATTTGATTAACCGCAAAGTATTTGTTTCATAAATAAAAGTTTTAAATGAAAACAAAATTCTTTTTCACTCGCGCAGGATAAAAATGCGGCGATAACGGGTAGTTTACCGAGGAGGAGATCCCGTGCGTTAGACGATATTTGCTCGACAAGATTGAGTCCTGGACGTTATCAAAGAAGTCCCGGACATAATGGACACACGACAGTCATTGTCAAATCACCGAGTCCAGAGGCAAGACTAAAGGCTGTTTCCGCTGAATCCTTGAGATCAGTCAGTCCCGGAAGTGATAGTGTTTTCTACAGCGAGGGAATAGATCAACTTTTGGATACACCTCATTGTTATCATTGTGGACGTGAGGTAAGTTTCACCCCAAACTTTCGGTTAATTTTTGTTTTTAATTTAGTAACAGGAACCAAAGAATAAACGTAATAAAATTATACTGTATTTAGCAAATTTGTATTTACGTTACGACGATAGGTAAATACAAATAATTATCTAGGAAAATAAATACAATCAGTGACTGACGAAACCGCTGCAACGCAACGAACAGATCAGAATGAATAAATTCACTGCGGAGTCTCCATATTTATACTCTAAAATCCCCACTCCTAGTATTGGCGCATGCGCATTGAATCTCACACGTTCTACTATACTGTACACTCTAAAATCTCCTGCTAAATAATTATAACAGATAACATTCTATAAATCGAAATAATTTTCTACGCCGAAAAAAGGGAAATATCAAAGTTTTTTTGCGAACACCTTCAAAGTGATTAAAAAATGACAATTTGAAATAAATATAAAAACGGAAAATCCACTCGAAGAGATAATACTTTTGTGCCCGTATTCAAGAGGGAAAAAATGCGGCAGAAAAAAAGAAATCTTTTGAAATCAAAAATGTTTTTAAATTATCTAAACAATTATAAAGTTACAATTGAATTTTGACATTGAAAGAAAAAATACATTTTTATTTTTCCTTCGCCTCAAAGGTTGCGGAAGATATTGTCCAACCACCGGCAGGTTTCGCGGATTCGCCAGACAGTCATAGAACAACTCCAAAGCACACAACTCCAAGACTTTATAAAAAATTCGATAAAAGATATCGTTCGGAGGATAGGGGCGACAGGAGGCATCATAGAAGCACTGGGGGAAGATCGGACGTGAGGGCAAAATCAGAAGAACGAGGAGGAAGACCGAGTAGTCGAGGATCAGTGGAAGACGGTTTAAAAAGAAGGCTTCAAGCTAGAAGTACAGATGCGAGTTTGGAAATTTTAACAGGTATGATATTTTTTTTATTGATACAAAATAAACTTCTTTTTATTTTATACTTCTTTTTATTCTTCTTATTCTCATTTTTTTTTATTTCTCGTTTTTTATTTTTTGCTTCCTCATAGAGATTGTATTTTTTCTCTCTTTATTTTATTCCAAACTTCGCACTCGATAATTAATTTTTAAAAAAGTAGCAAAAAGTAGCTATTGAACTAAAAAAAGTAGTAAAAAATTAGCTATCGAAAAATTAAACTTGACGACCAAAAAAACACTTTACAAAACTGACAAAAATTCCATTCTAGATTTTATTTTCCCGACTTTTTCCTTATTTGCATCAAAAGTATTTACTTCTTTCTTATCTTCCGAATAAATTGAATTCCTGCAACGAATTTTATTATTCATGAAAGAATTTAATATTTAAATATTTATAAAAATAATTTAATTCTTGCGTAGAGAAATATATGAAATTAATATGAAATTAATATTTTATTCAAATTCTAATTTAAATAATTGAATTATTAGGAAATTTTTATTATTCAAGAAAATAATTAAATTCTTACGAAGGTTTTACAAAAAAAATTTTAAATAATGGAATTTTGTTTAAGAAATTTTATGAAAATAGTTGATATTGAAAATTATTGAATTGCGAAAAGTTTTTAGAAATAATTAAATTTTACAATGAACTCTATTAAAATTTATGAACAATTTCATTGGAATTTTTTTAAATAATTTAATTTCCAAGAAAAAATTTATTACTTTTAAAAATAATTCAATTCTTGTGATAAATATTGTTATTTATAAAAAATAATTGAATTTTGCAATGAATTTTATTAAAATTTTTGACAATAATTTAATGTCTGTGTGGTATTTTATTAATTTTTTTTTTTAAATAATGGAATTCTTGTGATGATTATTGTTATTTATGAAAATAATTGAATTTTGCAAAGAATTTTATTAAAATGCCTCAAAATAATTGAATTTTCGGGTATAATTTTGTTATTTATTGTTATTTATCGACATAATTGAATTTTTGGGAAGAAATTTATTATAGTCTAAAAGAACAATTGAATTATTACAAAAAAATTTAAATAAAATTGTATTTAAACAATATTTGATTTCTTTTGAACAATTTTATTATAATATTTGAAAATAATTGAATTCCTGTAAAAAATCCTAATATTTTTGTAAATAATTGAATTCTTCCAAAGAATTAAAAAAAAAATTTTTCCTTAATAATTGATTTTTTCGAGGAATTAAAATTAAATTTTTAAGAATAATTACATTGTTTAGCAATTCCTGGAAAATTGAATTCTTGTGATGAATATTTTTATTTATGAAAATAATTGAATTTTACAAAGAATTTTATTAAAATGTCTCAAAATAATTGAATTTTTGAGAATAATTTGTTATTTATGTTTAATAATTGAATTTATTCGAAGAATTAAAAATAATTGTAATCCTGCAATAAATTTTATTTTTTGTGATGATAATTGAATTCTTGTAAAGAATTTTATTAATGTTTTCAAAAATAATTGAATTCTTGAGGAAAAGTTTATTATTTATAAAAATAATTGAATTCTTGCTTAGAATTTTATCAAACATTTTTTTAAATAATTGAATTTTCATGGAAAATGTTATTTTTAGTGAAAGTAATTGAATTATTGTGAAAAATATAAAAATTTTGTTAAATAATTGATTTTTTCGAAACTTTTTTGAAAATGCTATTCTAAATTAATTGAATTCCTGTGAAAATTTTATTATTTATGAAAATAATTGAATTTTGGATGAATTTTATCACTTTTTTAAATAATTGAATTCTTTTTAAAAATTTTATGAAAATACTAGATATTGAAAATAATTGAATTTCGAATATTTTTTGAAAATAATTGAATCGTTTTAAAGGAATTTGATTATAATTTTTAATAATAGTTTTTTGATTTCTGGTATTAGTAAATTTAATGTAGTGAAAAATCTAAAAAAAAACAGAAATAGTAGCTTTTAGTGGCTAAAATCTCAAAAAAAGTTTCCAAATAGTAGCATGACGTAACAAAAAGTAGTAAATAGTAGATTTTAGTAGATGAGTGCAAAGCCTGTTATTCTCCTTTTCATTCTTCTTTATTATCATTTTTTTATTTCTTCTGTTTTTTCTTTTTTGCTTCCTTAAAGTGATTGTATTTTTTTCTCTTTTTATTTTATTCTCCTTTTTATTCTCATTCTTTTTATTTCCTCAGTTTTTTCTTTTTTGCTTCCTTATAGAGAAATAATTGTATTTTTGTTTTTTCTTTATTTTATTCTCCTTTTTATTCTTCTTATTCTCATTCTTTTTATTTCCTCAGTTTTTTCTCTTTTGCTTCCTCATAGAGGAATAATTGTATTTTTGTTTTTTCTTTATTTTATACTCTCCTTTTTATTCTTCTTCTTATTCCGATTCTTGTTATTTCTCCTATTTTTCTATTCTATTTTTATGTTTTCTTCTATTTTTTTCTAGGTCGAGAGGACGAGGGCACTTACATCGAGCCCTATACAAGTGGAGAGTGGATTTATATCGGTGATCTTCAGGAGAGTTTTGCGTGGAAGAGACCCGACAGTAGGGACGACGACGATTTTCCAGAATATTATGCGAAAGAGCGAAGGAACTCTCAAGAATCAACTGGAAGTGAAAAGTGCTTCAAAAAAAAGTACGAAGCCGCCACTCGACGAATGGTCCACAGAAAGACGAGCATTGAAATGTACAAGAGAATCCAACGCAAAAATTTCGGTGAGTAAATAAACTAATAATTAATCACTAATTTTAATTACTATTAATTAATAATATTTCACCGTCTTTTTCACGGTAACGTTAATTACCATTTCGATAATTAGTACTCGAGTAAAAAATATTTCTTTCAATCTCCGTTGTGAAGTTATAACTTCCGATGAATGATGGGAATTTTTTTCTCACTATTTCTAAAAGACGCCCACCAGAGGAGAATTTATTTTTCTTCCACATATTCCCTCGTGTCTTCAAATGGAATTTAGCTCGTAAGTTTTCGTAACGTTTTAAACTCGGTGATAAAATTAGCGCCGAGAAATAAACCTTCTTGATAATTTGCTCACCAAAATTAAACAAACGTAGGGAGAGGGAAAAAAAATTTACAAACTGCATGACGAATCGCAAAATTCGTGAACACTGACTTAGTATTTAAAATTATCTTTCCTGCGAGAGAAACCAGAAGAATTTGCTTTTTTTACTTTGTTATTTTCAACTGTGGGGCAAAATTTCGAATAATCGAATTTGTTGGGTGTATTTTTTTGTTAGAATTTTTTTTCTGGTATTAAAAATAGTTTATTTTTGAGATTTCATTTTTTTGATTGCTCCCCCTAATTCGAAGATTAATAAAATCCACAGTTTTTTTACGGATATCAAATTGACACAAAAAACGAATCAAAATAAAATTTTATATTATTAATGAAAATAATTGGAAAATTGAATTCTTGAGAAGAATTTCTTTCAATTTTTTGAATATAATTGATATTCTGCGAAGAATTCAATTATTTGTGAACTAAATTGAATTCTTGACAAGAATTTTTCTTTTCAAATATTTTCAATTTTAAAATTAATGTATTAAAAATCATTGAATTCTTGCAAAGAATTTTGTCAAAAAAATTTGAGAATAATTGAATTCCTTCGCAGAATTTTATTATTTATAAAAATAATCGATTTATCGAGAAAAATTCTATTAAAATTTTTAAAAATCATAATTAAATTATTTTGAAGAATTTCTTTGAATTTTTCTGTACTAAATAATAGAGTTTCTTTAATAATTTTAATTGAAAATTGTGAAAGTAATTTAATTTTATGAACAATTTCTTTCAAGTTTTTAAAATAATCGTGTTTCTTAATAATTTAAATTGAACATTTAATTATTGAATTTTTACAAAATTTTTAGAAAATAGAAAGTAATTAAATTCTTTTCATAATTTTATTACAATTTTATAAAATAATTTAATTTATTCAAAGAACTTTATTAAAATGTAGAAAATAATTAAATTATTTCAAAGAATAGACACTATTAAAGGTTTTTATCAGAGTTTTTGTAAATAATTAAATTGTTTTAAATAATTTCTTTGTATGTTTTTAAACAACTTAGTCTTTTGAATAATTTCAGTTGAAAATTTTGAAAATAATTGAATTAAATAAAGAATTTTTTGTACTTTTTAAAATAATTTTTGCGATGAATTTTACTTCGAAAGGATTGCTTGACAAGAATTAATTTCAAATTTTTGAAAATAATTAAAATCCTCCAAAGAATTTTATTATTAATGAAAATGATTAAAATCTTCCAAAGAATTTTATTATTTATGAAAAATTCAATTCTTGAGAAGAATTTTATTAAAATTTTTGAAAATATTATTAATGGAAAAATTGAATTCTTGACAAGAATTTGTTTCAAATTTTTGAAAATAATTGAAATTCTACGAAGAATTTTATTATGAATGAAAATAATTGAAATCTTTCAAAGAATTGTATTTTTTTATGATGATAATTGAATTTTTGTGAAGAATTTTATTAAAATTTTTGAAAATAATTGAAATTCTGCAAGGAATTCAATTATTTATGAAAAAATTGAATTCTTGACAAATGAATTTTATTAAAATTTTTAAAAATAATTGAATTCTTATGAAGTACCTTATTAATTTTTTTTAAATAATTGAATTCCAGCGAAGAATTTTGTAAAAATCATTTTAAATAATTGATTTTTTTCGAAGGATTTTATGAAAATTGTGTTTGAAAATAATTAAATTCCTGTGAAAATTTTATTATTTATGAAAATAATTGAATTCTTGAAACAAAATTTTCTTATTTTCGAAATAATTGAAATCCCATGAAGAATTTTATTATTTAAGAAAATAATTGAAATCTTCAACAGAATTTTATTTCTTATGATAATAATTGAATTCTTGTGAAGAATTTTATTAAAATTTTTGAAAATAATTGAAATCCTCTGAAGAATTTTATTATTTATGTAAATAAATGAAATCCTGCAAAGATTTTTATTACATTTTTTTAAAAATAATATAATTGTTTCGATCAAAATTTAAATTCTTTTTAGGAATTTAGTTAATATTGTATTGAAAGTAATTAAATATTTAGGAAGAAATTTATTAAAATTTTGGAAAATAATTGAATTTTTTTTGGAAAATTTTATAACGAATTAAGAAAAAAATTGAATTCTTTCGTGAAATTTTATTGATAATAAATTGAATATTTTAAAAAGATTTTACTATTTTAAAAAACGATTGAATTGTTTCAAATTTGAAATTCTGTAAAAAAATTCAATTATTTTTGAAAAAAATTGAATTCTTTTTAAAATTTTGTTGAAAATAATTGAATTTTTGCAATAAATTTTATTATTTATAATAATAACTGAATTCTTCCGAAGAATTTTATTATTAATGAAAATAATTGAATTCTTACGAAGAACTGTATTAAAAATATAAACAATAATAATTAATTATGTTCATAATAAAATGGATTTTTAAATTTTTAATTATAAAATTATTCAAAAAATTTATATTTGAAAATTAAAAGTTTGTAAATTGCCTAATAAAAATAAATTGAATGCGACGCGACGTTCCGCGCGCTAGCGGAACTATTTTAAATTAAAAATTTTACCAAAAAGTGTAAAAAAAACTGTCAATCTGGAAAATGAAGAAACTAATTAAGAATTTTGACTTGACCTCTGGGTGATGAAAAGTGCGTTGAGAGCGTTAGGGTTGCGTGTATTGAAAAAAAAGAAGAAGAAGGAGGAAAAATATGTGGTCTTCTTCTCGTTTTCTTTAAATAAATTTCGCGTAATACTGCGTTTGACTAAAAATAGACACCGGCGTCGCGACGCAGCCGGCTGCAGAGCAAAGATCTTCTTCGTGACGAATTGGAAGAGCTAACGTCGTGTGGGGATTTGCCGTGTGGGGAAAGGGGGTCGATGGGTCGTGAAGAAGCTTTTGGCTGCCAGTCAGTGGGTCAGGGCGTCAAGTCGCATTCCAAATAGACGTCCACCGAAAGCCCTCTCTGTCTCTCCGGAAACTTTCGAATTCGTTTCTTTTCCCATTGCGAGTAGAAAAAAAGCTTCTTTTTTTGTTCATTAAATTTTAATTAAATTAAATTTCTCAATGTTCGTGATTTTCGAAAATTAAATACAGATTTTTGTCTCTAAAAAAGAAAAAAATTCTTTTAAAAAAATTTACAAAAAAAAATTTTTTCTAAAGAGGAAAATATTTTTGTAAAGTGCTGGTGAAAATTTTTTTTTCTCGTGAATATGGTGTGTGATTCAGTGGGCGGTTATGTGCCCGAAATCGGGCAAGACGTATCACTCAAGAATGCACTGGAGGAACTTCTCAAATGTATGCTTCGAGTTTGGTGCCGAGAGAGTCAGGCTCTCAAAAAACTTGGCGTTCAAACAACCGGTACAAAAATATTTTTGGTTTTTTCGATTTCCCCCACTTTTACATGTCCAGTTTTTGTCGATAATTTAAATATTATTTCTAAAATTTATTTAATATTTCTTAAATTTACTCTACTAAGTTTCAAATGTACAATTTTTTACAAATTGTATTTACAAATGCAATTTTTATTGTTCAATTTACTCGTTTATTTATTATTATATTTATTATTATAATATTCCCTTACTTATTGTTTATTTATTTTTCAATTTATTTTTATTTTACTTATTGTTCAATTTACTTCTATATTTATTTATTTCTTAATTATTATATTTATTCTCATTTTTATTCTGATATTTATTCTATTTATTCTTTTATTTATTCTCTTACTTATTTTTATATTTATTTACTAATTTATAGTCTTGCAATTTTGCTTTTGAATTAGTAAATTTTACTAACAAATTAGTAGAAATTATTATTTATTACTTAATTTTACTATAATAAAATAAACATTTTTTACTAAAATAAAATTTTACTAACAAATTAATAGAAATTACTATTTATTAGTAAATTTTACTGTAATGAATGGTAATTTCTACTAAATGGTAATTTATTAGTAAAATTTACTAATAAATAGTAATTTCCACTAATTTGTTAGTAAAATTTACTAATTCGAAAACGAAAAATCATCTCTTTTTTATTTCTTATAATTTTTCTTATATTCTCTTCTCTAAATTGACCCTGACACTTTTCAAGATCTGTGAATGATTTCAAGACGATTTCTAATGCAAGGTCAATTAACACTAGAATTACTTAACTTGGCATTCCACCTTCGATTCTATGTTTAATTTACTCCGAACGATTTTAGCCGAAGGTCATATATTACAATCAATAGAATTAATTGCAATAATATAAAATAATATAAAAATAAAAAAATTACTTTTTTTACTGGTACAGTTTGAGTATAAAAAGGAAAATTTTTGCCAAATGAGAAATAAAAATTAAATTTTTAAAAGCAATGACAAATTAGTGACGTACTTTAGAAAAGGGGAATAAATGTTACGATTAAAATCTCTAATTTTTGTAAATAATTGAAATTTTGTAAAGAATTCAATTATTTATGAAAAAAATTGAATTCTTGACAAGAATTTGTTTCAAGTTTTTGAAAATAATTTAATTCCTCCGAAGAATTTTATTATTAAAGAAAATAATTGAAATCTTCCAAAGAATTTTATTATTAAAGAAAATAATTGAAATCTTGCGAAGAATTTTATTAAAATTTTTAAAAATAATTGAAATCCTGCGAAGAATTCAATTATTTATGAAAAAATTGAATTCTTGACAAGAATTTGTTTCAAGTTTTTGAAAATAATTGAAATCATCTTAAGAATTTTATTATTTAAGAAAATAATTGAAATCTTCAAAAGAATATTATTATTAAAGAAAATAATTGAAATCTTGCGAAGAATTTTAATTTTTTATGATGATAATTGAATTCTTGTGAAGAATTTTATTAAAATTTTAAAAATTATTAAAATCCTGCGAAGAATTCAATTATTTTTGAAAAATTTGAATTCTCGACAAGAATTTGTTTTAAATTTTTTAAAATAATTGAAATCTTCCGAATAATTTTATTGTCAATGAAAACAATTGATATTCTCCAAAGAATTTTATTGTTTTTGAAAATAGTTGAAACCTTGCAAAGATGTTTATTAAAATTTTTGAAAAATAATATAATTGTTTAGATGAAAATTTGAATTCTTTGTAGAAATTTTGTTAAGATTGTATTGAAAATAATTGAATATTTAGGAAGAATTTTATTGAAATTTTAAAAAGTAATAATTGAATTCTTTTGAAAAGTTTTATAACGAATTAAGAAAAAAAAAGAAATTTTTTCTTGAAATTTTATTTCAAGTTACCAAATAAGTTACGATTAAAATCTCTAATTTTTGTAGGAGAAATTGTACGAAAAAAAATTTTACGAAAAATCGTTTATTACGCAAATTTTAGAAGAGCTTTTAATGAAATTACGAATTTTTTTTACGCTGAAATCAAACTGCTGACTCCACCAATCGATTAATATTATACATTGTTGTAATTTTTATTCCAGAAAAGAATTCAAAATCGACAAGTTTGCAAAAATTTTAATGAATTTAATTTCGAAATTGTATAATAGCATATAATATATGCCCGTGTATGTAACTAAATAATAGGATTTATTAATTTTTTATAGTTTGTAGGAAATTCGTCTTCTACTCTCGAAAATTTCGAATGAGTAATTTAAATTAGTTCCTAAACTAATTACTAATTTAAATTTAAATTAGACTTTTTGTTTTTGAATTAGTAAATTTTACTAGTAAATTAGTAGAAATTACTATTTATTAGTAGAAATTACTACTTATTAGCAAACTTTACTAATTTAAAAGCAAAAAGCCATTTACTAATTCAAATTAACAAACACTTTTACCAAAATTCAAATTTAGAAAGCAAATTAGATTCAGATTCAGTGGAAAATATAATTTTATATTCAGCTTTGAAATTATTAAATTCTATGACACATTTAGAGTGCAATAAAGAAAAATAAAAAATACGAGAGCATTATTTTAAATATACTGCAGTACCTAGAAAATTTATGCCACTACAAAGTGATACTAAATTTAGAACTCATTTCCGAATAAGATAACCGTTAATGGTGTAACGAGGGCGTCACTTTGGCTAACGTTGTTGTTCGCATTTTGTATATTCAATCAATCAATTTTCCATTTGGATTTTGAATGAAGTGCTGAAAATTGAGGAGCACGTGACTCACGTACAAAGTACGTAAAATCGGACGGTAGCCAAGAATTATTGGCATAGTTTCGTAAACACGTGTTTCGAATTTTCCTTCTTCATTTTTGAAAAGAGGAATTAATTTTATATACCCCTTTCTTTTGCAGAGATCTCAATTATTTTTGAATATTTATTTTTTAGGAATGAATTTTTTTTTATATTCTAGAGAATTGAATGAAAAGTGGAAAAATAGGCAAAAAATTGTAGTGTTTAGTAATTTTATAAATGTTTTTCGAAAGAAGCGATAAAGTAATTTTATAACTTTGGTTTCAGTAGTATAAGACTATTATGGTCAGACGAAAAGTTATATTTTATAATTTTAGTAGTAAAAGGGATTTTTGGTCAGACAGATATCCTAACTTTTAAAATATTGTATTCTTAGTTATTCGATTTTTAATCAAGAAATATTTTTAGGTGACAGTAGTAGCAGAACATTTTAGTCAAACAATGTTTTTTTTTCATCAGTAGTGATAGTCATTTGCAATCGGGCAAAACATCCTTTCAAATATGAAATTGTTAAAATTTAATTGGATTTTGTGTCAATTGTTGTAACGTATCAGTAGTAGAAGACAGCTTTAGTCAGACAATTTGTCATTTTTTCTAATATCAGTAGTGAAAACAGACTAGTAGTCAGACAGAATTTTAATTATTTTTTAAAATTGCAGTCTTATTGATAATTTCGATTTGTAATCATAATGTAAATATTTGAATGTCTCAGTAGTTATAAATTTTTTTTTAGTCAGACAATTAGTAATTTTTTCTAGTCTTAGTAGTAAAACAAATGTGTAGTCAGACTGAATTTTGATGAACTTTTCCAAGCAATAAGAATATTTATGAATATTTTAGTCAGACAATACAATAATGTTTATTTTTTAGTAGAAAAAGAGATTTTTGGTCAGACATACATTTTCTGGGCTTTTGCAATTTTGATAAACTTTTGAAATTGATAATTTTGATTTGTAATCACTATTTATAAATATTCGAATATTTTAGTAGTAGTGAACTCATTTTAGTCAGACAATGCAATAAGTTCTTTAAATCAGTAGTAAAATCGGTATGCAGTCAGACAGAATATTGTTAATATTTTACATTTTTTAACATTTGGAATTATTTGTAAATATTTAGTTATTAGTAGTAGAAGAGTATTTAAGTCAGACAGCGCAAAAAAATTTATTTTTTCAGTAGTAACATGGATTTTTAGTCAGACATAAGTTTTTTACCCTTTTGCAATTATATTTGTAATCATATTCAAAAATATTTACATATTAGTAGTAGCAGAATTTTAAAGTCAGACAATACAGTAATTATGAAATTACTTTTTAAAAATTTTACTTTTTAATTTTTACTTTTAAATAGTAAAATGTTCATGTTAGGAGTAGAAAAAATTTTTAGGCTGGCAGAATTTTGCTTATTATTTACAGTTCTAATAATTATATTTATTTGCAATTTGAAATAAATTTTAACAAAAGTTTTAGTTTTAAGTAGTATGAGAAATTTTACGTCAGACGCTCAGTAATTATTGAATATGAGTAGTAAAATCGATATATATTCAGACAAATTCTGTGTTTTTTGTAACAGTTTCGATTTTATAATAACTTACTAAATAATTAAATGAATCAGTAGTAGTAAACTGTTTAAGTCAGACAATAAAAATTTTTTTTATTCATAATTAGTAGTAAAATAAATGTGTAGTTAGACAAAATTTACTGAGCATTTTTAGTTATAAATTTTAATTGGAAATCACAATTTAAATAATTGAATTTATCAGTAGTAGAAAATGTCTTTGGTCAGACAATAGAATACATTTTTTTTATATCAGTAGTAAAATAAATGTGTAGTCAGACAAAATTTACTAAGCATTTTCAGGAAAAAATTTTAATTTACAATCATAATTTAAATAATTAAATTTATCAGTAGTAGAAAATTTTTTGGTCAGACAATATAATAATTTTTTTCATATCAGTAGTAAAATAAATATCTGGTCAGACAAAATTTACTAAGCATTTGCAATAGCATTTTCAGTGATAAATTTTATTCGTTAAGGGCATTTGAACCATTATGACGTCACAATGTGTGCAAAACATGAGTTTTAAAATTGTGACGTCATAATGGTTCAAATGCCCTTAACACTATTTTCAGATTATTTTAATCAGTAGTAAAAGCGTTTTTAAGTCAGACAGAATTTTTCTGCCTTTTTGCAAATACAAATTGAGTGATAATTTTGATCTTGTAATCGACACATAAATATTTTTTAGAATGTCAGTAGTAGAAGATTGTTCATTAAGACATTAAGTTTAAATTTTAAAAATCAGTAGTAAAAGTAATTTATAGTCAGACAGTACTCTACTCAACTTTTATATTTTCAGTCTTGATGGTAAATTTGGAATTTGTTAAATATATTTGTTAAATATATTCAGTAGTATAATATCAAAAAATGTTCAAATCATACAAACAGTTAATTTTTTAATATCAGTAGTAAAAGTGATTTACAGTCAGACGTTAATTTTCAACTCACTTCTATTGGAAAACTTTGCTCCTGATTAATGTTTCCCCAACATACAGCTCTGCCGAGTACTTCTCTCACTCTACTCTCAAACCGGTTTTCACATTTATTTCGAAAAATTACACTTCTTTTCTTTCTTTTCCTTTTCACTTGAAAAATATTTTATTCTAATAAATCAAAGTTCTTTTTCTTAATATTATTTTTTTTATTTTTATATTCTTGTTTTTTAATTTATTTTCTACGTTGAAAATAAACGCATGACAAAAGGAGAATCTGATATAAAAATGAATAAAAATAAATAAAAATAGCAGATAAAAATTAATCTTCTATGAAGAATAAAAAGAAAACATGTATGTGGATATAAAAAATGAGACATTTTTTCGATATAAAGAAACGAAAAAACAAAATAAAGACCTTGCGTTGTTCCTTCTTTTGTTCGCGATAGTAATACACGCTCTATTGGATATAAAAAATGTGGAAGCTATGATGTAGAAAAAAAAGAGAATATTAAGGAAGATTGATTATGATGGGATGCTGTAGATGAAGCGAGAGACATGAAAATTCATGAGACTGGTCAGAATTGCTTTGACATGTTGTTAAACGAGCTCTGATATTGCATCGCTAAAATAAAGCGGTCCGAGGAACGACATGTATCACCAGAATGACTAAAGGCCGCGTAATACTGCCCAAATGTTTGATATTTCGTGACATAAATCCCTTCTCCTACTTTTACACATACAGCTTTAGTTTATTAAATCCAATATTACGCATATTAATTCCATATTTTTGTCTTAAATTCAGAAAGACGAAATTTAAAATAATTTTCTTACTTATAATTTGGAAAAATACTTTGAAAATTTTACTGAAAGTAAAATAATGATTCAAATTTTTTAAAATTCATAATTTTTTATTTAAATTAATTAATAACCAATTTTATTATCACAGTTTTTCTGCGAATATCTAATTCAGGATTCGTACTCGATAAGTAATTTTAAAAAAGTAGCAAAAAGTATCTTAAATACAGAAAATAGTAGTAAAAAAATAGCTATGGAAAAATTTAGCTTGGTAATTCAATTTTTTTAAAATTTCTTAATTACATTCAAAAATAGAATAATTTTTATAAATAAATATTTAAATACCTACTTATTTTGTCTACAGGAATTAAAATATTTCCAATGATTTCAATGTAACACATTATTCAAATGTAACTATTTCTAAAAATTACAAAAGTACTTCTTTCAAAATTCAATCATTTTTTAAAAATTAAAATTTTTTTTTTTTTTTTTTTTATAAATAAAATTATTCAAAACTTTAATTATTTTATTTCATTCAATTCCAAAATCAATTATTATAAGAAATTTCTCCGAGAATTTAATTATTTAAATAAAAAATTAATTATTTTATTGAATAATTGAATATTTCTTAAATTTCAATTCTTATAAAGAACTTTATCACCATCTTTTAAAATAATTGGATTTTTACAAAAAATTGCAGTAAAATTTTTGATAATTAAATTCATTCAAGAAATGGAATTGAAAATTAATTGAAAATAATTATTACGTACACTATAGGAAACAAATTAAATTTTTTTTAAATTATTAAATTTTTTCAACGAATTTAATTCAAATTTTTAAAAATAATTGCGTTTTTAGCAGAATTAATTTAAAAATTATATTGAAAATAATTGAAATCCTACGATGAGTTTTAATATTTGTGACAATAATTAAATTCTTGCAACGATTATTATTAAAGTTAAAAAAATTGAATTCCTGCAATGAATTTTATTATTTATAACAATAATTGAATTTTTGCAAAAAATTTGATTAAAATTTTTGAAAAATAATTGAATGCCTAAGAAGAATTTTATTATTTTTAAAAGTAATTGAATTTTTGCACAATGTTTTATTTAAATTTTTAAAAATAATTGAATTCCTAAGAAAAATTTTATTATTTTTTAAAATTATTGAATTTCTAAGAAGAATTTTATCACTTTTTAAAATAATTTAATTGTAGAAGAATTTTATTGTTTTTAAAAATAATTTAAATTCTCCGATGAGTTTTAAAATTTATAAAAATAATTTCATTCCTGTAATGATAATTGAATTCTGTAGAGAATCGAATTTCATTATTTACGAAAATAATTGAATTTTTGCAAAGAATTTTATTATTTTTAATAATAATTGCATTCTTGGGAAGTTTATTAATTTTTTTTAAATAATTCAATTTTTGTAAAGAGTTTTATAAAAAGTTCTGAAAATAATTGAATTCCTGCGAAACAATTTTATTATCCGTGAAGATAATTGAATTTTTCTGAAGAATTTCATTAAAATTTTTGATAATAATTAAATTCTTTCAAGAAATATATAATTAATAATAAAATTTGAAACAACGATTAAATTCTAATAAACAAATTATATTAAACTTTTTTTAAATAATTGCATTTTTTGGGAAATTAATTCTTTTAAAAGTGTATTAAAAATAATTGAAATCCTGCGATGAGTTTGAATATTTATAAATGTAATTGAATTCTTGCAACGATAATTATTAAAATTTTTAAAAATAATTGAATTCCTGAGAAGAATTTTATTATTTATAGAAATAATTGAATTCTTGCGAAGAATTTTATAAAAATCTATTAAAATAATTGATTTTTTCGAAAAATATTAAGAAAATTCTGTTTTAAATAATTGAATTCATGTGTAAAATTTTTTTATTTATGAAAATAATTGAATGTTTGTGAAGAATTTTATGAACATTTTTTTTAAATATTCAATTCTTTTAGGAAATTTTTTATTAAAATAGTAGATATTAAAAATTATTGAATAAAGAAAAATTTGTTAAAATAATTGAATCGTTTTAAAGAATTTTATTGAATTTTTTTTGAATTTTTTCCAATTACTTTATTAAAATTTGTTAAAATAATTTTTTTATTTCAACTGTTAACAAATTTAAATTAGTGTAAATTCTCAAACATGGAAGAAAGTAGCTTTTAGTGTAACAAATTAAAAAAAGTATCCAAATAGTAGCAAATCGTAAAAAGTAGTAAATAGTAAGTTTTAGTATAGATGAGTGCGAGGCCTGCAAATTGAGACAAAAAACGTATCAAAATAGTTGCGAAGCAACGTTTTGATACTTTTTTTTGTCTGAATTTGATATCTTTAGAAAAGCGGTGATATTATATAATTTTATTAATATTGTATTTAATTTGATAATAAAATAATAAATTTTTCTTTTACAGAGAGTGATAAACGAGTGATAATAAAACGCGAGGCTGGCGGTGAATTTGGCTTTAGAATTCATGGATCAAAACCAGTTGTGGTGTCAGTTATTGAACCGGACACGCCGGCGGAGAGTTCCGGTTTAGAAATTGGTGATATAATAATGACAGTTAATGGAAGGAATGTTATGGACGCAACACATTCCGAAGTGGTACGAATGGCCCATTCAGGATCCGATGTTCTCGAACTCGAGGTTGCAACGACTTGTAACGTTTTAGCGCCTCAAATTGGTAGAAGTGGCACTAAAGAAAGTTCAGTTGAAGCACCAATTTGCGCGGGATATCTATGGAGGAAAGCTGCCACTTCCAGCAGTCCCGATAAATGGGTTCGAAGATGGTTTGCTCTTCGTCGTGACAACTGCCTTTATTATTATAAGACTGACGCGGTACGTCAATTATTCTATTTTATATCAAAAAAAAATTCCTCGTATTTCTAAAAAATGTTTTTCTGATTATTGAATTTTTTATTTTATTATATTAATAAATATTATAATATAATTTATAGAGTTAAAAACAAAAATCACAAATTATAATTTAATATAAAATAATAAATAAATTAAATAAATAATAAATAAATAAATAAATAAATAATTAAATAAATAATAATAATAAAACAATATTATGAATTAATTAATTTAATTAAATTAAATATCAGTAGTAAAGAAAAATTATTCACGAATTTAGGATTCTCAGCCGGTAGGAGCAGTAATGCTTCTAAAATACGACGTTGAGCCAACATTGGAGAAACGAATGCACAGTTTTGCCATCAGGAAGAAAGGTGCACCGACGCTACATTTAGCTGCCGATAGTGACGAGGCTGCCGCAAGATGGAGCACCATTATTCGTGAAGCAGTCGAAAGAAATAATCAAGTAGGTCACTTGATTTTAATTTTTTTTTCACTATTTCGACTTGCACTTTTTTATAACAGTATCAACGATTTTTTTTTACTATTTTAATAACATTTTATCACGTTAGAATTAAAATAAATTCTAAATTTTATTAAAATACTCAAAGTATTTTACATGCAATTTTTATCAGCTAATAAAAATTTATTAGAAGGAGAAAAAATAAATTGAAAAGTCCTTTTTTCTAAATTTTCATTATCTGATAGCTTACGGATGGACCTGCTACTGCTTAAAAGTTATAATAAAAATATTCTATCCTTCTGGATGTTGTTTAATTCTTGCAAAGAATTTTATAAAAATTTTTAAATAATAATCATTCATTTCTTTTGACTAATTTTATGCAAATTGAAAATTTAAATAATAGAATTCCTTGAAAAATTGTTATTATTCTTGAAAAGAATAGAATACTTACAAAGATTTTTACATAAAATTTTTTTAAATAATTGAATTCTGTTTGGAAATTTTATGAAAATAGTAGATATTGCAAATCATTAAATTGCGAAAAGTTTTTAAAAATAATTTAATGTTGCAAAGGATTCAATTCAAATTGTGGACAATAAAATTAAATGTCTGTGTGGTATTTTATTAAAATTTTTTGAAAATAATTTAATTCCAAAAAAGTATTTTATTATTTATGAAAATAAGTAAATTCTTGGGAAAGATTTTATTAAAATTTTTTAAAATAATTAAATTCTTGTGATGAATATTATTATTTATGAAAATAATTGAATTTTGCAAAGAATTGAGTTAAAATTTTTGACAATAATTAAATGTCTGTGTGGTATTTTATTAAGTTTTTTTAAAAATAATTGAATTCCTAAAAAGCATTTTATTATTTATGAAAATAATTGAATTCTTGCGAACGATTTTATCGCAATTTTTTAAAATAATTACATTTTCTAAAAATAATTGAATTTTTGTGATGAATATTTTTATTTATAAAAATAATTAAATTTTGCAAACACTTTTATTAAAATGCCTCAAAATAATTAAATTTTCTGGAATAATTTTGTCATTCATCGACATAATTAAATTCTTTCAAATAACTATTTATGTAAATAATTGAATTCTTGAGAAGAATTTTATTAAAATCTAAAAGAATAATCGAATTATTTCAAAAAAATTTAATTGACATATTTAAAATTTTAAAATAATTGATTTCTGTCGAAATATTTTATTAAAGTATTTGAAATTAATTGAATTCCTATGAAAAATTATAATATTCTTGTAAATAATTGAATTCTTCTAAAGAATTTTAGAAAAACATTTTATAAATAATTGATTTTGTCGAGGAATCGAAATTCAATTTTTAAGAATAATTACATTTTTTTGAGCAATTCCTGTAAAATTGTATTGAAAATAATTAAAATCCTGCGATGAATTTTATTATTTATGAAAATAATTAAATAGTTGCAAAGAATTTTATTAAAATTTTCAAAAATAATTGAATTTTCGGTAATAACTTTGTTATTTATCGACATAATTAAATTCTTTCAAATAACTATTTATGTAAATAATTGAATTCTTGTGAAGAATTTTATTAAAATCTAAAAGAATAATTGAATTATTTCAAAAAATATTTAATTTAAATTGTATTTAAAATAATTTATTTTTTTGTTAGAATATTTGAAAATAATTGAATTCCTGTGAAAAAGTTTAATATTTTTGTAAATAATTGAATTCTTCCAAAGAATTTTAAAAAAACATTTTTTTAAATAATTGATTTTTTCGAGGAATCGAAATTCAATTTTTAAGAATAATTACATTTTTTTTTAGCAATTCCTGTAAAATTCTATTAAAAATAATTGAAATCCTACGATGAATTTTATTATTTAAGAAATTAATTGAATAGTTGAAAAGAATTTTATTTAAATTTTTCAAAATAATTGAATTCTTGTGAAGAATTTTATTAAAATCTAAAAGAATAATTGAATTATTTCAAAAAATATTTAATTTAAATTGTATTTAAAATAATTGATTTTTTTGTTAGAATATTTGAAAATAATTGAATTCCTGTGAAAAAGTTTAATATTTTTGTAAATAATTGAATTCTTCAAAAGAATTTTAAAAAAACATTTTTTTAAATAATTGATTTTTTCGAGGAATCAAAATTCAATTTTTAAGAATAATTACATTTTTTTTATCAATTCCTGTAAAATTCTATTAAAAATAATTGAAATCCTACGATGAATTTTATTATTTAAGAAATTAATTGAATAGTTGAAAAGAATTTTATTTAAATTTTTCAAAATAATTGAATTGTTGTGATGAATTTTATTATTTATGAAAATAATTGAATTGTTGTGAAAAATTTTATTAAAATGTTTAAAAAGAATTAAATTTCTGTGAAAAATTTTGTTATATTTTGAAAAATAATTGATTCAAATAAGAATTTGAATTGAATTCTTGTGAAAACTTTTGTTTTTCAAAATAATTGAATTTTCGATTAGTTAATTTAAAGTAGTATTAAAAATAATTGAAATTCTTCGCTGAATTTTACTATTTATGAAAATAATTGAATTCCTGCTTAAAATTTTATCAAAAATTTTTTTAAAAAATTGAATTTCTATAAAAAAAATGTTATTATTAGTGAAAGTAATTGAATTATTGTGAAGAATTGTTTAAAAATTTTCTTAAAAATTTTTATTTTTTTGAAATTTTTTTGAAATTTTTTTGAAAATGCTCGATATTAAAAATAGAATTTCGAATATTTTTTGTAAATAATTGAATCGTTTTAGAGAATTTGATTATAATTTTTCAGAATAATTTTTTGATTTCTAGTATTATCGAATTTAAAGAAGTGTAAATTTAAAAAAAAAAAAACAGAAATAGTAGGTTTTAGTGGCTGAAATCTAAAAAAAGTACCCAAATAGTATCAAAACGTAAAAAAAGTAGTAAATAGTAAATTTTAGTAAAAAAGTAGTAAATAGTAGATTTTATTAAAAAAAGTAGTATGTAGTAGATTTTATTAAAAAAGTAATAAATAGTAGGTTTTAGTAGATGAGTACAAAGTATGATATAATTAATCAAGAAAAAAATTATTGTTTTTGAAGGCTGGTACCTGGCTGGACACATCCTTGAGGATGCAACAGATGCCTCCTTGCTCAATTCAAAGACCTGATTGCTTCGGTTATCTCAATAAATTACAAAGACACATTCGAAGAGCGACTGCATCTTCCGGTTGGTCCCGAAGATATTGTGTTCTAAAAGACGCAGCTCTCTATTTTTATGACGACGCTAATGCCGAGCAAGCATTCGGAGTCGCGTGTCTCCATGGTTTTCGGGTACACGCCAGTGCTCCAAATTCTGGTGGTAGAAAACACGCCTTTGAACTTGAACCACCCGATCCTACCCAGAGGACTTTCACATTCGCCACCGAATCCGAAATCGACAAAAAGAGGTTTGTTTCATTTTTCAATATATTTATTTTTTCTAAGGATATCAAATTGAGACAAAAAACGTATCAAAATAGTTGCGAAGCAACGTTTTGATTTGTTTTTTGTCTCAATTTGATATCCTTAGAAAAACTGTGTAAAAATAAACAAAAATTAATTTAAAAATTAAAAAAATCAATTTCTAGCACGACTTTTATATATTCTGAATGTCCGAAATTATTTTTTTCCCTTCTTTCTACAAATATTAAATTATTAAATTATTCTACAAACATTAAATCGAAAATAAATAAATTGCAGGTGGCTTGCAGCTATAGAATACTCTATCGACAGATGGATTAAAGTAGGTTGACTGCATTCAGTTTAAATTAAAAAAAAAAACGAAAACTACGAAATCCCCGTCCCCGAATTCATTTTCGGTATTCGGAGCAGGACAATTAGCCAAAAAGAAAAAAAAAACTACGAAAATATCGTTAGCAAAAATAAAAAACATTTTATCCACAATGATAAATTGTTCAATACCGAATGACGCAAATATTCGAATTTACGAGAGAGAGAAAGTCATGTCACAATTTTTTTAACTTTTTTAAATAACAAATTAAATTAGTTGACGAAAATATTTTTTTATTTTCAAAAAAGATAGATTATTTTTTTTTTCCCCTATAAATAAAAATTCTTTTCCATGGAAAAAAAAATGTTTTTCTAAAAAAATTTTTTTTCCAAAAAATTTTTTCTCAAAAGTATAGTAAAAATATTTTTTGTAACTTACCACACACACATGACTTAAGCTCAAAAATAAAAAAATCTAAAAAAAAAAGGTTCTAAAAATATGATTATATATTGTGATATCTAATTTTTCGAAAAACAGAAAAAGAATGTTAATTTTTTGGAAAATATTGACAAATTTTTTGTCCCTTCCCCCCACTCTCGACCTCTTCTATTGTTTTTGCTCTAAATCCGGTGTCAACGTCCCCTAACCGTCCCGGGAAAAAAAACGACGATTGAAAATTGTTATTTATTACAATTATCACTGTTAAAAAATATGTACTTTATTTTTATTGATGACGAATGAAAAAAAAAAAATATTCAATTATTATTGTTACTATCAAATTTTATTGTACTATATAATTAATAATTATTTACTAGTACACCTACTAGTACAATTGTGTACTTATGAAATTGAATAATATGACATTGTGGAAGATTTTAATTTTCACGAACGAATTTTTATTACGAATAGTAGAAAATAAAATTTTTACTACCGAACGTAATATTGCGCAGTAGTTTTAAATATTAAATTAAATTATAAAACGCGTGTTAAAAAATTATTTTCCCCTGAATTTTCAATTTTGAAAGTTAATTAACATTATCCACAATGAAAAAAAAGCGCATTACAAACGGGTTATTAAATTATTTATTAAAAGAAAAAATGTTTATTCGTATTATTGCTATATATACACTGTTATGCTTATATATAGTTATGATTATAATTTCGAGAAAGCGCGTAAACATAAAAACGATATTAACAAAATTATAAATATATATAAATATTATATAAATATACACTCACTTATATATGTATATATTTATTGTATAGAAATCCGTAGTTGCGGATATTTTGTCGATGTGTACGATATAGTATTTATTTACATGTAAGTACGAAATTATGAAACAAATGTGCAAAAAAGTGACATTTTATCGTTATTAATTTCTAAAATAATAATAATTATAATAAAAATATAAATATAATTGTGGACTGAAAGTTATAATTGTGCGTAAATGTGCAACGAGTGAGATTTTAATGTTGTTGTTTTATTAAAAAAAAAAAACAAAAAAAAAAAAACAGAACAAATCGTAAATTTGTATACCTCGCGAGCACGCCCCTTTGGGGTTTTGCATTTAAAAAAAAAATGTTTATAAAAATCTACAGATAAAAAGAGAGCACTATAATCACGACAAATATTAAAAAACAAAATTGAACCTAATTACGTGTTATAATGAGAGCTGATTAATTATTTATTAAAAAAAAAGAACAAATGAAATAAAATGTCATGACGAACGATTATATAAAGGAACTAAAATGTGTTCTAACCGATAACACTGTGGTCCCTTAATAAAGGAAATTGATTAAAAATTAATAAGTCACCCGCTCAAAATCTGAGATAATAATAAAGACTTTAATACAAGTTATCTAACGGCAAATGCCAATTAATAATTATCCTCCTTTTTTTATTTTAGTTTAAACTTATTTAAACTATTTACTATGATAATAATAATAATTATAATAATAAAAATATTTATAATAGTAATAATAATAATAATTATAATAATAATAATTATTATTATTATTATTATTAATTTAATTATTATAATTATTATCATTATTATTTATTATTATTTAATAAATTATTATACCTATTATAATTTTATTTATTATTATTTTTATTATTTACTTATTTATTTATTTAAGTATCTATTTATATTATAAATACATAGTTATTATTGTTATTATTAGTATTATTATTATTTACTATTAATATTATCGTTATTATTATTTATTGTAATAAAAGTACATTTTTTAAGATTAGTTTTTGTATTTTTCTAATTTAGATTTAAAATCATTATTTTTTTTTTCATTATATTTTTAAATAAAATTATTTGTTACACAGAGAAAAAAAAAAATTTATTTGATTTAAATAATCGATTACTTGTCTAGTATCAAATAAATATTTACTTGGATCAAATAAATTTTATTTACGTCAAAGAAATGGTATTTGAACCAATAATTTCAATATTTGAATGAAGTAAATATTAATTGAACTATTTAATTGACTCAATTAAAAATTATTTGATTCAAGTAAATAATTTATAAGCTTATAAATAATTTAATTGATAATAGTCAAAGAATTGGTTATTTAAATTAAATACACTTTTTTCAGTGTAATAATAATACTAAATAGTTATTATTAACGACTTGTTAATAATAACGTGTTTATAACAACAAATTGTTAATAATAATAAAGTTAATAATTTAAATTTCTAAAAGTATTTACTTAAAAAGAATTTATAATTTTATAAATTTAATATTAAAAGAATGTTAATTATTATTACTAAAAAAGAATAATATCAAAATTAAAAATAAAATTACTAATAATTATTTATTATTAAAATTACAATTTTATTACAATATTAAATAATTATTATTACATATAAAATTATAAGGTACAAATGATTAATAATATATATTTAAATTTTATAATATGTAATAACTTAATAGTCAATATAATATTAATATTTTAAATTTAAGTTATTATTAATTGCGGAGAAAAATAAGAATTGTAAGATTTTTTTTCTTTCTTTTAAGAAAAATTACGGGATAGAAATTTATGGTAGACATATTATAGTCTATTATAAGGTGAACTTATTATTATAGTAAAAATTGAAGAGTAGGAAAAATTTGCTATTCTTCATTTGCTAAATCAATTATTACTTTTTCTTCCGCTTCTATATATAGGATTAATAATAATAAATGAATGATTCAACAATTGAGTGAAAAAAAAGTGATAATTTTAATTGCACGCTATTATAAAATTAATATAAATATATTATGAATTAGATAAAATTCTAAGGTATACCCAATCAAATAGATATTAAAGTCAGAAAATAAATATATATTATTCGAAATTCACAATTTTATGATATTCTTTTTTTGTAAAGATTTAATAAAAGGTAAGATCACTCTATTGGGTATTTAAATTTTTTATTGGATAAACTTTGTATTATATGCTTTTTTCGTAAATTGAAAATGACTATTTATTCTTTTGTCTAAACTTTATTGAACTTATTTTATTTATTAAACTTTTTTCATTTTATCCCAATTGTATATTTGTACTGTTTCACTTTTCTTTTTGGTAATTTTTTCACTCTTCGTTTTTAGAAATTTTTCCACCTTTTTTTCAATTTCAATTTTTGGATATTACACTAACAATTTTTCCTTAATTATTTATTTTATTTATTTATTGTTTCACTTGTGATGAGAATATAATAATAATTAACTCCTTCTTTTTTGGCAATTTTTTCACTCACTCTTCTTTTTTTTTATTTCAATTTTTTTACACTAACAGTTTTTCTTTAATTATTTATTTTATTTATTGTCTCATTTGTGATAAGAATTGAATGTAATAAATAATGAGCTGTGGGTAGAAGTGATGTATATTTAGAGGAAAAAAAGGAAAAATGTTCAATGAGGCCTGGAGAATATATAATTCTTTCCTTTGTTTTCTTCAAATTATTGGAGTGGAGAAATAATATTTTACTGTGAGAGGGAAAAATTATACTGTTTGTTTTTACTAGACTACATTATACGAGACATATTTTTTTCCGCAAAAACACGCAACTCACCTCAGAATTTATCGTTTTATCTAAACTTTGCCACGCGAAAAAATCATTCGCTCACCGTTTATTCCTCTTCTTTGCTATATTTTTCCCCAATCGTGTACAGTACTTTTACTAGAACAACAATTTATTATTTCTGCTAGTAATAATTTATTATTTTTGTAGTAAAAGTTATTTTCTTGACAATTTTTTTGCAAACTAGAAAAAAAAATCATTTTTGTATATCAACATTCCTTGTTTTATGTATTTTTAT